>OY744529.1:82693721-82711221 GCA_963556195.1 Sepiola atlantica | reverse complement strand
AAAATGTACATGTATTTATGTACATACAGAGTGACGGGCAGTGGCGGCTAGTAACGGACCTTGGCGTAGTTTATTACCCAATCCATGTAAATAGAATTGACGCTAAGAAACATTAAATAAAATTAAAAGTTATTTTAAATTATTACTTAATTAAATTAACATATGACTTAGCAATTTACAATTACTATAAAATATAATGAAAAATAACTGAAAAAACCCCTCCCCCTGATGAAATGTGCCCCATGGACCCCTAAGGTGTTAGTTTATAGATTCGGGAATACGCCCGTATACTTACTCTGTGAATTTTACATAGGAATACACTTTTATATTGTATCTATATTCTCATTTTTTCTATAAGGCACACACAAACACACAAACACACAAACACACAAACATACATAGATTCAATTTTATATATATATATATATATATATATATATATATATATATATATATATATGTGTGTGTGTGTGTGTGTGTTGGGGGTGCGCGTGATATTTTACATAGTCAATATAGCTGATCGTCAGCCTAAAGTAGTTAATAATAGATAATCAAGAAAAATACCCTCTTCCGTTATATTGATTTTTATTGTATATATCCTAAGTATATTACATGCCCACATCCTTTATTATTACATAGATTAGGAGTATCCGCCCAACTCTTAACACAAACACTTCTGCACCGTTGCAGAGGTAGTGTCAACGTAATACTATCAATGCCACCTAGCTTACACGGCTCTAATAAGACATCTAAGAGGATCTAACATCCAGATTCGTTGAGCTCTGGACGTTTCTGCTTTTGTGTGTGACAACCAAACATCTGTCGGCGCGGAGTCACTAATACATGGAATAGTATGACTTCAGTATTGCTTCACCTCTGTACCCTGTGTCTGTTTTATAGATCACTCTCACTTGTCTTGCTGTGGGGTTACTTTGTGCCTATCACCACACATGTTTTCAGTCACTTGATATGTATGAATGTTGAATAATTGCTTTGTAAAAGTCATTTCTCAATTAATGTTAACCTTTTATAACCGTATATTGTTTACACTGGCTTGCCCTGCTTAGTCTAATGTCGAATTGTCTAATCTAGTACATATATTCATGAACTCCCCACTATTGGCAGAAAGGGCTTAATAATAATAATAATGATAATAATATATATATATATATATATATATATATATATATATATATATATATATGTGTGTGTGTGTGTGTTTACGTTTATCCAGCTCCCATAAAAATTAGGCCATTCACTTAACAAGTAAAAAAGTAGCAGTACTAGTATGTATCAATACTCTTAAAAAACGGAATGTGGACGAAATGGAATAAGAAAAAAAGCGATTAAAATGAAAATAAGAAAAAAAAACAAAGAAAAAAATTGAAAGAATGACATAAAGCGACATAGCAACATATTCGGCACATACGTAATTCACATTTAAGAAATAATAAAGACAGACACATTTTAATAACGAAGATAATAAAGAAATTATAAGAACAAAATAAAAAAGAAGAATGAAAAAAATTAAGCAATAAAAATCTAATAAATAGCGAATATGAAAATAAGAAAATAAAAAAAGAATTCAAAATAAAACATGAACGAAATAGAAAGAGACAGAAAGTAGGAGAGAGAGGAACAGAGAGCGAGATAAAGTACAGAAACATTAACGAATGACGGTTGAGAGAAAATCGAAGAGTCCATTTGCGAAGGGAGAGCCTTCCGCTGAATCCACGGATCACTAATATAAAAACAAGTCAAGCCTGATGATGCGATTATGAAGTCACACGAACGGTGATCGAAGAGCGGTCAAGCAGTCAAGCTGATGTTAATCATAATTACTTCCGATTATTAATATCCGGTCTAATATGGCCGCCATCAATCGTCGCGTACTCGTTGGCTGAGAAGCTACAATGATATGCATATTAATAAAGAGTAAAATAAACCGGGGAATACACATAAACAGACGCATTGAAGCTTCATTGTTATTGATGCGAAAACTATGTAATTTAAAAGAAATATATTTTAGTTTAGATAGGCGAGAGCTTGCAATCGTAACACGCTACGATTGTCTATTGAATAACCCTCAGAGCATGCGACCCCAACAGCCTCGATGAACGAAATCCAGTTTCTAGCTTCATCTAATGACTGATATATTAGTATGGCGTAACTTTTACTATTAATTGAAGAATTAGTAGATTCCGGTAATCTTGCTCTTGAAAAGCTATGTGTTGTGTAGATAAGGGATCATCATCCAGAGAAGTAAACTCTTGATCTCAAATCTCCGCTTCTTTCGACTATAATCATACAAATAAAAGACTTACGTAGGAAAACCTGAACAGGAATTCGTAGACGTAATATCGAAAGAAGGTCAGTATCTGCATACTACAACATTGTCGCAAGTTCTTTCTAGCGCACAAGGAGATACTAAACCAATACACTTCAGATGTGGCAGAATAAGTGGCCCAGGTTATTCAATTTCCCGAGCAACGTCAGTGCACGAATTCTGTTGCTAATAATAATAATAATGATAATAATAATAATCAATAATAATAAATCTGCCCCCCTCAAATAAAATGACACCGGCCTCGGCTGTTATCACACAAAATAGTTGTAGAGGGTCAAGGAGGATGAACAGGATGAGGAGGGCAGCACTGACCAGATTTTCACTGGAAGAGTGCAGAGAGTGTTGGGCCGGTAGGGATGCTTATTGCCATCCAAATCCGAAGGGAGACCAATGTTCGTTGCCAGCGAGAAGTCAATGGTAGGCGACTGTTTTGATACCACAAAGTAGACAGTACTGGAACTCTGGGGTGAGTTGTTGTCATTCAGACTGTAGGAAACATTACTGGTTTTTGTCAGTGAGCAATCATGTGAGTATTCCTAGTGAGTACAAATAATAATAATAATTATAATAATTATAATAATAGCGAAATAACAAGAAATGTTTAATCTAACAACTTAAAACGTGAATATCCGTGCTACACTTGATAACCAGATGTGAAGCGATCACAAGTGCATCGCTATGTGTTCACTTCACAGTCAAAACATCAGGTATTGCCTTTGCTTAACTGGACCAATCAAATATGAGGATGGCATACAAAAACCTAACATACATATAGAGTATACTGGGAAAGAAAATATCAGTGTCACTTAAATAAAATAAAAACGATCTCATTAAATTTTACTTTGTGAACGACACATTGCAGAATGAACACCTCTATCTACAGAGATGCGATCTACTACAACAACGAAGGAAGTATTACTGTGTCGCCAAGATAAGAACCTTTAAATATATCATCACGTTTTAACTTACACACATCTCTTCTTAAATGGAAATAATTAGAATAAAATCAACAAATATCCACTCACATTAAAACAAAAGTTTTGCAAATCAATATTCAGGATGCCCATAAATTTGGAGTCGTTTATATCGACACCATAGCTCGTTGGTTTAATGGAAGGGGTCCGTAGATTAGAGAGCAGTCGAGCACTTACCATAAAAATAACGATAGATTAGAGTAAGACAAGTAACATTTCTTCTGTGATAATCTAGCTGCAACGAAGATAAGGGGCCATCCTCACTAGATTTCTATATCGTTTTTGTAGACATATAGAAGTGACTGCTTATTGCAATGTGCATCATTAAATACCACGGAAATGTGCTAAGCATAAAAAACTCTAAATAACATTAATGCGAATGTTTCGAATAGAAAGCAAAAATGATATATTAGTGGTCATACTTGCTCCTGTTAATGCGAGAATGAATCTATACATGGAAAAAATACGACGTCTAACCTATATAATATATATAAAGAATTGCACGAGCGCAAAATATGACAGTGTCAATAGAAACATACTAATCGGTACAGCTGCTCTAAATGGGTTACATCAAATGGGTGTAATCCATGCTGACTCGACACATAATTAATACCAATTGTAAACAATGCTTTTTAAATAGACAATTGTTTTATTCTCACTTTGTTGCCCAGCCAACACAATTTTACACTATGTCTAGATTGAAACAAGACCAAAACCGTCCATTAAGCTCTCGCAGCGCAAAACTGGATAAAAACGACTACGGTAAATCAAACAATTTTAATATATTTCTTTAGAAGATAGTTTTCCCAGAACTTAATATTGAATAAATGCATCGTTGATGCCTTGAATTGTTTTATAAAAATTCAAATTAAACAAGACTTCTGTAATGAACAATTTCTCTAGTCATAACATTTTGTTTTTATTTGTAAAGAAAAAGCGGAGTAGTTGTCCCCATGCGTTCTGCTGTAAAACATCAAAAATTCATTTAATCATTCCAATTTATATACACAATCACTAAAGAAGATGTCCACTACGAAGTATGCCTGAGCGTTGTAGAGACATGTCGCCCTCGTTCGGGTTCATAGGAGCATGGGGCCTCTTGCTGGTTTAATATTTTAAAAAATGAACACAGAAAATGTTTAAGTTTCTCCTATTTATATGCACATACAAACATGGAAACACATATATATCTTCAGGTGTCTGATTACTGGGGCTACTGGAAATATTTGGAGTAAATACCAACGGAATACTGTTAAAAACAAAGAAAATAATAAAAGATCAACAAACATTTAAATCCCCATAATTTTCCCGCACATATGCGTACGTATGTTTAAAGAGGAATCCCAGTAATTATAGGAGTAACAGGGCTCATGAAAAAGAATTTCAAAAGCTATATGGCGAGTATACCCGGTGAACCGTATGCAAGAGTAATACAAACAATTGCACTTAAAAGGAACGGTTAGAGTCTTTTAAAAGATTCTTAGGCTGGAGTGTCTGAAATAGTCGGTGTATGTCTGGCATCCAGTAGGATGCCTTACTCCCAGCGGAAACAGAAAGATAAGAAAATGTTAAAAAAGAGTGTTACCTAGTATTTTCTATTGTAGACTAGTGTGAAAACGCCTTAAAACATGATATAAAAATATGTTCCGCAAATTTACTCACTCGTTATCAAAAAATACCCCTAAAATGTTAAATAAAATTTAAAAAATTAGGTCAGTAATTTTTAATTATATTTAAATAAATAACTGTTGCTATCATTTCTGATCATCTAAAGTACAATATTTCCGCACTCTACATTTTATTATCAAGGCTAGGTAAATTGCGCGTATTTGACTTGCTAACATGCGGGATAGAATGAATTCCACACACCCACCCACACACACACACACACACACACACACACACACATATATATATATATATATATATATATATATATATATATATATATATACCGTCTTCAGCAGGCTATGCGTTGTTGTTGTTAATAAAGAGCCGTATTTATGGTTTTATTTTTTGTTCATGTCTATTAATTTATATTTAATATATATATATCTTTATTCTTTTATTTACTTACGTATTAATTTATTTATTTCTTAATTTTGTATTTATTTATTTATTTATTTATTATTATTATTATTATTATCATCATCATCAGCGTCGTCGTCTTCGTTGTCGTCGTTGTTGTTGTTGTTGTGGTAGTAGTAGTAGTAGTAGTAGACGACTGATAATTTTTTATGTGTAGGGCTTCGAAGAGTTTTAGTCTGTTGGTGCAGTTGTTTTTATGTATGAACTTAGTGTTAGTTGTTAATACTTGTCTTAGTTCGGTTGATTTTATGCGTTTTCATTTGTTGTAATGTGTCGCTGGATGGCACTAGTGTCGTTTAATTGATGCGTAAGGCGCAGGAGAGGGTTGTAGTAGTAGGCCAACATAAGTGCTATGTTTGTCTGTTTGGGTCTTAGGGAAACATTCCTCGAATGGGCATTGACACAAATATAGTACGTTTGTTTGGTTTAGGGGGCGAGTTAGTAGTGTTATTATGTTTGGTTATTAATTTAGAAATATATATATATATATATATATATATATATATATATATATATATATATATATATATATATATATATATATATATAGATAGATATATATATATATGATATAATACACGATATATCATAAAATAAAATGCCGGGTCGCCCAGATGTATGAAAAACAGAAAAAAACACACAAAATCAACTCAGAAATAAATCATCAAAACCGTGAGATTTTAGGGGTTCGTTGTTATTACTGAGCGTCTTCAGACTATTTCTGAAGGGGTTCGTTGATCGGAAAACAACAGGTAAAACATTTTTTGATGATTTCTTCAAGTTTCTAATTTTTTTTCTTTTTGTATTTTTCATATATGTATATATACATATATATATATATATATATATATATATATATATATATATATATATATATATATATATATATATGTATATATATATAAGTGTTTTAAGGTTCATATTTTTTAAGAAGCATCTATTGTTAAATTTAATAAGAAATAGGTAACATAGCTTTTGATTTCTTATTATATTTAGCAATATATGCTTCTTAAAAAAATATGAACCTTAAAACACTTATACAAATCACGTGCGCATTCACGTTCTCATATTTGAAAGTGGGGAAACAACAGCTAACCACTTTGGCCTGGCTGGAACAACAAAAGCCGGTAGGAAAAAAAATACAAATCCGATGACATCAGGATATATTACACACCGATGATGCCAAGTTTTTGGCGAAATATCTGTATCACTTTAAACTAACAAAAATAGTGCTAGTTTATAATAAAAAAGAAAAAAAAACGGTTTCGATTTATTATTTTTCTTTTAAAAAAAAGAAAATTGATATCGCATCTTTAATGCTTCAAAAGGTATTTATTTTACCTATTTCTTATATATATATATATATATATATATATATATATATATATATATATATATATATAACCACACATTTGCCAATGTTATAGTAGAGTGGAGAATACTTGGCACTCGTCTTATAGAAAATATCACGAGCACAACCGTCCTTGGAGTAAAAAATATAGAATCATAAACTTGAATTATTCCCATTATTTAATAATATGTATTATTACATGGATAATTAAGCAATATATTTTTGATATTTCTTTTTTAAATTATTGATTTTAAGAGTTCACTTAAACCCGAGCCTCTTATTGATTAACACAAATGGTAAAGCGATTAATTCTTCTGTTTAACCTTCAGATTCTCGAGTAGTTTCCATTATCAAATGTCCACGTAACCTTCTATTGTATCGTGCTAAAAACGCACAATCCGATGATATTTAAAATTGAGTGAGACCTTTCGCAATTAATCCCGGCGGGGACAATACCTCAATACTTAACACGGGAGATTAAGTTGATTACATACCAAATATCGTCAACCATTTATTTTGCTCGAAGCAGAGTGTGAACATAGGTCAATACTTGCTTTCAAATATTGTATGACAATACACATTGGTTGCTGGTCACCTAATTTTTGTGATGATTATTCTAGTTTTGTCGGATCACTTTCATAGCTTTTATTAAGGATGTTGTAACTTACCAGTAGTACACTTAACACCATCTGTAAATTAGATAGAAACTATGGAAGTAATGTGAATGCTGATACTTATGTTTTCATAATTGATGGATATGGCTTAGATAATTATAACTGTGTTTGTTACTAAAGTGGGTTATTGTTTAACGAACGTGTTGCGATGCAGCTCATATGAATTAGCTTAACAGAATTGACGTAAAAAATTAGTACCTAGTAAAAGTAAAAAGTAGACGTACGCTATTAAGCTTTGTCTTTGAAACGAAGCAAACGTATGTGTCAGAATTCTTACCTACCAGACGAGGGATAGATTGGTGGACGTCTCATACTGTATAATGCTCTAAAATAAATCTGTAGTGTTACAAAATGTAGGGGGAGCTATCGATATTCAAACTCACGACTCCGGTTTACGGAGATAGATGGGATTCATTTTTGCATATTTATACACGACCGAGAAATTATCATAATGCAACTCGAATGACGTCAGAAAAAAGAGAGATAAAAAGAGAGATAGAAAGTGAAGAAAAAAAACAACTTTTAGCCGCACGTGAAGAAGAACAGTCGACAGGAAGTTAACGCGACACAGAGGACGAAGGTTGCCGGCAAGGAAGTACGTTAGCTGCCGGGTTAAGACGAACATATTTTTAGAACAACTATGGTCAGTCTTCCCGAGTACCTCTGCGCTGAACGAGGAAGAAATGAACAACAGTCGACAAGAAAGTCGCGAGGAAAGGCAGTGGCCTTTCGTAAATGGAATTTGAAGATGGAATTATATCCGCCCTTGGCTTGGGCGAGACGACCGATGGGCGACTACAGTATCGCAGTGGAGCCTTTTGAAAATGGAATTATAGCCGCCCTCGGCTCGGGCGAGACGAGCCTGTTGAAAATGGAATTATAGCCGCCCTCGGGTCGGGCGAGACGAGCCTGTTGAAATGGAATTATAGTCGCCCTCGGCTCGGGCGAGATGAGCCTGTTGAAAATGGAATTATAGCCGCCCTCGGCTCGGGCGAGACGAGCCTGTTGAAAATGGAATTATAGCCGCCCTCGGCTCGGGCGAGACGAGCCTGTTGAAAATGGAATTATAGCCGCCCTCGGCTCGGGCGAGACAGGCCTGTGTAAAATGGAATTATAGCCGCCCTCTGCTCGGGCGAGACGACCCGCTGAACTAAGCGAAGAAAAAGTAACCAACGTGTAAGTGACAACCTGAATATCTTTTCTCGGACATTCGCCCCCTAGGGCTGTTATATATGTGTATATTTTTTGTGTAAAAACGAATCCTGCTACTATAGGGATAGGATAGACAATCCCCCCCTATCTTCTTAAGAATATACTTTTGTTTTGATAATTTATTTTGTTTTGTTTTATAGATACACTCCCTTTTTTTCTAGTATACAATTTTATTAAATAAATGAATATAAATTTCATCATAATGCCTTTTGTCGTTTCTTCGCATCTTTTGTTTGTTTCCTGACGGTATTTTATATTGGAGAAATCCCCATCCCATATCACGTTTTATTTGAACCTGGGATAATACGAGCCACTCCGGACTTTTTTTTTACTTTTTTTTAAAACTTTTTTTATCATTGTAACGTAATGTCTTTCGGTGGTCCCGACCGGCGGCATTCGTGACAGTAGAAATAAGAAATTCCAAATATATATTATTATACAAAATGAATATGTGGCATGTTATTATTAAATAATCGATGTTCACCTGTATATAGAGTCTGCCGGTATCATAATGCTTGTAATACAGAGAGGTAAACAATCTATACCAGCTGATACTTCCGGACGTCAGTACAACGGTACACACGTGTCTTCTAGACTTCTAATCTATTAGGTTGACTGATAACTTCATCTCTCTGTTTTCAACAACAGCAACTTTCTTAATACATCGAAATGAGAGCAAACGTGACTTGTTGCTTCTGTGTCAAACTGGTATTCGGCAATCTATTTTTAACGATGTCTTTAAGATTCCTTGCTATTCTCTCAAAACTTCAATGCCTAATCCTCACAATAGACATGGAAATAGAATTAATCCGTAGATTATGGATTGCATTCTATGTAGTATTGACGTCTCCTATGAATACCTACGTTTCACTATATGTGTTCCAACGTATCCTTTTCTCATAAAATATTTTCATGGTCCCCACACCGATGTAGTTACTGTCATTAACAGACAATCTAAAAATGTGTTAATATTATTCAACAATTAAGTTCTCATAAACATAACTCAGTTGTTTAGATGTGTACGAACCGCTGCAAATAGATTATAGAAAACGCGAAAGAGTGCTGGATCCAATCTGTAAAAGACTTGGTTTTTAGTAGAGGCTTGATGTTCGATAAATAACAAATAATGTTGTGGACATATGTAAGACTTCTATTTGAACCATTATTAATGATCACGAGATGATTTGCTCAGCATCTAATAAACGTGAAAGTTATGCAAAGTAATTGCTACGAATTCTGCCCTTTGTTACCACTGCAATCAACTTCCGGAACTTCTTTTTGTCAATGACGGAAAATACTAACAGTAATGTAAAAATATCTCTCAGGAAAGTTACGACACTAATCAGGAACCTTGACACCAGGAACAACAACCAGTAATTGAGCTTAATAATTTTCTTCCTGATATAGCCCCTATTTGCACAAAATTATACAATCGTAGCTTAAATGAGAAAACTTTGTCGGTTTGTCCTGTATTTAAAAAATAGTGATCGGTCATGTGTATTTCAGTACAGAAAACTCAGGCATCGATATGTCACGAGTTATTTATTTGAATCTATGAGAAATCAGGAAACTCTCAGCAACCACAGCGAAACAAATGTTATTAGTGACACACGGTATTGATTGAATCGCGAGATGGACAAATATTTCGATGAACTAAAAAACGTCACCTTGACTTTGGGTTTTAGATTTTCTTCCTTTAATGTGTTTCGTTTGAGTAAGGGGGTATTATGGTAGTTTGACATTAAAGGATGCTATCAAACATTAAAAACATCAAATACCTTATGAGTTAAAAGAAAATAAACTTCGCTCACTTCAAGAAATAAGAAAGAAAACGAGGAACGGCTATAAACTGTGAAGTTTAAAAATAAAAACAAACAAGAATTAAAACAAGTATACATAGAAGTATAGACAGAAAAAAAGAAAAAAAGGAAAAAAGGAAAACGAAATGCTTATTATCAAAAAAAGGTCTACTTTCTTTCGTTTGTCAGGTAGACTATGTCTTAGAAAGGATATATATATATATATATATATATATATATATATATATATATATATATTTACAAATAAATGCACATTTTACTTTATTATATAGTAGAGGATATTCATCCGATTTTGTTAGTATTAAAAACCATAAGAATTTAGAGAATTACATCAAGCATGTTTTTAATAAAGACTTAATGCTTTTGCCCATTAATAGGCGATACTATTCCTTTAAAGTGTCGATGTAGATATTGGTTTTTATTTTCTAGCACACAGAATTGTTGATATCCATTAAAATAAAAAAGAGACAACGAAAGATATATTTAATCTTTTGGCGATGCACGTTTGTCCTGATAGCTTTCAAATGTGTCGACCGTGCGCGTGAACAGCTCTGCTGATTCATAATTGACTTCACGCTACAATAAGAGGCTTTACAGACTTTCCTATGCATGAAATGCGCCTTTTTTGATCTGGAATTAGAGATGTATGTATTGTCTGGTTTATTGTTCTCTCGGCGCTTGTTTGCGAGAAGGCTTTCAGAAAATCCAATCTCATACGTCGTCCGACCCAGTTTATGCGCTAAACGAGGTGATTCCAATTCCAAATTGGTTAAGGTCAACTTTCGAAAGGATTCCATATGCGACATCGTGTCGTTTCGCGCACATTCAGAAGCAAAATGGCATCGAAAAACGGTTCAAGACGCTTAAATGCCTACTTAGGCATCGGAATATTCTATCAAATTTCTATTCAGCGAGTGTATTGCAATATATTTATATATATATATATATATATATATATATATATATATATATATGTATATATACATATGTATATATATGTACATATATGTTAATATATATATATCAGATATACAAATACATATGTATATATATGTATATATATATATATATATATATATATATATATATATATATATATATATATATATATATATATATATATATATATATATATATATATAACTTCTTTGTAATATAGTAGGAAAAATCCCCGTACAGTGCTCGATTAATTGAGAACTACAGTTAAAGAGTAAACATTAAAGCGTAGTATTTATTTATTTTGGAGAAGAAACATTAGTACAACTTTCGTACCGTCGGTTTGAAGCACAGAATGACTTAGCAATCCGGTTAATATACTATACTCATCATATTGGTTCACGGTATTCATATAGAAATATTTTTTATTTTTTATTTCTCATTTCTTTCCTTTTTTTTATATGTCTTTAAATCTTCTCCGGTTTAAATCTCAACTGTTACTTTTCACCCTTCCCCTTTACTCAAACCTTTTTTAAAACCTTCCTTACACTGAATTTAAACAGACATACGTAACACTCTAAGGAAAGAACGCGTCCAACCGAGAGTCACACGTGACTTCACATTTCAGAAACAGATGACAACAAAAGCTGAAGAGAGCCGGATCGCTAAGTCCTTATGTGCTTGAAACTGACGGTAAGAATGTTGTACTAAATTTTCGATATCAAAATAAATATATGTATATATATATATATATATATAGAGAGAGAGAGAGAGAAAGAGAGAGAGATGCATATGTATATATATATATATATATATATATATATATATATATATATATATACAGGGTTATTCATATGTCACTTCATTTACCAATTTAAAATGATTACTATATGAAGCACAAACATTTTATGAACTTTTGATGATTGTTATCTTACTCTCTAAATACTGCTATTTGTTATTTTAAGTTTGTTCGTTTATATATGTGTTTCTATATATATTTATTTCATAATCAATCAAATATGCTACAAAGAGTCGTAAATAATAAATGTTCCATAAGTTCCACAGGCCTTACGAACGTTTTCGATTCTTCATGGAATCATCTCCAGGTGTTTTTATGTAGATAGCTTCGAGTATTTAAATTTTTCAAAATTGGTTTCAGAATGTATAATTTTAGTTTAATTCACTAGAATTTGTCTTAAATCAGAGCGAAGACAGTTATTTTTTGTAGATGTTGTTAAATTAAGTTAGAGTTAGTAAAGCGACGGGATAGGGTAGTGTTTGTAAAACTAATAAAGCTAATAGCTACATTGCTTTTACAAGCACTACCCCATCCGAAGCTATCTACATAAAAACACAACCACCTAAAATGTAAAAAAAAATCACATATACAACTCGTAGTTACATTTGAAAATGTTTAACGTAATGCGAGTATGTTCTGTGATGCAATTCAGCGTTGCTAAACTTAAATTAGTCAACGACTTTCTGGAACAATGCGGAAAACGTTTATGTGCGTTTCGCATCCGTCTTTTAAAAATTCTCTTTATTCTCCAGCGTTTTTGTTCATTTGATTTTGACACCTGAGGATGATTCAACGAAGAATCAGAAAACGTTCGTTACACATTTGAAAATAATAGAACATTGTGTTTGATTTTAATACAACATAGACTATCAGAAAAATTGGAAAATAAAAAAGGTATAATTACACAGACGAATGGTGTTAGTTTCCACAGTGATTGCATACATATGCATATATATATATATATATATATATATATATATATATATATATATATATATATATATATATATGTATGTATATATATGTATATATATGTATATGGTATATACATATATATTTATATATAAATATAGATTTAGATTTTTCACTTATAAAATAGATCATTCAGTGAAGACCGGGGTTGTTCCAATAAAAAACAAGCTCGATGATACTCGATTACAGAGTACAGAGCATTTATATGTGATTTTATGCGGAAAACGTTTATGTGCGTTTCGCATCCGTCTTTTAAAAATTCTCTTTATTCTCCAGCGTTTTTGTTCATTTGATTTTGACACCTGAGGATGATTCAACGAAGAATCAGAAAACGTTCGTTACACATTTGAAAATAATAGAACATTGTGTTTGATTTTAATACAACATAGACTATCAGAAAAATTGGAAAATAAAAAAGGTATAATTACACAGACGAATGGTGTTAGTTTCCACAGTGATTGCATACATATGCATATATATATATATATATATATATATATATATATATATATATATATATATATATATATATATATATGTATGTATATATATGTATATATATGTATATGGTATATACATATATATTTATATATAAATATAGATTTAGATTTTTCACTTATAAAATAGATCATTCAGTGAAGACCGGGGTTGTTCCAATAAAAAACAAGCTCGATGATACTCGATTACAGAGTACAGAGCATTTATATGTGATTTTATGAAGGCTTACCAAATCATTCCTTTCAAGACACCAATGATCACCATTAAAGATATTTTTTCTTACAAATACTATTTATTCAAATTAAATGTTTTTTCCTACACGTGTTTCACTACCAAGCAGTTACTTGCTTGGCAGATCATCAGGGAAATTAAATGTCTGGAATACTGGTTTCAACTGCCGACAAAACACAATGTGGCGTTGTAATAGTTGAGGTCACTTAAGAAGAGAAGAGGAAAAAAAAAAAAAATAAAAATAAAAGTCAAACTTAAAAAGCAAGGAAGAACAACGATAAGAAAAGAAAGTCCTAGAAAAGTCTTAGAAAAGTAGCTTGTGCATTATTTCTTCCACCAAGCCAACAAGCAAGTAATCGGTCCCAAATACATTCAATAAAACCACAAAACCGGAACAATGTGCGATAATACACTTTCACGTTAGCCGGTACAATGATGAATAGATCCCCCCCCACAAGAAAACAAAAAAACTAAATCATTCAAGATACCGCTCACAAGTTACCATTCCAATCCAATGATAGTATGGGAATTCTAAATCCAACTTCTCACAAAGAAAAGTCAACACAAATGTTCGTCCGAGTTCAAAGAGTATTATTTCAATTGTTGATTTATTACCCTTCGAAATAAACACACGACGAGTTGAATGTCAATCCCGCAGAAAACTCCCTTCCATCAAGAAAAAATCTTAATATAGAAACTATTTATTCAAAATACTGTTTCTAAAAATATTTATTATTAAACCTATTCCTTATAGAAATTAATCATCTAGTGTCTGGGACGTCATTTTACATTTTGGGAAAATATCCTTCATTTAATTAACTGCCAAATTATTATCGTTTTGTTGTTTAACGAAGCGAAACAAGCCCATCCCGCAGAATTTGTTTTTAAAAAAATTATTCATATATCAAAAATAAACTGTTATTATAAAAAGGCCTTCTACAAAAATCTAGTTATTATTTTAATCATTTAAAATATTTCCTGTGTCTGTTTGTAACTCTCTGTGGAGAATATTATTCTATATTCCATAAATAAATGTTACAACGGAATATCGTTATCAGAAATCTATTTTCTATTTTGAAAAAAAACAAAAAAAAAAACTTTTTTTTAATGGACCGGTTTATTTTTTTGTCAACTTTACGGGAAAATATCACTCTTACTCGTTAAATGACAGGAGACTTTATTATTACTAGTTTAAAATCCCGTACAAAATACTTTTTTATAACCGTTACCTGTTATCAAGCCTAAAACCTGGATAGGAGGCGAATTGGGGGAAGTATAAACTTACAGCAGAGATAGGCAGGATGGACACTTCCTGAGGCAATCTGGGGCAATAATTAGTGTATAATAGGGAGGATGAGAATTAGTAACACGTACTTATGCTAAGATATGTCTTTATTCAATTATTAGCGGATACTCGAGACTTAGGTTGGGGGTGATAAGGTAGGAATATTATATCGGAATAAGGCCCAGTGATAGTCAACTATAGTAAATACTTATTCAGCGGAATAGAGGGGAGAAATTGTGTTACATATAAAAAGATAGTGGAATAATAAATAATAAATCACAATTTATTCTCAGAAATAGATATATTATACGAAATGCATTGGGGATTTCAAGTAATTTTAAGTGAAAAATAAGAAATAGCAACCTGGATGCTATCACTATTTAATTAAATTAGGTTAAATTAAATTAGTTTTTAATTAGATTAAAATAAATAAAACAATTTGGTGGCAGGAATGGGGAAAAGTAATTAAGGAAAAAATAATTTTAAAAACATGCATACCGACACGGACTCACTTTCTAAAAATAGAAACAATTGGATTTTTATAAAAAAGTATTTTGTACGGGATTTTAAATTAGTAATAATAACGTCTCCTGTCATTTAACGAGTAAGAGTGATATTTTCCCGTAAAGTTGACAAAAAAATAAACCGGTCCATTAAAAAAAAGTTTTTTTTTTCAAAATAGAAAATAGATTTCTGATAACGATATTTCTTGTGGGGGGGGGGATTTATTCATCATTGTACCGGCTAACGTGAAAGTGTATTATCGCACATTGTTCCGGTTTTGTGGTTTTATTGAATGTATTTGGGACCGATTACTTGCTTGTTGGCTTGGTGGAAGAAATAATGCACAAGCTACTTTTCTAAGACTTTTCTAGGACTTTCTTTTCTTATCGTTGTTCTTCCTTGCTTTTTAAGTTTGACTTTTATTTTTATTTTTATTTTTTTTCCTCTTCTCTTCTTAAGTGACCTCAACTATTACAACGCCACATTGTGTTTTGTCAGCAGTTGAAACCAGTATTCCAGACATTTAATTTCCCTGATGATCTGCCAAGCAAGTAACTGCTTGGTAGTGAAACACGTGTAGGAAAAACATTTAATTTGAATAAATAGTATTTGTAAGAAAAAATATCTTTAATGGTGATCATTGGTGTCTTGAAAGGAATGATTTGGTAAGCCTTCATAAAATCACATATATATAAATATATATATATAAATAAATATATATATATATATATGGTATATACATGTATATATATATATATCTATATATATATACATTTATATATACATACATATATTTATATATACGTATATACATATGTTTTATTCGTTATGAATGCTATTCTGATCGGTTTCTTTATATGTTACACCATTAAACCATCAATTTGCAAGTGCTATGATTCTAATAGAATCAAAATTGGTATTGTTATTATCACTATTAATTCTACTACTGCTGTTTCCGTTGCTACTATTGTAATAAAATAAAAAGTTTATTCGAGAATGGAGGAAATAACGGTTAGACAAATTAGTAAGTATTGATTGCTGAGGGATCAGCAAATAAGCGGAAGTTGAGAATGCAAAATTATTCGCCTTAACACGTATCGTTTTCTTTTTCTTTACAAATCTTGAGGTGAGTAGACGACGAAGTAGATGCTCGCCCCAAAACACCATAGGGTGACGCGTACGAACAATGTGACAGCATTAGCAAAAGGTCGGTTAATGGCTGTCTCTATACACCCTTTCTCTCTCTCTCTTTTTCGCTCTCAACTCAATGCATTATTGTATGCTTGTCTCTCTCAGATTTCTGTAATCATCTCTTTAATTTGATTCTCATGCTAATACATATTTTATCAGAAATAAATCATGTGTGTTCTCTAAACTAATCGGAGACATGTACATTGCGTCACAGCTTGAAAGGTTTATGAAAGCCATTTTATAAATCAAGAAACGAGCCAATATACAACATTTGCTACTATCATTCCACTCGCCTGCACAGAGATCCGTTGAAATACAAATCTGTCGAGGAAGTCGGCATATCTTGACCGCTTTCGGCTCTCTGCTGACGCTGTTTCATGTCCAGGGTTTGTTACCGATTCTATGACTGACGAGGGCGCAAAGGTGTCGACACAAGTTGTATCCCATATACTAAGAATGCAGGAAAAAGTCGGCTTGACATAAAGAACTAAGTTATATATACCGTATTTTGTTTGGCGAAGACTGGAGTGTTCAAGTCAATATATAAGGTCAAAATGTTGTGTAATGATATGAGTCAGTATGTTGCTTTCAAGCAGGTGACTTGAATCTCCCATTTTA
>OY744529.1:82558721-82686221 GCA_963556195.1 Sepiola atlantica | reverse complement strand
ACATTAGCATTTTTATTACTTTGAAGTATTTACAATTCGTTTTCTCTCGAACGACCCCTTCCAAACGAGCGCCCAATCGGGAAATTACTGTCAGCTCCATGATATCTCAAGTGTAAGTTGAATTTTGTTAAGTACGTGAAAATATTTGTTTGTCTTTCTTGATGGCTTTTGTTTCAAAGTTAGAGTCTACTCTTTATTTGTTCATTATTACAACTATACATCTACAAGTACACATAGATACAAGACATCTCTGCATATATATATTTATATATACATACATATATATATATATATATATATATATATATATGTATGTATCTACATTAATTAAGTTATTTATACTATTAGCTTAAATAGCCGTATTCATATAAACTTCATTTTGAAAAGATTTATTCTGAGATTATTTTAAAGCTGATATATCTATCTAAATTGTATTCGATAATATTCTCATTAATTCGGTATCAGGAAATTTTAATGTGATTACACCAATAAACATCGAACTCGTAGATATGTTGCAGATAATTTAATTGTTTTACAGATATTATGAGAACAAATTATTAATGAAAACGGTCAGAATGACATTGTTACATATTATTGCAAACTCCTGATTTTCAATATTGTTTAGGATCGACGTTAACCTTAACACAAGTAGAATTGTTAATCAGCCACAGGAAGACTACACTGCAATTGATTTAATTTGTTTATAATTGTATAAATTCCTTAAACGGAGATTTGTCTCTTGGTAAAAGCTAGAGGATTTCAGCCACCATAATAATCATGGTACAACATGACTTGTTCACTCTAATTTCTAGGCGGGAATGTTTCACTCGCTCTTTCTCTCTCTCTCTCTCTCTCTCTCTATATATATATATATATATTATATATATATATATATATATATATATATATATATATATATATATATATATATATATATATATATATATATTATTAATATAAATTATAAACATAAACGATAGTTAAATCTATCAGCAAATAAATAAGCTACAAGTGTATTATACACAACTAACTCCTAAATCCAATGCCGAGCACTCATAGAAAATAACTCTAGCCAAAAAATAATAGTAACCCAATAGGTTTTTACATCGCTTAATATCATTAAACGCATCATAGATAGTATATATGTTACAATACCCGGGTTTAATTATAGATGAAGCAAGCGCAAAACATTTGATAAAAATGAAACAGGTTGTCAATCGAAGCGTAGGCTGGGAATTATATTGATCTAATTATAATAATGCCTGAGCAATAACACATAAATTTAAATCCAGAAAAATGAAATTTCACGAATTCATGAAAATGTTTTATTTCTTTTCTACTGTAAGGAAATGCATACTAGTTGATATAAGTTTTAATTTAAGTTTCAATTATTTAAATCTAAGAGTCGTATTAGCAATCTGTATTCCAAGAACCCCATGGTAAAAAAATGTTTCATGTGCTTATGAGATATAATGTTAAAAAGTAACACTGTAACGATATTTTGATAGCCATATACTCGCTAAAAGGTATGCTAATTAAATAACCACCCGTTATAATACGAAAAAGTCAGCTATTTTACTGTATTTTATAACAGGGGATAGGTGAAATGATTGAGATTTTTTATTGGCCGTTTATTATTCACTCGTAATTCTGCGATGAAATTACCAATCAAAGATAAAAAGATCTTAAGATTGATATGAAAATCGATTAATTTGGATTAAACATTTGTTTTTTGGCATAAAACGCGGACGAATACTGTTTTTAGATGTCGCTTTTGATTATAAAGCAAAACCCGTCAACGATACCTTATAGTGTTAAATATATAGTTATGTCTTCATGAAATTGTTTATGTTTTTATTTGTCACCGGATGTATTCTGTTTAAATACATTAATAAAAACGCTAGACAGATATCCGAGTCTGGATATACATTATTTGTTTTCAAGATATGCATGCTATCGCATGCTTTCATTTCCTAATTGTATATACTGTTGCATTCTACTCCTGCCTGGAGCGAGGCAGTACGCGTTTCTTATACTCCGTGTGTAGAGGATGGGTCGTGTCGTCCAGTGATGGTCGTCTCAGTTCGATGAATTCTTTCTTCTCTGCCGTCGTCTGTTGTCTGCAATAAAAGCCATGTCGCCCCCGAAGACAAACTCTGCTTTTAAATTTAATTCATTTATTCAAGCGTTGTTATTTCATCTTGGGGAAATTCACCACGTCGAGAGAGATGGCAGAGAGCAAGTCCTACTTTATCGTAGTTAGTTATTAATGTTTTCTTAACTATTCCTAGAGAGGGGTGGGAAATGATTCTCGCGCTTGTCTTCCCTGAAGGGAAATATTCCGTATCTTTACATTATGAATAGCATGTCCACTCAGTTCGCTCTCTGAATCAGACTGACTAAAAACTCGCTTCTCGCGAGAACGAGTGACGTCACAGATCCCTTTGTTTCCCACGCACGGCCCGCGAAGTCACAGAGCCCTTCGCAGGTGTAGACTGACCCCTGATCTGAGGTCTCGTCACACGTAACCTTGTAACATCTGCCAGCTCCGTCTGTGAGAACAAGCCCTGTTCTGCACTCGACTGCCCCGCGTTAATTTGCGCAAGTCAAACCCGATCTCCAACAGATACGTCCATTCCCATAGGGTCATTATCTAACATATAATTCGTTCACACACGCCTTTAGCATAACTCGGTATATTTTACAAATACTAAAACTGGTTTAAAATATAGCATATTTATTCATTCTTAGAATCTGCTTTTCGTTCCTAAACTTATATGACTTTCTCTTAAAACACCCGACATTTGTGTCAGCCTCGTGCGATACCAGGTTGTTCATTGTCTTACAATAAGTAAATAGACGTTTACATTATCAACATATAAGGAGCCGCATTTTTAGTGTACATTTGTTTAGTTTTTTACATATTATATATATATATATATATATATATATATATATTATGTATTTAGCCTCACTTTTGTGACACTCAGCTTACTCTTATTTATTAGGTGAATATTGTTCATAGTAAAAAAATAAAAATAATAATGGTATGGGGTACGCACAGTTCTCATTTATTTCACGTGCGCTTTGAAGCGGTTAGAATAGCATTATACTAACACGCAATTCCGTAGACTAGAACGTTCAATATTTAAAAGTGATGAGTAAAAATGTAATATGATGTTTTGCCCACTGATAAAGGAACCCGGCGTTTCTTATTCAATCCTGGTAATTATGGGATCTTCCTGCAACCCTATCTATCTATCTATCTATCTATCTATCTATCTATCTATCTATATATATATATATATATATATATATATATATTTATATATATATATGTTTCTAGAAATAATACAGAGAGAGATTTAGAGAGATAGAGAAAGAAAGATAGCTAGCTAGCTCGATAGATAGATTTAAAAATAGATAGATATAATATATATATATATATATATATATATATATATATATATATATATATATACAAATCGTGATTGTTATGATAGTAATGTAATGTAACGCACTATAACTAAGACAAAATAAATGCATTAGAATTTAAACTACATTCATCCTCGTTCAGGCAGGATAAATGTTCCGGCTTGATGTACGAATGAAACACAAACAATTTATGATAACAATGATTACAATGTATAATAACAAAAAAGAACCTAAAGTTACGTCACCGACATCGTCATATTAGGCATAATCTGATTCAAACAACGATAGTGTTAATTAATTAATTATTATATATATATATATATATATATATATATATATATATATATATATATATATATATATATATACATATATATATGTTATATTGTTCTAGTTTTCTATAGAGTAGCATATATCCTGTGTCCTTGTTGTGCCAATATAATGGTTGAACTCATGTTAATACGTTGTTCCTTGCATTTCTATTTTAGATTTTAGTGTTTAAGTTGTTAAGTTTTAGTTTAGTTTAGTTTTTTTTTTACTCATTTGTTGGATTATGTATTTATTTATGTATTGTTTGCATGAGGTAAATTTTACTCTGTGCAGGCAACTTCTACAGAGTAATACATTTTGGGGGTCTTAAAGTTTAGGATTTCAAATTTCTGTTTCAAACATAATCTACACGGGTCGTCTAAATTTCTACATGTACTGGTCAGTCGTATTTTTTCCATTCAATTATTTGTGAGCGCCCATTTTCTTTGAGCTCCCAATAGTGGTTTACTAGCGCTGTTTTAATTCGACGTTCTCTGTTTTTAAATTTGCTTTTGTTGTCATAATATCTTGTTATAAATTCTAGGGAAGTCATTATTCGGTCTTTCCTTGCAAATATTGTTGCTTGGTAAACACGACTTTTTGTTAAGCATTTATTGTGTGCTGAACAAAATCTAGTCAGTTACACCTTTTCTTCTTATTTCTAACTTTTTCATTTTTATTGGGGTGATTACTATTAGGGTTTTGTTTATTTATATTTGTAGTGTTTATATTGTTGTTCCTCTTAGTGCTATTGTTGCTATATTTGTCACATTTTTATGCAGTTTGTAATCTTTGCTTATTCTCTGCTGTTCTCTTTTAGTATTTTGTTATTGTGTGACTTAATTGTCACTTCTAGGTTTTCGCAGCAGCTGTAGGACAGTTGTTATTTTTATTGAATATTTTATGCAGAGGATTGGTTACGGGGAAGTGTTTTTCAATCAGATTTAGGAATTGTTGCCCAGTTTCGTTTTTAGCCTCTGTGTAGCTTAATTACCATAAATATATTTTCATAGCTTACTACCTAGCTCTACTTACGTAGCGAGCACTGTTGAAGTAAATACTGAACATTTATACATAAAAAAGTATATCTCCTTATAAAATGTATATGGATACATGAAATAGTAATATATATATATATATATATATATATATATATATATATAAATACATACACATATACATATATATATATACATATATATATACATATATATATACATATATTTATATATATATACATATATATATACATATATATATATATATATATATATATATATATATATATACATACATACATATATATATATATATATATATATATATATATATATATACATATATATATATATATATATGTATGTATGTATATATGTATGTGTTGTGCAATGGTAATTGACTCTTTTTACTGTGCTAGAAAATTAATCACATCTGTTAGTATCCTATAACGTTACAAAACACATCCGCGCATGCATGGAGTATTCTTGTCACACCTGGGCGGGTGCACTGACAACTCGTCTCACCATGTTAGAAAGGGTTCACAAAAAAGTCTCTAACCTTATAGGTCCCACACTGTTAACCAAGCTCTAGCCCCTGTCCCGTCGCCGTAATGTTGCATCACTCTGCTTTGTTTTCAAGTACACTGATGGAATTTGCTCCAATTACTTGTTGCTCTGGTGTCATCTCAATTTAAATACATCCGACAAAGTAGACTATCTGCTAAATCCCACCTTTTTACTGTAGAGGCCGGAATGATTTCTCCTCTAATAGCTTCTGTCCTCGAACTGTTAGGCATTGGAATTCGCCCCTTTCGATGACTGTACCGACATGTAGCAATTTAAATGTAATGTGAATTAACATTTCGCTGTACAACTTAACACTTAAGATGCTGCTATTGATATTGCTCTTAATCTGCAAAAGGCCTTTACTACTCAGTGGCAATATTCGATTGTTTTGATTGAATGAAATTAAATAATATATATATGTGTGTGTGTGTGTGTGTATTTAATTATCAATATTGTATTTATAAAGGTTTTCCTTTAGTAATTAAACACTCTTGACGACAGTTTTCTTTTAATAGGTGTGCACTATTGCTGATTTATCAAGTTGCTTATGCTGGAGCGTCGAAACTCGACTTAAAAACATGATAAGTGTTCCGGGGGTTCGAGTTCTGCGACCGGTATGACACATCAGGTCAATCCTTGCGATTTCGTATACACGTAGTTAGATAAAAAAAGAACTATATATATATTTATTTTAAGTAAATAATATTAAATTAGTTTAATTTTCATGCGCCAACGTTTCAAGCTTTCGTTTTCATCAGTGTAGGGATGATAATCTTAGTCGGTCGCACTGTTTGAACCCCTGCTACAGAATCAACCTAGACCTAGCAACAAAGCGCCATAACCATTTGGCCACGAGACATTACCACATTACAAGAAGGGGAGTTCAGTTCTATTCATGTGAAGACGGCATATCTAGAATAATTCACAAAATATTCTACGAACGTTCTCTGTTTCACTTCCCCGAACAGCGCTCAACTTTAATCTTAGTAAAGGGGCTAATAATAATATAAATTTTAAGTAAATACTATTTCATTGGTAGTTTGAAGAAATAAGACTCCAATACAATTCCTATGATTACCTTATAACGTCCGTGTTTCACTGGAGACTTCCATGACTGGTAAACGTTTACGAACTTCACCGAACAAACTGATTGTAGTATTGCCGTTTTTCAGTGAAAAAATATTGAACGAAAGAAACTGGTATAGTCTGTCAAATATTTAAATGTATTATTTCATGTAGTTTTAAGGGGGATGGTTTTTATGTAATTTAGATATTGAAAATAATTTAATTATTCATTTTTTGCCAGGAACTTTTTTTAACACAAACTCTTTATAACGTATTTTGCCGTCTTTGTTATGAACGTAGTTTCGTCTTAATTTTCGTAAGTGCACAGAAAAGGCTAATTATTTATTTTGCATTTTTTTTGGACATATTCTTTACCGCAAATTATGAGAAATATTTTTATGCTGGCCTTTTTTTTATCTTTTAGGTTAATGAAATGAACTCTGTTTGTTGTGTGTTCAGAGATCATTGAGGGAAACCTTTCTGGCGGTACTCGAACTGGTGAGGAAAAGCCATGGCCAAAAGGTGGCTGCAAGCACTTTGCTTATAAAGGTTTAACATTTAAGGCATTTGGGCAGTTAACGGTCACCGCTCCTTCGAAGTTTCTGTTTCATAGGCAAACGAATGCGGTTGAAGTTGATTTTTAAATCCTTTCTGGGGGTTCTCGAAGTGTCGGGTCTTTATATTGGTATATATTGATAACGTCGATTTCTCTCGGCTTTCCCCGTTCGTAGTCTTAACTGCCTACGTCACGAAGCACATTTAGGGATACCTATTCCTAAAAAGAACTTAAAGAAGCACCATAGATTAATATATATATATATATATATATATATATATATACACGCATTTATAATTAGATTCGTCTCAAAACCACTCACTTAGAGCTAGCTAAGTGAGTCGTCTCCAATAATATGAACATATATAATATATTTCGACAAAACGCTAACAAAGAATTTTTTTTTAAAACTGCTTCTATATCTTTGATTATGTTTGAATCCTTTCAGTACGCTTATATAAAAACAGGAAACAAATAACCGCCAACTCATGACGGATCTATGTTTATGAATGTTCTCAGGAATCTCAGCAATGACTAATGCATAGAATAAAAATGAAACATACAAAAGTCCTTATAAATATGTTGCTTTTCTTTTCTAAGTTTTTAAAATGTTTGGCACTTCAGGATGAGAAACTGTTTAATACAAATAAAGCATTTATTCATGCGTTTCATTTTATTTGCCAATCGAAATGTCCTTGGATGTATTCTGTTCACTCGATAAGGTCAGTTGCCTATACTGTATACATTTTGTTTCTTCTTCATAAAGCTGACCTTTATAGCTGGTAAAGATCAATTGCTTTGACCTTTAAACCGTATCTTTATCTGATTCTAATTAATCCTATCGAGAGAGTCAGTTTTTAGTGGGGGTTTTTCTGTCATCGGCATACCGATTTGATGTCCTCGTTCGGCATCGCGCCACGCGAAACAGACAAAAATGCAATACGTTTAGTTAAAAAAAAACATCAGAAAAATCAAGAAATATTTATAACCCCTAAGCAATGTAAATAGTTACACGCATGCCCAACATATAATAAAAAAAACAGCAGTCAAAAAATGTGTAAATTACTTTTTTATATTCGATTAAATTTCATTAAAAAACTATAAATATAATTCCTATACACGTGATTCCTCGTATCAGCAATACTATGCGCATATTAATATGTAGAGATGTATGCCTGTGTAGTGGTGGTATGAAGGTCTATGAGATGAATGGATGAGCCTATATTTGCTGTTCTGAAACATCTGATTTTAAGGCATACATATGGGGCTATTTTCTACTAGTAAAGCTGTTGTATCAAGTGACCAATAAAGTTGACGAACAATAGAATGTTACTCAGCAAATACATGAGAAACTTGATATCAATAAAACAGACTCTAATCGTTTCTTTACGTTTTCACATATGCGTAAGACTTAAAATACTTTTTAAAGTCCCAAGGAAGCCCTGCGCAAAAATAAAAGTGCATGCCATATATTTATATTCTTAGTTTTATCGCTGTTCACGTGTGAAATATAGAATATATTCTCGATATTTTGCGTATTTTAATAACATAACAGGTTGGATATGACGATGTCTACACAGACACGAAAGAAGTATACATATATACTCATCACCATTCATAATAAAAGCGAGGATCCTGATAGAACTTTAACGAGAATATATTAATTATTGTTCTCTCTGACAAATAGAATAATTACTCGGTAAACATTAAAAGAATGGAATCCCGAAGTTTGCGGTGATTTAATTGTGAGTAAATCTATTTTCAGATTAACGTAAAATATTGCTCTGCCACTCTAGTAATTCTAATAGGGATTTGGTTCGTGTTATACTTGGATGTTTATATATGATTGATGTATTCATATCTTAAATACTAGAAACATGTAATTTAGTATAAACTATCGATTTCTCGAACATTTACTTCTGCTTTGTACGGCTACGATGGCTGGCCGTCGTTGAAAGAAGCACACTTTTAAACATGTATAGATTAGTTTGGTTGGTGGCCATTTACAGATTGCATGCCTGTTGATGTGGAAATATTGTAATGATTAACATATAGATGCCTTTCCTATAATATTACGTATACAAACTTAACAAACGTGCATTAGTTTATCTTACTAATTATTGCGGGGCATATAAGGATCTTTTGCGGAACCCCGTTTCATTATATTGCCATCATGGTGACTCAGACTTTAATTTTCGACGTGTTTCCGAAGCTGGCGTACCTGCCCTCCATGTAAGCTCATTCTGAAAAAATAGATAGAGAGCAAAATTGCTTGGAATAAATGTTATAAGTGTTTTATTTTTGTACAACATATGTTCTCTCCTTCTATGGAGAGATTTTTCACTGTATATATGACCGAACATAAGCCCTTTCCTGTTGTTAGATTCAAATTTATATATGCCCGAATATAAGACATTTCATGTTGTTAGATTCATCTTAATATATGCCGAACATAAGACATTTCATGTTCTTAGATTATACTTTATACATGACTAAATATAAGATATTCCATATTGTAAGATTCCAAGTTATATATGACCAAATATAAGACATTCATGTTGTTTGTTTCAACTTTATATATGCCCGAATATAAGACATTTCACGTTGTTAGATTCAACTGTGTATATGATCGAACATAAGACATTGCATGTTGTTATATTGCATGTTATATATTACAGGATATAAGACATTTCATGTATGATTCAACTTCATATATGACTGAATATAAGACATTTCATGTTTTTAGATTCAAATTTATATATGACCGAATATAAGACCTTTCATCTTTTTAGATTCAACTTTATATATGACTGAACGTACGACATTTCACATTGTTACGTCATAACTATGTTTTTGTGGTCAGATATTTTCCATTCATAATTTAATAGTCAAATAATATAACATATATAAATAGGTAACATAATAATGCCAGCAATAAACCCAGATTTTCTCAATTTCTATATAATATATAATTAATTAATATCATTTAAGGAATTCACCGTAATCACCATCATCATCATCATCATCATTATAATCAGCATCATAATCCAAACGTGATAATCTAGCCGATCTTGATTCTCTCATGACACCTCACTCTATCCGCGATCATATTAGGTCATTCGTCATAGGTAAATTGTGAATCCTCTGTTAGTGGTTTGATTACGTACTGTACGGTTCCCCTGTTTGACATTCACAAACAGAATATCAGTGACGAGTATATCCTCACCCATTCCACAGCGACTAGCAAATCTGGTTATCTCTCTTTCTCTCTCTCTCTCTCTCTCTATTTCTCTCTCTATCCCCCTTTCTCCCTCTTTCTCTGTCTCGGATCAAAGACTAGTACTATTTAATAGAGAAAACATTCGTTGCTATTTAATCATAGCCCAATCAAACAACATGTTCGTGCCATTTCACATGATATTAATGCTTTCTGAACGTAATAGAATGCCAATTTAATTCTGAAGTCCGAAATGTTATCCATTTACTAATTACTTTTACATTTTGAAAAAAAAAAAGAATCAACTCATTTCCTGTTTTTATCTTAAACAAGTGGGTAAGTTGGGCACACCCGAGTAAAAAAACAATACCGCTTATTTCTGGTAAGCTTTGAGATTTTTAGTTATATGAAAATATATAAAAACAGGTATTTAATTAAATTTATACGTAATTTAAAAACTAATTAGCGAATATTACAATGAGTAAATAATTGTTATGAATAACGATAGTTTATTCAGAGTATATTTAAATTGCATTCATCTTTTTTTCAGTATCTGTCATAGTCATATTGGTTATTTACCTACATAGGGATTTTTTCATGACTTCCTTTGAAAAAAGTGATAAATAACTTAAATGATTGAAATTATTTCTTCGTTAACTGTTCTGATTATTTTTCTTTGGGAGATTTGATTTAAAATAAGCACATCTTAAATTTGTAACCAAGTAAAAAATATGTGTTGTGAAAATCGGAACGGAAAAAATATATCAATAAAGATATTTTCGAAAATTCAAAACATTTAAATAAATAAATAAATATATATATATATATATATATATATATATATATATATAAGATTATTTTGATTTACCTCGATACTTCCAACGCTGTCATATTGATTCAAACATACAGATGCGTGGGGTCAGGTTTTATATGCGTAACATCTTTTTATTAATAAGAGAACTAAGTCTAGAATCCTAACATCAATCCTAGATACTCTTTCGATCTATTATACAGCGCAGCGTTAGTTTCCTATATTTTCACAACGGTTAAACCCCAAACATTAACTGTGGCCTAATGGACTAATTTTCTGGTAGTGTCGGCACATTTCTTTCTGGTGCAGGTGCTCAAATCTACATATCTATACACTTTAATGCTCACCAGAGCAATTTATTCGATTTGTCGAGCTCAACAGATTCAGCTGGTAATAGCACGCGTGAATTCCGAATGTCTTTTCTTTTACATACACCACCACGTTTCTTACTCTCCTGCCAAATAGTGAGGACCAGATAGCGTCACTGTTCGACCTACACCTTCCAACGCTGTCGGAAGCTTGTGTGACAGATTGACCATAGATTCCTCGATAATGCTGATCACCTCGTAATAATGTTTTATATCACCATACACCGCCTCCTCCAAACAGAAATGCTGTTACTAAAATCAACAAGGTATTAAGGTGCTATTTGGGAAATCCCTTAGTGATCTCATCAGAGATTCACATTGAAATCAACAGTTTTCTCTCCCTGTTAAACAATGTGTAAATGAAGTAATTAAATGGGTCAAATATGACATACAAACATTTGTTTCCACGCGAACATAACATAGAATGTTCCACTCTCGCACTAATACACTTCTACTTCTGCGGTTGATATTACGCATCGGCACCAAACGATCTGCATGCCACCCGTCTAACCTTCCTATTCATGAGAAAGATCCAGCTCGTTCTTTATAGCCGGACAGCTACACAATATTACATGAATGTTGGAGTTATTTAAGAGAAAATACTTAGTCTTATATCATTTCTAATCTTCATAAACTGATTCCTTGATACAAGCGCATACGATATGAATGTATTTGCTGATAGCAACACATTTAAATCAATGAAACAGTATTTAAATAAAGAAAAACTGTAAGTATATAATATAACATTAATAATATAAAAGTATAACCTTTCATATTTTTAAAAAGATATTTATTATATTATTACAGTTTTAATTATTACATTTCCAATTTTATGTTTGTACATATACCAGCTAAAATGCCGCTGTTTTATTTCATTAAAAACCTTATGTCGTGATTTTGTATTTAACTTAACAAATATCGGCAGTCAACCTTATACCAAAACTATGGTGTTATTTTGAATAACCGGTAATACTATGTTTTGTGGTATTTGTCCACCGTCGTTCATTTTCTATTCTACTGAAATTTGAAGTTCATAAGGAATACAATTTCACACGCAGACTCAAGTCAGCATATATATATAACGGTTGAGGGAGATGATATACATCGCCTAGTAAATGCAAATGGTCACCCATGTTATACTGGTCAGGCCGAACGTCGCTCAACTATGGTGATCTTAACAGTGTTATTGTGTTATTTACTTCTATATATAATGTAGTTATTCACACCTGTAAATGTACATACCTGTATGAAAATGGTTTGGTAAAAAGACATAAAGTATTTACACCAAATACCTTCTTTTGGATCTGTTTTTTTCCGTACACCTCTAATCTAATTGTTTTACTCGTCCCCCGGATTGCAGCACATCCATGTGTGAAGGTCTGTAATTAATTTTACGCTCAGAATTTATTAAATCCATTGGGTCCAAATAATCACATTTTAAAACAACCTCTATTCCCAGCCGAATAGTTTTTGTATATGAATTTCCGGATTTTCAAAATCAACCTAATTCTTCCCCAGCCTCATTTACTACAATCTTCAAAATTTACAAAACCAACATAATTCATCCCCAGAGTAATTTCCTTCAAAATTACCCAAAACAACATTATTGTTATGTGTCATTTCCTCCGTGCTTCAAAATTTTCAAAACATCTCAATGATGACCGTTTTTTAGCTGAGAACATAATACTCTACGAAATTGTCACCAATTTTCCCGCATAAACTACCTTTTTTTGCAACAGCTAAGAATTCTGAAAAATACCCTATAGAAAAATGTTCAGGTGTTACTGATGCAGAGGAGCTGCAGCGAATTGCCTATTGATATCAAACAGGCTAGAAAGGCCTGCATGACTACCATGAATGCACCAGCGATATTTACAGAAGTATGCAGAACCAAATTACACAGGCTCATGATTCCAATTGCATCACTAGAAGTTATTAAAACACGGTCTGACATGTTACTATTATCTTGATGTTATCTCCTTTAACACATTAATATAAAAAATAAATACTTATTTCATTTGAATAAATAATGCATAACATCTGATTAGGGTGGTGAATTTATTTTCAATATGAAATACATTAGTATTTATTTTACGACCAATTTAGCATAATATTAAGCGGGTTCGCTAATGGGCCGGGAATTCAGGTTCAGTCCTCGTTCGAGTCATACCAAGGACTTAAATGATTGTATCTGATAATCGTTTTCCAATTAATCAGAAGAATAAGCTGAGTAGCAAAGGTAAATGGAGTAACGCACGGGAAAGTAATAGTGCCTACCCCTACACCTCGCTGTAGTTGTTAACCAAAAAGAGAGCCTTCTGATTGCCTTCCATTATAGTCGACCACTTTAGTTTAATTTTTAAGAAATTTATTACGTTCTTGAAAAAATCTCCACTTTAATTACAGTTTATATAGTAGAAAATGATACTTAAACACGATGAAGAATAACATTGAACAATTCCCCAAACTAATACCAAATCAAACAATATAACATTATACAATATTTTTTTCAGGTGTAAAGTTATTTCATTTTTCGTATTATTTTCTAGATTATTCTTATTGTTAGTTTGTTAATGCAAAACTGTTTATGGAGTTTTTTTTTCTTTTCTTTATATTATCCCCCTGCACTTCATTCTTCTCACTATGAGCTATAGTTGCTAATCATATTAAATTCAGATTTATTAAAATAGAATGCAACAGATGACGATTCTAATCTTGCCTCAGTAATACGATACGTGTCATGGATGTAGAAATTGACCCGTTTCTAATGAATCATATTTGGAGTGTCCCTTTTTAGGATTCCGGTTGTTTATTGGGAGAGCCGAGTTTTGGGAGACAATTTTAAAGAAAACCGTTGTAAGTAATATTCAAATGTATCCGGGAGCAAGGGTAATGTTATATGATAAACAAACAAAATAATGCATTCAAAAGCATAAGTTCACAAAAAGAGATATTTATATACGTTTAAAATCGAAGTCTACATAGATAGGCGAACAAAGAATAACTGTTCATACATTAAGAGGACTTGCATAAAAAGGAGGATTTATTAGTTGAGATATCGAGGAAGCCTGAGTCGATAATTTAAAGGCCGTGAATTATCTACGGACCAAAAAAATCGCCAGACCTCCTTCTATTTGTCTTTGTGGTATTTTGTTCTTACTACTTGGGCCCTTGCAGAGGCCTGTGTGTGGATTTGTTTTACATGGATAAGTTGATCCACAAACAGCAGACTAATCATCTTGGCCAGGCAACATACCATTCATCTTGGCTAGACAACTTTATGTTCAGTAACACGGAAACCGAGATGACCAAACCTCCACACTGTTTGCAACCCTTTATCCGCAACCTTACATACATACTACTCTGCAGTAGTCTGCTCGCTGGAATGTTCCCTGTAACCTAGTATGCCTTAGCTATGCAAAAGTCATCACCGGTCAGCTAATTTATCAGCAATTTATTTGTTTAAATTAATCTGTCTGAGAATCATCGGCTTTCCATCTGCTGAAAGCTTTGACGGGCGTAAAGAAAACTATGTCACTAAGGGAGTGACATGTTTTTCTTTACGCCGGTCAAAGCTTTCAGCCGCTTAAAAGGTGACAACGCCTGAAAGGTAACCCTTTGTAATATAAGAAGGAAACTTACAAGCGCTACAACTCGCCAAAAGGGTTACTTTGAATTGCGCAATTCAAGGGCGTTCACCTCCATATGGTAGTTTACATACTCCGCATTGTCATAGGTAACGTTACGGGTATTTATTCGGTGCGAAAATACTTAGGAACTTATCCGTAATTATTAAAATGTGATATTTGTATTAGTATATTATTGAAATGTTCGTATATATATATATATATATATATATATATATATATATATATATATATATATATATATATATATATATATATAAATATATATATATTACTATGATCCTGACTCGTACTATTGAAAGGATCTACCAAAGAGAAGATGCTGCCTATACACACACACACACACACACACACACATATATATATATATATATATATATATATATATATATATATATATATATATATATGTGTGTGTATATATATATACATATATATATATTACTTTTCAAATGAACCGTGAAACTTCTCTAAGGCCCTTTTAGCTATCATCTCGTCAGTACAAAATCGATAGTTCAGATAAATAAATAATATTGGCGAAAGTAAAGAGCACAGAGGGATTGAACGTGCCAATAAATTAATAGGCGATTATGATAAATTTAATCCAAAGTTCTGAAAACGATTAAAAATGAAAAGCGTGGGGTTTTAAAAAAAATGGGGGATTCAAAGGAGATCTTTATATAATTAGTTATTTAGTGTACAAACTCAGTAGAAGTCAGCTTTGGCAATAGTGTGTACTGTCAGGTCGACGGGGTTTCAATGCGGTGTCCATTGACTCGAAATTTTGCTTACATTTTCGTGAAGCATTACGAATCCATATAATTTAGTTGTGTAAATATACCCACAACCTGACTTAGATATGTTGCCGAAACTGTTGTTACGTTTACGTCTCAAAGTAAAGCTTAGCATTCTTCAATAAGTGTAATTCCATTTATGTGTCTCTTATGTTTACTATGGAAAGTGAGAAAGGTGATTGTCTTCCTTTCTTAGATGTCATTATTTGTACGTTTAAGAGGCAGCTTTCTAACATTTACTGGCCTGTATATAAACTGGTCCTCTATTATACCAACATCTAGAAAGGCTTAATTTACACTTTGTTACATTGAGCACTAATGATGTGTTCCGCTAGTAGATTAGATTCGATACTAGATAGGATAATGGATGTATGCATTAATAACGGTTACCTCTGATGACCTTATTAACAATTGCATTAACAAAAAAGGTTGTTGACTACAAAACCATAAAAATATTTGACACTTCAAAATGCCTCATTTATTTAAAACAAGCTTTGATAGGGGAAAATGTAAGAACCTGCGAAAGCAGATTGTTTGAAGCAGTATTACTTGCTTCTACTATGTTTCCTTATGTTTAGTGTTTACTACAATAGCCTTTTCCTCCGTTTCGCAAAGATAGTGTGCCCTATACCAATTGTAGTAATGTTGTTTACCAATTTAAATGCAAGTATGATGTTGGTTATATGGGCGTACTTTCTTTCATTTGAAAAAAACATAAACAGCAGCGTTCCATCTATAATTTGCCAGGCAAGGGTAAGATGCGTGTGCCACCTTCTTCTGTAACAGTATACTCTGTTATTGGTCACCATTTTGTTAAAAATACATGCTGTCTCAGTACCAATGAAATAGAGTGTTTAGAGGTATTTAATATAACAGATACCAACACTCATTTGAAACCTTTTGGAAGCTATCTCTATCGCTATTCGGAAACCTTCCCTGTGCTGACATAAAAAAAAATTCGTTGAAACATTGAATCTTTTTAGAGACTTTGCAACGCTTTCATCAGATGCGTTGCAATTTTAATCGTTTTCACGACTTTAGAAGGACATTTATTTTAATCGGTAATCGTTATTTCTTAGCATGTTATATTTCCCTTGTGCTCTTTACTTTCGCAAATAACATGTATTTATTCGAACTATCGATTTTCTTCTGGCGAGATGATAGATGAAAGGGGCTAAGAGAGATTTCTACGTACATTATTTTTAAAAGCATATTTAAATGTTGCACTTCCACACACACACACACACCCACATATATATATATATATATATATATATATATATATATATATATATATATATATAAGAAGATTTAATGAATAAGAGCATACCAATTGTTCAAAGAATCAGAACAACAAGTCTCTCCTGACGTACGTACGTTTCCAAAACATTCTGGAAATACTTTATCTTTATATTTTTTTCATTTTCTTAAAACAATTTTAGAAAGCCACTCCAAAGTGTCTTCATCATCGCATTTAGCACTACATCTTACAGAAATTAAACGAAAAGATAACAAGTACGTGGTAGAGGAACATCTATTGACAGTAAGGTACACGGGGACAAATATTAGAAATAGGAATAAGTTACAAATATAAAATAGAGATATAACGATAAACTGATAATAATGATAATAAAACATCATAAACCTAATAAAAATTATAAAAATAAAAATAAGAACAAAAATAAAGAATAAAATAAAGTATAATATAAAATATCAAACATGAAATATAAAAATAATAATAGAATATATAAAGGAAAAATAAAATAAAAGGATAAGAAATAACATTAAAATAAAATATAAAATAAAAATAAAATTGAAAAAAAAATTAAAAAAAAAAAAAATTAAAAAAAAAATAATAACATAAAAATAATTAAAGAATATAAAAATTAATAAAAAATAAAAAATTGAAAAAATAGAATTAGACATATAATTAAGTATTATGATAGAAATATATAGGGATAAATACACACACAAATATATATATATATATATATATATATATATATATATATATATATAAAGAATATATAAAAATATATTTAAAAAATACATAAAAATATATAAAAAATAATAAATGTATAAAGTTTTGAATGAGTAAATAAATATAAAGAATAATATGGTAAACTAATAATATAGAATAACGGTGGAATTAGAAATAATAAAGATAAAATGAAAATAAAATAGCATAAAGATAAAAAACAGAGGTAACAATAAAGAGGTGATAGTAAAAACTAGAAATAAAAAATGTAAATATAGGATGAATATAAAAGAAATAATTTGTAATAATAGTACGAATTAAGAACTTAGAAGTATGAATAAAATAAGATTAAAGCATAAATAAGTTTAGAACCCAAAGTTTGAATATTGTCAAGGCTCCTTTTCTATAGGTTTTTAAAGAAATCATCCCGCAAGGAGGTGAGTAGGGGGGGGAGAGCAGATGGGAAGGTATGGACAACGATTAATTTTAGGGGGAGAAAAATACCTTATAAATAATTATTATAGGAGAGGGGTCAAGGGTGACTAGGAGATAAAGGATGTATCAGAAAATGGAGTATCGTTGGGACCATACTAATATCCGTGCTCCGATAAGTGCATGAGTACATGTGTATGAGTACCTGTGAGATAAGTGTGAGGGGAAAAAGTTTCTTTTTAATTCGACCGGTTCATAAGGAGGAAATAACGTGTTTTAGAGGAAATAATTATCTTCCATCTCCCAACGTGGTCTTTTCGGAATTTGGCGTTCGAACCCATAAGTCAAACTGGAATGACATTAGATGTGGGAGGGTGAAACTATATCAGGTAATATTATAAATTTAGTCCGGCGGTTATGAGTTAATTTAGGAGAAAGTCGAAGTAAACAGAGTCTGTGCTTCGAAGGTCGATTATAGTTGCTGGATGAATTGGTTCAAGGAAATTAATAAATTTATTATACCCATGATGTATTGGGAAAAGGTTGTCATACCTCCGAGGCGTTAGTCCTTATATACTTAGAATTCCCTTTTTAGATACGTTTTATGTATGTAATCCAGTTGGTTAGGAAATTCTGAACGTCGATTCGTAGATATTTGCCCACAGTATATTCTTTCCGTTGAAGTCAACTGCTATTGCTTACAGTATTAGAATGAGAGTGTTTCACCTATGTGATTGTTGAGTTATTACGGTTAAGTTATGGGTGGAGGTTAAATGTGGACAGTCTGGGTGGGGGTCGTTAAACTTACTCCAACAGGACCGCAGAAAGAAATGGCTAAAGACGCATTATATTCGAACTTGGCTTGAAAGATGGGATATCAAATGACAGCTTTATGGAATAGAGATAAGATGACTCGTATTTGTGAAGGTATTTATTTATAGGTTGAAGTCATTAGGTACTTTTTAAGATATTATGTTGGGGAGGAAAAATGATTTTGGTTGGGTTAGCTCCTTATGGTTGGGGACGTGGACTCGCACACATGCATGTACACACATCGAATTAGACTCACAGACTTAAAGCACTGTCGAAATACATTCCTAGCTCACAGGAAAATTATTTTAAGAAATTTGGCAAAAAGAAACATGTATATTTGGGGTTGCTAAGAAGTACTTCTATGGATCCACGAAACCGGACAATATCATAGAAACAAGAGGGGGGAATTTAATTTATTATATTTTTACTAGATTTAGTCCTAAAAAGTTAAGTCGGCAATAATCTTGATTGTGCTATCAGTTTGTGCTTTTGTTTTTTTATCAATAATGGTGGAAGGAAGGGGTATGGTATGAGTCATAAACGATTTGAGGTAGAAGGGGATGCCCGTGACAATATGGGGGTACAGTAACATTATCATTACTAACAATAATAATGATAATAATAATAATAATAATAATAATAATAATAATAATAATAATAATAATAAGAAGAAGAAGAAGAAGAAGAAGAAGAAGAACAACAATGATAAATCATGATAATAATGAAAAATAATAATTGGAGTAGTAATGTTGAAGAACATACTCGTATCAATCATAATAATAATAATAATAATAATAATAATAATAATAATAATAATAATAATAATAATAATAATAATAATAATGATAATAATAATACCGTGGGACCCAGGAGAAAGACTTGAGTGTCATGATGGGCAGGTGCTCCCTCGTTAGCTAACATGGGGGACCCGTTCCGCATCCTGCGAATGTTGGCCCTTCTCATTTCAGAAACAAGACAACGGACAAGAACCATGTAAGTAACCTCTCTGATTCTAGGTACGAAAAGGACACAGACCAAAGACAGGAAAACCAGAGCGAAAACAGCAAACTGAAAGGATATAGAAAGAAATGGACAACGAAAGAGAACAGACTGGTGATGGAGTGCTATTATAAAAGCCGCTACCCTACAGAAAGAGGCTACCGAAAACGAATGAAACATCTCTGGGACATTGCTAGTGACTACCATACAACAGAACAAAGAATAGCAGATCAAGCAAGACAGATCCTCAAGCGAGGATGGTTCTCGGAGATGGAACTGACGGAAATCAGAAAGTAGGTTAATGGTGAGACGGAGCAAGAAACACCACCGAAGGAGAAACCACAGGAAGAGGACGGGCAAAACATACACACTGAAACTGAAGAGATTGAAGACTACGGAATCACAGAACCAGATGAGATAGAACTCAACGAGAAAGAAGCAAGTGAAGTGGTGAACATTAGACGATACATGTTAGAAAACCAAACAAAACTTCCATCTCTCAGGAATGAAGAAGCGAAGAAGTTAAAAGTAGAAACAGAAAGAGTAAACAGACTCCTCACACACATCCCAACAGAAACTATTACAGACCTAAACAACCTGATATATGCAGGGGCAAAATCGGTAAGTATGAAACTAAGAAACGAAGAGAATGGGCAAAAGAGAGGACCGACGAAACCTGGATGGGAAATCAGACTGAAACCCAGATCACCAAACTGCGGAAGGAAGCTAAAACCGTGAACAGAAGGAAGGAAGACATGAAACGATTAAGAAGCAAAAATCAGAAACGCAAGGAAAAACTAAATGAGAAACATGAAGAAATAACACAAAAGATAGTAGCAATATGAGGGAAGACTGAGACGATACAGGTACAAATCAGAACAGAGCAAACAGAACAGGATCTTTGAAAACAATGAAAGCCAGTTTTACAAAAACGTAAATGGAGAAAAAACAACAACAGAGCAACCGAACCCAACAGAAACAAAACAATTCTGGAGCGAGATATGGGAAGAATCGAAAAAGCACAACAAGAATGCCCAATGGTTGAAAAACATGAAAGATGAACTGCAGGAAATCGAAGAAGGAATCGAATCGGAAATTAACAAAGAAACGATCAAGAAAACCTTAAGAAAAATGGCAAACTGGAGAGCACCAGGCCACGATGGAATACATGCATACTGGTTTAAAAAATTCACGACCCTGCATGAAAGACTAGCGCAGAAACTGAGTGGATGTATCCGCAAAACAGACGTACCAGAATGGATGACAGAAGGAAGAACAACATTAATACAAAAAGACTCCAAAAAGGGAACGACCCCCAGCAACTACAGACCGATAACATGTCTAATGTGGAAAATTCTCACTGCACAACTGAGAGAACAAATCTACCAATCCCTGGGCAAACGTGGACTGCTCCCCAAGTAACAAAAAGGATGCCGGAAAGGACAAAAGGGGGACATGATCTATTATACATTGATCAAAAGATTCTGAAGGAGGTGAAGAGCAAACAAAAGAACATAACCATGGCATGGATTGACTACAAGAAAGCCTACGACAGAATCCCCAAATAATAATTGAAAGATAATTGAATGCTTAAAAATATACAAGATACCAGGCAGGATTATTAATCTCATCCAGAAAGCAATGGAAACATGGAGACTAAAACTGACGGCCGGAGGACAACACATGTCTGAGATAAAAATACAGAGATGCATTTTTCAAGGAGACTCTCTATCACCACTATTGTAATAATAGCCATGATGCCACTCAACTACATACTCAGAAAGTGTGATGCCGGATACAGGTTTACGGATACAGAAAAAAGAATAAACCACCTGATGTACATGGATGACCTTAAACTGTTTGCAAAAAAAACAGAAAATAACTGGAAAAGCTGATAAACACAAGCAGGATATTCAGCCAGGATATCCAAATGGAAATTGGAATAGAAAATGGGCACTGCTAGAGATTAAAAGAGGAAAACTGGAGACGACAGAAGGTATAGACCTCCCCAACCAAGAGAAGATGAGGGCGCTAGGAGAACAAGCAGTTATAAATACCTGGGAGTTCTGGAAGCAGACACAATCAAATATACAGAAATGAAAGAGAAGATTGGAAAAGAATATCTACGAAGAACAAGGACACTCTTAGAAACTAAACTATATAGCAAAACCCTTGTAAAAGGGATAAACACATGGGCTGTATCACTAATAAGATACTCTGGACCATTCATAGGCTGGACCAAAGAACTCAGGCACCTTGACCAGAGGACTATAAAACTAATGACTATGCACAATGCATTCCACCCAAAAGACGATACGGACAGACTCTACATGAAAAGAAATGAAGGAGGTAGAGGACTGGTAACTATAGAAGACTGTGTGGAAGACACCAAAAAAGAGCTGGAGAAATATGTAACTCAGAACACGGAAAGACTGATCACCACGGCAAGAAACACCAGCCAAACAAACAACTCCGGAAGCACTGAAACCAGAAACAAAAAGACAAGAAAGGAAAAGTGGGAACAAAAACGACTACATGGACGGTTTATAAGACTCACAAGCGATAAAGCCAATGAGAACAGCTGGGCATGACTAAGAAAAGGGCACTTGAACAGAGAAACGGAATCTCTGCTGACGGCTGCACAGAACAATGAGATTAGGACAAACTTTATTAAAGCAAAGATAGATAAAACCCAGGAAAACAGCAAATGCCGATTGTGTGGACAAAGAGACGCAACGATAAATAATATAATAAGTGAATGCAGCAAGCTAGCCCAAAAGGAATACAAGAACAGACATGACAGCAGGGGGAAAGAAATACACCGGGAAATGTGCAAACAACTGAATTTCGAATATGCAAAAAACGGTACAAACACAAACCAGAAACTGTACTAGAAAACGAAAAACACAAAATCATATGGGCTATGAATGTACAAACAGACAAACCCATAACAGCAAGGAGACCGGATATGATAATAATCAACAAGGAAGAAAAATCCTGCAAAATTGTAGACTTTGCCGTTCCAGCGGACCACAGAGTGAAGATCAAAGAGACGGAAAAAAGAAGCAAATATACTGAACTTGCCAGAGAATTGAAAGGAATATGGAACATGAAGAAAGTCAGTATAACACCAATAATCATAGGAGCACTAGGAACAGTCCCCAAAAACATGGAGAAAAGACTAGGAGAAATAGGAATCAAAGGGATAACTGAGACCATACAAAGGGCAGTAATGATCACAACAGCTACAATCCTGAGAAATGTCCTCGAATGCGGAAACCAACCCACATAAGCAACGAATGGAGAACAAACACATGGAAGCACAAGACAACAGAACCGGGGAAAATACAACCGCGAAAGAGAGGCGCAAGCATAGGCTGACACCACGAAAATTATGGACCGAGGGTCGAGGAGGGAACGCGCAAACCAGACCTCCACTGGAAGAGCGCGGACAGCTCTGGGACCGTGGGGAGGCTTGTTGCCACCCGTGTCCCAGAGGAGACCAATGGCCCTTATCACCGTGAAATCGGTGGTAGGTGGCTGTTGCGATACCGCAAGGTCATCAGCGGTGATGAACGAAAATAGGTGGAGCATACTGGAAGTCTGGGGAAACTTGTCACTCAGACTCCAGGGAATACCACAGGTTGTTGGCAGTGGGTGATCACTTACGATGACCAGTGTGATAACTCCTAGTGAGTAAATAATAATAAAATAATAATAATGATAATAATAATAATACTGATAATAATAATACTACTAATAATACGAATAGTGACAATGAAAGTGCAGATGACATCAATAATAGTAATAATATCTATAATAATGGTAATGCAGGATACATCGTTGGATTAAACCTACTATTAGAGAGGGCTTAGCCTTATATACGATTTTCTATTAACACATTACTTATACACTTTAACATAGAAACAGATCCCTTATGTAGATCCTAGATATACAGTAGAATGGATCGAACCCTGGTATTAGAGTCGCCTCTTGGATTAGTGGCAGTGTATCAGTTCATTTGTTTTATCTAGGGTAGGAGAAGTTTGAAGATAGTTAACGTGCAAAGATACTACTACTACTACTACTACTACTACTACTACTACCACCACCACCACCACCACCACCACCACCACCACCAACAACAACAACAACAACAACAACAATCAATGATGATATTCTCAACAACAATTATAATTGGTGGGTTTTAATTTACTGGAAGAAGAGTTTATCAATTCTAAGTTCCTTATTTCTCAATCCTATGAGGGACTTATGAAGGTTTTTTTAGTTAGATTAATGCTTCAACATATCAGACCATCTGGGAAGGTAGAGAGAAGATATTCGGCATCTGCTCATGAGTTATGGTGGGGTTTTGGGGTTAGGGTTATATGGATATTATTAGAGAGTTATAGGTTACGGGATTATGGGGTGGGGGCTTAGGTATAGGGAACAAAGTATTAACTATAGGGAGTATTGCCGTTGGAGTGTGTGTGTCATGGGGGATGGGATCCTATAAAGTGGAAATTGATCAAAATATCGAGATGGAATTATGGTTGGAGAGACGGTAATCTTGATGTGGATTTATAGTATATACTTATAAATTTGTGCTAGTTGACATGGAAAAGGTGGGGGTATCTTGAGGAAACTTGGATAATTCCTACCTCGAGGTGTACGTATAAATTTGTTATCTGATTAAGAGATATTATTGTTTGGGGTTATTATTTGTCTGACATTGGACTTGGGATGTCTTGGGATCTATATTAGGATTATGACTGTTTCTCAATTAAGTGTATGAATGGGGTAGGCAAAAAGGGGGTATGCCGGGGGGAGTAAGGGTTGATATTTAAGGGACCTTAAAGTCGTATTTGTATCAGGTTTTGTGTAGACAGCTCGATAACACCTCATCTTTTTTATTTTGAAGAGCTCCTTTATATTTGATGATGGCTAGGGCTTCTTGCCTACACAAAGAACAGTACCTATCTAGCGGTTTATAGGATTTATTCTTGATCACATTTCACTTAAGTCTATAATGTATGTTTCTATCCTTTAGGTACCAGATAGTTGCAGCTAGAGAAGTGTAGGTAGCCAGGTGGCTATTATTGAAAGTTTATATGTGTCTGGAAATTCTATTCTTAATTTACCCCGCAGTGGAGCCTATGTATACCGCCTCTCCAGGTGGAGATACTATGTTACTTCAGTTAATATTATCAGCATTAACGAGGTTATTGGAAATTTAGTGGTAGAGCCCGAATAACTGTTAATGTTTTGGTTGGTACAGGGTATTACAGTGCATTTATATACTACACTTTCATGCTTGCACGAGACATTCAGGGGGCAAGAATGTATATCATTACAGTTTCATAGGATAGGCGGAATTGAGCAATTTTGGGTTAGGGCTGCGTTTATTTTAGCCGTGTTAGAGCCTATTATTCTCTGTTTTAGATTAGAGAGAGTTGAGTGTGATATTCTAATCCTGCTCTTATTAAAAAGTTTGCTATATTTATGTGGGGCTTTAACATTATCTTAGATACTGTCCGTGTGTATAATATTCTCATTTTGATATTGAAGTGTATATATATATATATATATATATATATATATATTTGCATATACTATATAGTAAGTTATGAAAGTATATTATGGCAATTAAGCCACACAGAGGCTTCCGCGTTTCATCCCTCGAGAGAATCGTCAGGATAAAATGCATGGAGTTAATTTTGTCGGCTGTTTGTATAGACACGTCAAGCTAGTTAACCAATCAGATTCCATTTTGTTCTCTTAGCAAATCGTTGGGTTTCTTACGAACAAAGGTTCGGTTGATTTACTTTCTATTTCCTATTCTATTGATCTTTTTTCTATATGAAGAAGTACCTTGTTTCTTTGTTTTTCTCATCCAATCAAACGAACGTTTGTTCGTGAGTAGCCCAACAATTGGCTGAGAGAACAAACAAGGAATCTGATTGGTTATCTAGCGAGGCGTATCTATAAAACACCCTGCAAAACTAATGTATATATATATATATATATATATATATATATGTATATATATATATATATATATATATATATATATATATATATATATATAAATATATATATTTTTTTGTTATGACAAAGATTTCTAAATTGCTATAGCAACACTTTTTTTCATAACTAAAACATGTCAGCTAAATACAAATATTAGAAGGCTAAACCCTACTAAAAGAATACATGTTATTCTTTTTTAGTAGTAGATTTTAGAATGTTTCTAGAGTAGCTTACTGCCTTACTGTGTTAATTAGTTTGAAATAAATTGCAGCGAAGTACGTAAAATTATTTTCAATAACATGGTGCAACAATAACAAATTATTATTTTCTATTTGGATTCAGAGTTTGATGTTTTAGCATAACTTTTATTTTAGTGCACTTTTAAATATACAGCCAACATGATGTTATATATATATATATATATATATATATATATATATATATATAAATGTATATATACATGTATGTATGTATATATCAAATTATATGACATTTATATATTAAATATGTTTTAAATAAGTTAAAAGCAGTAAAATGTATATGACAATTTAATTAATATTCCATGTTTTACCCGAGGATATCATTTGCTTTTTAGTTATAACATTAAATAATACACATATAAAACAAATAAGCGTTCGCGCAATCAAACTGTTACTTCAGGCGGAAAATGTTAAATATATATACATGCATTATATATATATATATATATATATATATATATATATATATATGTATATATATATATATATATATTAATACATATGTATATATACACATATATATATATATTAGTACATATGTATATATATATACATATATATATATTAATACATATGTATATATATATATATATATATATATATATATACATATATATATATATATATATATATATATATATATATATATATATATATATATGTATTTATATATCAGTAGAAAAGCCGACCCAGTAGTTTTAAAATTAATACTCGTAATAAAATATCGTTTTTACCAGTTTTATATCTACTTACCAATATTATGACCACGATATAATGCTTCTAACCCTTATAACTAGTATTCTTATTTCTAATTTTAATAAAAATCCGGTATAGGCTTTTCATTTTAGAAATGTCTCAAATGAAAAGCTTATGCTTTAAGGGTCTGCAGATATAATTGAAGCTTGCTTTTTGAATATGTGTAACCTTTAAAGCAAATCTGAAATAGTTTGATTCTTTGCGCACAGTATAAATCCTACAATTCTAGGGCATATTTTAACTGATGTCTAATGCCTATTGTAAAAACATCACAAACATAGGATTCATCTGAATGTAAACGAATAGAGTTCCACCGTATTTTTCGCCCAGTTTGCATAACACTTAATTAAACCAATTAAAACCCATATGACGACTCGTGAGAACTGTGTTTTAAAAACGTAATAATGATTATTTTATTTTAGATCAAGTGTGAATTATCTGCATACAAGTATTAAAACATATACGCATAGATAATTTAAACTTATATATACTAGCAAAACCTACCGCCCTGTGGGCAGCAATTTATTGTTCGCCTGGCAAGGTGGTTAAACCACACGCAATCGCCACAAACGCATAGAATTAATCTCCAATTCTACAAAATGGTAAACTTCTATAAACCATAGAATGGCCCGAAAATTGAGGATTATTTTACCTTTAATGTATATGTTAATCTGATCATCCACTCAAAATTCGAAAATATTAGTTGTTGTTGCTCTTTCCGAAGAATTTTTTATTGTATTCTACTGAAAAAGTAGAATACTATTTGATCGTGTAGGTGGTGGTAGTAATCTTCAATAATATTCAAATATTCATTTTTTTTTTATTCATACCATAAAAATAAGATATTGAATAAGGGGTGGGACGTAATGGGGGAGGAGAGTTCATGCGAGTAGTTTTTTTTGTTCATTTATACATAAATAACACTAAACAATCAAACATTTTGAACATTTTGCAAAATTTAGAAGGTGCAGAGCAAAAATAGCCGTTAAGGCTCCACGGGACTCAAAATCCATCATTTCTCGGTGAAAAGTGGTCCATGCGACATTGCAGGTCTTTAAACATCCTAAAAAACTATGAATGGATATATATGGTTGAATTTGATATAACACTGTAATTTAGGACCATTTGCAGGCTGTAAAAGGGTTTTCATGAATGTAGAATAGCCAAAAACTAGTGAAAAATAGCCCAAAAGCCAACATTTCCCATGATCCTCTGTTAACCTACCTAATTGGTTCTCAAGCCTCTACAATTGTTATGCATGTTTGTAGATAGTTGATACTGACAAAACACTATGGTTTAACACCAGTTTTAGGGTTTTAGGAGCCCCCCAAGGTAGAAATGGGGGTCAAATTTCAGCCAAAATGGTTAGAAATGCACCACAAACTATGTATCCAAATGACACCGCTGGAATCATATAAACCAGATAGTGGATAATGCAGTCAATTTACGAAAACATCCTTAATGGCTATGAAATGTCATGAAATAGTCAATTGAAGTTGTGGAAATCACTGGGGAACTGCACAGGAGATCAGCCAATTACTTGTACATCGACTGAAATTAACCTCCAATGATTTCCCAATTCTCGACTTCGAAATTGGTTTTGCGTGTACTCATGTCCTAATCACCGAGCACATTGCATGGAATGATCTGGATAATATTCGTGTTCTGTTCATCATCTGTCTAGGGTTATCTCCATGAACGCCTTGCAGAATCACGGTTTAAACATTCCAGATACTCCACCATGTAGTTGTTCTCGTCAACCTTTTTTCTAGTCATTCCGATGTACCAATTTTTTCCAAGTGGGGTGTCCCAAACTGCAACACAAAGTGCATTCAGAGGAATATCATCAGACTCTTCTAGGATTTCAACATCTTCCTCAGTATCAACGCTCACATTATTATCATTATTTGTCGCAGAATGGAGTTTTCATCTGGAAATAAAACATCTTTGCATCTTCATCATGCAAATCAGTTTACGAAACAATGCTTCATTCCTCAGCATCGTTTTTTTCGTTTTCTCATTTTGCTTTTCTTTCAGTGTTTTCTGATCCTCTACTACTGAAGCAAAGGGCCCACTATGCTCTTTGCACTTGCTAAGAAGAATAGCTGCCCTCTCCTTTGATTGGATGGCTTTTACGACGCTTTTCTGCAAGCTTTACCTTCCTGATCTCTTGTTGAGCTTCGAACCATTTTTGTTCTTCGACATCACGCAACTTAGCTATGGCTTTGGTTTCTTTCTCAATTGGTGATATGTTGGTCTGGTACAGCGTCATATCGTCTTTCATACCACTGGCGGTGAATTTTCGATTGGAGCATGCTGCAGCACGGATGGCAAGTTTATCCATACGTGACAAATCACGTTCACATAAAAGATTGTGGTCAGGAAGTTTTTCAGCCATTTCAGGGTTAACCTTGATGAGATCTGTTGCTCTTTGATGGTTTTCATCGACATCTACAATTCCATACCCACGTCCACGTTAGCGTTTCAGATCCACAGCTGCCTGTTTACAGAATCCGTTTGTGATGTGTATTACCAATGGATTCTTGATTGTGTCAGTAAATGTTTTGCTTCCTTCACAGAGATTGAAAGTCATATCTGTCTGAACTCCAACTTCATTACAGCTGACTGTGGTGCGTACCTTCCCTGACCGCTGCACAGCAAAATTGATATTAGTATCACTATCGTCGAGAGTACTGTTTATTATTGTAACCCTTTCTTCTTCCTCTGTAACTGAAATAGCCATCTTTTGCTCCTCCCTTTCCTCCGTCCCAACAACCATTGATTCAGATTCTTCATCGATATGCATGTTGTTAATTATGACCTTCCGGTTGAGTGCAACGTGATCAAAGAAAAACTGTTTCTCATTTGCATCAAACGTCTCCACGTCAACACCTTTCCCAGAATATTGAAAATAATGTGAATTTTTGTTTTCCATTGAATCAAATTTGACCTATTCGCCTTTTTGAACTTTTCTATTATACTCTCTCAAGTATAGATCAAGTTTATCTTTCACCTCTTTTTATTGTTGTTAGTTTAATATCTGTTCCAAATGTTCTTTGCCAGTGAGCCAGCAGACACAGAGAAAATTGATGGAGATGCTTTTTCTGTTTTGTAGATCCATAGGTTGGAGCATACTGAACTATGGCCAAAACGCACACATGTACAGTTAGGTGGTTTTCAAGCAAAGTGAAATCCTAATCATCGTACTGGTACTTTGTTCCACTCATCCTATCTTCTCAATTAAACTTAACTGCACTGAAAACAAAAGAAAATAATTGTTATTAAACTGCTTGAATAAAATACAATGCAATGGTTTCGACACTACAATGGTTTCAACAATCTACACCCATTCATAACCATTGTAGAGGCTTGGGAACAAATTAGATTGCTTAACGGAGGAGTTTGGCTAATTTGGGCAATTTTTCACTAGTTTTTGGCTATTTTACATTCATGAACCACTTTCACAGCCTGAAATGGTCCTAAATTACAGTACTATATCAGATTTAACCACCTATATGCATCTATAGCTTTCGAGGATGTTATAGGACCTGCAATGTCGCATGAAACCACTTTTCACCGAACATTGATGGATTTTGAGTCCCGTGGAACTCTAACGGCTATTTTTGGCCTGCACTGTCTGAATTTTGCAAATTTTTAAAATGTTTGATTGTTTAGTGTTATTTATGTATAAATGAACACAAAAAATACTACTCGCATGAATCTAAAATTTTCACCCATTACGTCCCACCCCTAATTTAATTAGTGAGATGATTTTAAAATTATTTATTTAATTTTTACCGTAAAGTTAGACACAACTAAAATCAGTTGCTTAAAATTAAAATAAAAAGGGACATATAATAAAAAAAGATAAGATTTGCAAAAATTAAATATGGGTACATTTGCAGATCTACACTCTCCATTTATACCCCCCCCCACAAAATGGCATTCTACTTTATAAGCGATAACGTGTTAACACTTGCGAAAACAAAAAGAAAGAAAAACAAATAAATTAGAATTTAGAGTAAGGGATCATGTGTATATATAATTAACGTGAAATGGTTCCAAATGTCCGGACTCTTGTAGTTTTTTTTACCACATACTCTGAGTTTACGTAAAAATATATATTAGTCGTTAATTAATTAATAAAAATAGTTATTCATTTATTTTTCACGGAAAATGTAATAACTGCAAAACGAAAGTGAGAGAAAAGGGGCAGAGAGAGAGGGAGAGGGAAATAGCGTGAGAAAACCACACTTTCCTTTCCACTCCACTTTTTCTCTCTCATCTGCCTCGCTTGTAGCAATCCACAACCTTCGGTAAGTTCGATAGGGAGCGCATGGAGTTTAAACTTAAGGTGTTTTACTTATTTTTTCGGTTAATTTATGTAATAAGTTTAATTAATTACTGTTAGCATTAAAGAAACTGATGCATATAGATAGCAAACATTAGCCAATCTAATTCCAAATTACAAGTACTAAATCGAATTAATTATGAATCGTTTAAAAATAGTTATGCTAAATAGGAAGACACAAGAGTATCTCGTAATCTTTCTTCTCCACTATATATACAACACATTAACATTTTATATTGTACTATTGATTTAAATAATAGTAACCCGTTTTGATTATAATATAGGAGTGATAAATGAACGAAAACTCTCGCATGTATTCATTTACATACATATATATATATATATATATATATATATATATATATATATATATATATATATATAAACAATGTCAGACGGTCACGGAGCGAACACACAGTTCACAGAGACACCTTGCACCCAAAAGCGGTCGCGTAATCTCCTTCGGCACGGGTTGTAAGAGAGAAATTCAGTTATATTTACGCTGAGAGCGGCGAGCGTCAACATCAAGACATTCAAATAGAACTCAAGGAAAGAGTCGGAGTAACGCACTGAAACATTAGGTAAATGTGTATTTTCTAATCTATCTAAAGTGCTCGACTTTACATTAAACATAAAGCGGTTTCTTATAATATTAAATTATATTTACATATTTTACCTACATACGACGCCGTTTCAAGCTTTCGTCTCTCCTCGGTGTTGCAAAATAAAAGGGCTTCTTATAAATATTTACAGTGTATTTCGCGGTCTGTTAAAAAGAAATCAATCAAGTGCTCAATCAAAAGAATGTTAGAGCTAAAATACAAATTATTTATTGGTCCCCCGTTTTATAAAATCGGGAGACCTATGTTTTGAGGCATTTTCGTTTGTCCGTCCGTCCGTCCGTCCGTCTGTCCGTCCGGATTTTTCTCCGCAACCATCCATTTGATTTCTCTGAAATTTTGCATGAAGTTGTAACTTTTGTCAGGTTAGAAAGTAACATTCTCCGATTTTTGAAAAAAATTCTGATTAGCCCCCCCAGGGGGTAAAAAGGCCTCGAAATGGCAAAAAATGACATTTATTTGCGCCATAACTTTTCATCCATCCATTCAATTTCTCTGAAACTTAGCCAAAATATGAAGGCAATTGTTCCTAATAGAAAATACGTATCGCTGACCTTGGAAAAAATCTAGTTCGCGCCCCAAGGGGGTCGAACCCCCCAAATGTCAAAAAATTACCCTTTTCTCCCATAACGTTTGATCCATCCATTCAAATTTTCTGAAACTTGGCCAAAATGTAGTGGCAATTGTTTTGGATATAATATGAGCATCTTTGACCTCAGAAAAATATTGGTTCGCGCCTACAGGGAGTACAATGGGTGTCAAAAATACCCCAAATTGCCCAAATTTATTGCATTTTACACTCTCCACATCGAGTCACATGCATGCGCGGCTTGTTTTAATACTTTACATATTAGAATGTAAAAATTTACCATGGTTTCACTGGCACGTGTTTTACTGTTTTAAAAAAAAAGCTTAAACCCATATCAAATAATCGGCGCCCCATAGAATGAATACAGTTCGAAAAATAGACGAGCGGTGATTCTCATCGCTATCGTAATCTGATGATTTCTCTCCAGTGTCTTTTTTATGGAGATACCAAGTTTACGTAAGCTATCTAAAAGGTTGGGTGGTTGTTAGTTTAAACTTAGTATTATGTAAAGACAATTTAATTACTAATTGCAGAGATTTCATACTTATATTTTTTGTTCGTGTATTCATAATAACGAGTGATAGTATGGAGTGAAATGTACAGACAGACCGGCGTGTAGCTTATATTCGGTAGTGGCTTACTGTTAGTAATTTATAAAGTCCGGGTGTAGTAATGTTATTGAAATATGTATGTGTTATAGTTCTATATTTAGTCTTGAGTGTGCTTATGTTTGAGTATTAAGATGTTATTATATTGTAAGTTATTGCTTAAGATAGCGGGTTTTTAAAAAAGGTTTGGTTGAGATGTGAATGTCGGGGATTTTATCAAATAGAAGATAGTGGCATCTTTTTCAATGAAAATGATGGTTACATGGGTGTTTAATTAAGCGGATGTGGCATGATTTATGTAGTGGTTATTGTGTGAGATCTTGTGGAACCATTGTATTTTATTTAATTCTGCGGCCACATGTTACATAAATCATCTACGTAAAAACACCCATAAGGAAATAATTAATTACAAACCTATCCAATCTACTAGACAACACAGACACAATAGGAAATAAGCATACTCTGGTTCACCTCACATTCCTTCAGTGTTAAATATTACATAGGGAATCAATTTCGTCAAATTAATACAAATACACTTTCCACCATCTAATAAGCGTGACAAACTCTTCAATAAAAATGACGTATATATATATATATATATATATATATATATATATATATATATATATATATATAACTATCGACCTTGAGTCGAAGCCCCCGTCGATCGATTCGCTGTCCTTGTGCAATATCACAGTCAGCCCGTCAGCTGTAAATCTTGCAAGACGAAATTCCTATAGCTGGTCACTAAGTAAACTGTTTTTTGTCTAAGTGTTTGTAAACTTATAGATTAATTACAGATTCAAGCAACTTACTCAGTACGCACATGATAATAATCGGTCTGTACTGTGCAGACGAGCCGAATTTTTCCAAGTTGCTGAGAAGTATGCATTCTTTAAACAACGATTGAACAGTTTTTAAGCATAGAAGTTATTTCTGCTTGTTGTTTCTTTAGTACTATGACTGCAATGTTTTCGGGACCAGTTGCTTTTATGGCATCAAAGTTATTGATAAGTTTGGTAACATCTTAGGCATTTATTCGCATGTCGAGTTCTCTGCTTCTCGGAGTATTTTGAGCATAGGTAGCGCTGATCACACAAGGTTGAATTTACTACGAACTTTTGTTAACATTTTGGCATGTAATATGCTTAGAAAATCACACTAAGTCCGTTAATGATATTTTGGAGTGAGGTCTTAAATCTGTTCAGTACCCTGTTTTTTATTATCTAAAACTCATGGGAGCCATACCTTTGATTAGGCACTCTAAATAAAACAGATTGTACATATAACTTTTAAGAGTTTTTTTTATTAACCTTTTGCAGTAGTTTTGGGTCAGATTTGTAAGGAGGCTTCGGTTTCAGGGCATATATTGTGTTAAAAGTAATTGAAATTCTAGTTCAGGTATGCAATAGCGGCAGAACATTCAGGGGTGTACTATGGCTGGCCGTTTTTTCGCTGCTTGTATGTTTTTACAATAATACACAGGATGTTGCTTTTTCGCGATTTTAACACAATACAGTTTATTTTGTTTTTCTATCCTCTCCTACGTGTTGTTTATTCGTCGATTTTCTCTGGACAAGGGTAACTATTTAAAATGTAGTTTAAAACACTCAGTTTTTCTTTGACTTTCAAAGAAAACATTTACCGAAACACAAAAAATAAAAATTACCTCAGTTTAGAAGGATTTCTCTTCAGGTTTAATTTTTCTGCGGATTTCGCCGAAAAAAGGTAACCCCACACACACAAATAAACGTAGCCGAATAATCATTAATAGAAAAAATAAAATGCAAGGCTGGCCCAAAAATAAATAAAAATAATTCATATAGAATTCATATACAAAACTTATCTCCCTTTACTTTTTTAAAATATTCGTTTGTGTTTATTTTTTCCAGCAGGTTTTCACACGTAATCGCTAAAATTGGAGAAACTAATTTTGGGCGGGAAAAGGGAGTTAGCAAATAGTAGTAATCTTTAATTATACAAAAATATTATTTTTTTATTTTTTTAAGTTGGATAAATAATTGTTACTAAACATTAGTTTAATTTGTCAATTAGAATAGTTAAAAGAAGTTTATAAACACTATCAAACCCATCGTGGTAGGAGAAATTATTTCAGGTATTTTTCTAATGTAATACAGCCCCACTTATTCTTCTTTTTATTGCTTTTTCTTAAGCGGTAAAAAAAATGACATTGTTTATATTGTTTCTGCAGTGTGGAATCTACACTAGCTGTTTACTGATTAACCCTGCGCTACAAAACGAACTCTTATCGTATCCTGATCTTCTTTTCTCTAATCTTCGTACATATAAAGAACGTTGAATGTTCTACCCTATTACACAACGAACACAAGTTTTGTTTTACATAGCAATCTAAGCATTCCATTTTATTTTATTTTCATGCTTTCATTTTTCGCTTTTTCAGCCCGATTATTTCTATGGAGTAAACAAATAAATATGCCTTGGAAACATAAGACGATTCTTAGTCGTACTACAAGAGAAGTTTGCTCACGATAGAAGACAAGTGATAACCTAAACTCACCAACTGATTTTGAATCCAATAAATTGTAAATAAAAATATCTTGACACATAAATTGTGATGCTGGATCAATGTCAAATCTTATTTTGATCACCTACATTACTTATAGTGAAATGGTTTATTTTCCTAATGTTTTAATACTTTATTTATTTTATTTAAATTAAAATTTGTATTTTATATTTCCCCCAGGTCCTGCTGGTGTACACATAATAATCCAAGTACGTTTACATGCACAGTGTAAAAATCCAGTTCTTCATTTAGATTAAGATGCTGAATAACAAATATAGGTAGTTATTTGATATCATTTTATTTGTTATTCATACATACTCTATTTGGCTAAACAATTCAGACAAGTTTCGGTCAAGTTAGAATTTGTCAAACCTCTGCGAACGGAAAACCTTTAACAAAAGCTGCAGAAAGGGGAATAAAATCACACTATTTCTATCCACACAACATAATCGCGTTAACGCATAGGTTTTTGTTAGATCACCGAAGTAAAGCGACGTGTAGTCTGGCCTATACCAGATTCATGGCCATTTAGCAATGTTATGAACTGTGTGTCATCTTCCACATGAACGGAATTTACATTGGGGTTTGGACCGCTTGTTAAGTTTATATACCGTGTAAACTTCTTTGTTCGGGGGAATAAGACACAGACCGCACAGGGCTAATACCACAACAACTATTTCTTGTTTCGAGCTCATGAAAATATTTAAACTAAAATGTTCGTAATATATTTTATTACATTTTAAATGTATTATTTTTAATTTTTAATATATATATATATATATATATATATATATATATATATATAATATTATACACACACACATATACACATATATATGTATATATATATATATATATATATATATATATATATATTTGTATTTATAATTAGTGGCAATATATGTATTACCATGTACAGCAGTCACTTTTTTTACTTTTGTAGTCTCTTTAAAAGCTCGATGATTGTCAATTATTAACAACGGAGTATATATAAGTCAGGTTTATTTCATATTCCAATAACCATAACAAATAGCGTAGTAGTGGGTTCCCCTATATGTGAGTTTGCGCTTTTCTTTGTTTTGTTTTTTTGTTATTTGGTTTCACCTAAAAATGAACCCAAAACTTGCCCACTGTATAGTGCAGCTTTTTTTCAATATACTTTAATCCAATAGCTTTTTAGTCTTTGCGGTTTTTATTCTGATGATTTTGTTGCAGAAACGATATTGACATAAAAATGTTGTTTGGTCCAGATGCTTGTTCACATTAGCTTTAAATTGGGGCATGCTAGTACAGTCGGGTACACAAAGAGAAAGGGAAATACTTCCTAAGGGAAAAACGTCGCTATTGGAGTAGAATGCCTTCCGGCATCTAGGGACCTCTACAGTGAATGTATTCAATTAAGCTGATTGTCGGGTTGGTCGAGTGTATTTACGTCATGGGGGCACTCGAGCAGCATGTTTATCGGAGCACATTCCCTAGAAGTACTTCTAAAACAAGCACAAGGATGCAACATAGCGGCGATGGGACATCGGCTTAAGCTTGGTGAATAGTCAAGGAATACTTAGATTAGATACTCTTTTTCGGACTTTGTCTAAGAGAGAGAAACTAGTGGGTTGTGCCCCAGTCGATTTGTGATAACAATACTCTATGCATGATTTTTTTTTAGAGATATAGAATACTGACAGGTGTGAGAAGTTGTCTAGCACTGTAAAGGGAGCCCACTTTCCTTCCAGCATCGTTGGCAATGTGTTTGTATGTATGTGTTCCAATTCATGTTATCTGTGAATATTAGGTCGAGGAATTCGAACGTTGGACTCTCAGGTAGAATCTTATTTGTCATGTCAACATGTGTCTTGTTGTTGTTTAAGGAAATAAGCAATGCCTTAGCAGCATTAAATGCTACCGTCTATTTATGGTTGCATTTCAGTGCCATCTGGAGGTCACTTTCTAAAGATTACAAAACTATCTCGGATATGTGCGCGTTCGTTTTACCCACATGACGAGAGTAAAGCTGAGTGTTGTCCGCAAATATGAACATCTCAGACACAATCTCATTAGGGAGGTGGTTTCTGAATATCACAGAAAAATAAATGTCAAAGTATCGATCCCTGGGGTACAACTGCATTTATGTCATGTTTGGATGAACGGCCATCGAGGAAAACCTGGATTTTATTTCGAATAGGATATATATAACTAGCTTAAATATTCGTTCAGTAATACCATATCAATTAATTTTTATGAGAAGATTTTATACCAAACCTTGTCAAAGGCTTTGGATATATAAGCGAAACCGTCCTAGATAAACCGGCCTTATCAAGTGTATGATGTATGCGTTCAGAGATACCCGTTAGGATATCCGTAGTATACCGTGCTTGCCTAAATAAATACTGATGATCAGATAAAGGTTTAGCATAAACAAGGTGACAGACTATCGCTAGATTGATTAAGGATTAACAGATTTCAGCGATGAGCGACAGTAGACTGATGGGGCAATAATTATGAGGGTCCGTTTTATCTCCGGAATTATTGAACACTGGTACCACAAATGCAACTTTCCAGCTATCAGGGAAGGACGATTCGGCAAGGGATTTGTTGTTGGGTTTAGCGAGGTCAGGAGGACAGTTCAGCAGAGCATTTCTTTATTATCATTACTGAATAAGATCAGGCGCAGATACTTTGGACGTGTCATGGTTTTTTATGATGACCCGGACATGAGATGGGGTGATGGTCAGGTAATTAAGTATCGATTCACACCGCAATGGGACATTTGGGAGAGAGTGTTTTTTTGGAGTAGAAAGTGGAGTTTAAGGCGAAACACTTGCCAAGTAATTCAACCTTATCAGTTGCCGTGCAAACGACACCATTGTGGTTGGATAGCGGGGTGGGGGGGTTGTTGATTTCCTATTATTCACTACTCTATTGAAGATTTTCCAGAAATCGTGAGTACCTACTTTCTGTTACTCAATGTGTAATCTGATCATCTCTGTATACCTCCTATTTGGTGTATCTACTACAGTCTTACAAGGATTTGTTGACGCTATGAGTTTCTGTGTATTTGTAGTCGACCTGCGGCGCTTGAATTGTCGGAATGTTTTGACGTAAATAATACATCTATCACGTTACGTACAAAGTGTGTAAAAATCTATTTATAAGACATGTAAATATATCAGTTGGTAAAACGTCTGGTATAAAGTTTCAGTTTCGATTTCCGGCCATGACATCCGCTTTCGTTGTTAGGAATTTATTATTTACTGTTGATGCAATATTTTCCATTTCTAAAATTAGTTAAGATCTCTGATAGTTTGTGATTTGACTAATTCCGTAATATATTTAGTAGGTGTAAAACAAAATGTTACTGACGGAAAGACAGAGAGACGGACGGACGAAATCTCTATGTACATCGGATACTATGAACGCTTTTATTTTTTTGTTTTATATTTTAACAGTAATACTTCACGGGTGCAAGAATTATTTATTTAAATAAGACTCCGATCATGTTCATTTGTTTGTTCTTTTACGTAACATTTAACTCCCGCTGATGACATCAACAATGCCATTGCCATTATTAGATTAACATTTTTACACAAAGGCGGAACGTTCTTTCTCAATTTAATAGTTCGAATGCGTTAATTTGATGTTTTTTTCTTTAATAATAGTGTCGTTGCGATGATTACATAAATCAATCGACTATTTAACTTAAAGTACAGAAAACAAGCACGGTGTTACTACATTACTTTTAAAGTGACTAAGATCGGGACTATGACAGTAAAATATCGACTCGTTTTTAGCTAATACTGCTAGTAAAATATCCACTGTTAAAGGCGTCGTACTTTTGACACTATTCTAAACTTCAAGTCCCGGGCAACCCTGGGTGCACTTCTAATATATATATATATATATATATATATATATATATATATATATATATATATATATATATATATTGTATAATTAGGCAACATTCCTTCTTGTATATATATCTCGTTGAACAGGAGTGCCCACTTCTGTTTATTCCTTTTGTGATCCAATCTTTCTATTCGTCGAACGATAGATCTTTTACTATTAACCAAGGAGTGTAGGAAATCTCCATATTTGACGCAAATATATAAAAAATATTATACATAAATATATATCTCCTGTAGATAACGACGTCAAAATTAAATTTATTATTTATTACCAAAGGTTTAAAACTAACAATTTACTAATAAAAAATAATCCTACCGACAATGGCTTACTAAAAACTAGTAATGCCATATACGTGTTTAAATGTCCAATCGGAGAATGTGTCTCTGCCAACAGCACGTATATTGGCATGACTAGAACCAATATTTCACGTCGATTAACTTGCCACCTGACCTCCCTTAAAAGCTCAATTTACAAACACCGTATAGCACATAATATCTCAAAAGATGATTTTAGAAATATATTAAGAAGAAATCAAAAAAAGACAAGAACCCTTTAACTGCAAACCAGAGACGATGACGAGTACTAATAAGATATTCACGCTTTTAAGACATCTTATTAATGTCATCACGCATAAAAGCACGTTCCATAGAAAAACTGGGTCTAACATTAGACGCAGCAATACGCTTTGAAATATAAAGAGGAGCCACATCCTGTTTAAGACAAGGATGTAAAAAAGCGACAGAAAGGTTAATAGATCGAATTCTGCTCTCTAATCGTATGGTATTATTTAATTGAATTATTTGGTGGTGACTATACCTCTTCCGTAGATATTCAAATAAATGTTTTGAGGTACAAAACTTATGAATACATTTAACAATGATAAGCGGAAATCTCTCTTAGGCCCTTTCGACTATCATCTCGTCAGGAGAAAATCGATAGTTTTTATTAATAATATTGTCGAAAGAAACAGCAAATGGGGAAGTTGAAAGTGCCAAAATTAGCGCAAAAGCGATTAAAAGTCAATTTAATGATTTACTTAAAAACCCGATTAAAAGGCATTACGTTAGGGAACAAAAAAAGGGAGAGAGTAAAGGGGGGGAGGGAGTTTAAATTGACTTTTACTCGCTGTACTTTCATCTTCACGAATTTCCTTATTGTCTGGTTCCCTCCCTACCTGGTGTTCATTACTGTTGGCTACACTAGGTCTCCTATATCTACACTTGCCTATTGCTCTATTATATAAAACCATGGATCGAAAAGTAATTGGGCTCCCGTTTAGAGCCCCATTTCCAACCGAAGGAGGCACAAAGTAATTAATTTCTTCCTTATAGCCTGATCTGGTTAAAGCTTCATTGTAGAACTGCTTGAATAGATGTTGATTCTTTGACAACTTAGATATCCTACCCGAGATTGCAGGAATAATGGCTCTCTTAACCATCGGTGGGTGATTCGATTTAGCGTCGATATAGCAGAGTGTATGGTTGGGCTTGTGATAAGGTCTCTATGTGTTGTTGCATAGATCAAGCGTAACATCCAAAAAATTGACCCTCCGGTAGTTTATATCTATAGTTATGCTAAGTTGTATTGTGCTGAATAATTTATTGAGTGTTTTCTTAGTTTCAGGATTCCTGACACTCGTGTTGACAAAGAATAAAGCGTCGTCTCTATATAGATCTCCCGCCAGTTCAGGTTATTTCTTGCGGATTTCTCTGATGATATATATCCCGACCAAGTCAGTAACCTTTGCTGAGCCCGGCGCCCCATGGTAATATCGAAATTGTTTTCCCTATCCTTTCTAGTTTATAATTTATCATTGTATGATATTAGTGCCCTTCTTGCTCGTCTAATTATATCCATCTCTAAGTTTGTAATGTTGGATTCGTTTTTAGCCATAGTTAGTGCCTTTTCTAGTAAAGAAGAGTATATATAGAAGGATAGTATGAATTTATATCAAACATAATTAATTTACTTTGATTAGTTAGGTGTAATTTCTTAAACCAACCCAGTACTTCATCTGATGAGGACCACAGATTCAATAGAGTACTTCGTTTAATTCATGGTAATATTCTGTGTAGTATTTTCTTGTTGATTGTACCCATGTCTAAAATACACAGCGAGATCAGTCTAATGGATGGGTTATTACTAAAATCTGGCTCATGAATCATAAGAGTGAAACGAGGGAATTTAGGGGTATATATCTCTACATTTCCTTCTATGCCAATTTATGTGCAGATCTTAAGGGCAGCCGAGTTAATATCCTGTAGCACCCCATGCACTGCGGTCTGTAGTTTTTATTCAGTTCTTTCAGGATTAGGTTGTTGTATGTTTCCACGTTCATGGAGTATGTGTTTAGAGTTTTATCTGCCGGAACTGTAATCTTAGATTTATTCCTTATCCGCGTCTGTGTCCTATGGGTACGTTCAATGGTAGGATTCCAGTATTGCGATCTGTTTTTGGTTTTTATGTTTTTAACTATATTATGCATATCCGCCTCGAAGCTTTTCAATGCAGGGATGTGAGGAGGATTCTTGTGAGTTTTTATTTAATAGAATTTTCTATATGAGGCTGTTGATTTGATTTCCTCATTATCAGATGCATAGTCAGGGGGTTTGGGGTTGTTAGACGGAGGTGGATTCATGTTGCTCGACTCTCTAGTCGATCCAAGAATGCATGCACCGCTTGGACCATGTCCATTATGTATGCTTTGTGGTTTAGAATAGAAATGCGTGTGGGTGAAAAAGTGATCTCTTTTTTATTTCTTTTATTTCTTTTGTTTTAATTTTGTTTACTTTTTATTTTCTATTTTATTTAATTTTATATTCATATTTTTTCTTCTCTTCTTAAGTGACCTCAATGTAAGCTACACCACATTGTGTATTGCAGGTTGTTGTAATTCTTATTCAAGGTACTTAATTTTCCTTGATGATCTGCCAAGCAAGTACCTGCTTTGTAGTGAAACACGTGTAGGTAAAACACTCTTTAATTTGAAAAATAATAAATAAATCATTGTTTAATGAACAAATCGTTTGTGGTGTTGATTGAGCTTCTGAACGGAATGCTTTGGTAAGCTTTCAAAATATCACCCACCCACACACACACACACACACACACATATATATATATATATATATATATATATATATATATATATATATATACATATATATAACATTAATATATAAATATAAAATTATTAATACCTACAGCGTTTCAAGCGTGTTGCTCTCATCAGTGCAGGAAAGTAACAATTTCAGACGGTCGGGAGGCGCGAATCCAGTTTACAGAGTCAGCCTAGAATCTGCAAGCAGTCGCCATATCCACTCGCCCAACGGAAACTGTCACGTACTTAAAGGAAATTAGAGTCTATATATACCTAGAAGCGGGTACAGATAGAAGACTAGTCGAGAGTGTTCGACGAACGTATTCGAAACTTTGCATTAGAGCTTTTTGACAGTCTATTTTTAACATCCCCGAGAGTGATCAACTTTAATTTCTTAAAGGGGCTTAGTATAATATTTATGAATAAATATTAAATGATTAATACCTACAGACGCTAGCGTTTCAAGCTTATTGCTCTCATCAGTGCAGGAAAGTAACAATTTAAGACGGTCGGGGGCCACTTGACCGTCTGAAATTGTTACCAGTTCACAGAGTCGGCCTAGAATAACATATATATATATATATATATATGCGAATTAAGCCGAAGAGTAATAGTTGTGTTTTATTCCTGAAGCAAGCCATCAGGCTGAGGATGTGTTTTGATTAAACCGTAAGGTCATGTGTGGGTTCGAAAGTGTTTACAAATTTCATGAGATATATGAGAAAACAAAACATACTGGTACACAAAAGTAATTGCATTTAAGATTTACATTTTACACTTTTCAGTACATAATTTAGATTATTTATTTGTCATAAGATGTTCACCTATACCCACGTTTTTTTTTATGAAGCGCTCTATAAATATAATAAGATTTGGGGATGGGGAGGCCAGTTTAGGATAAAATCTACAAACGACGGAAGCCACTTTTAACCAGTTCTTCAGCTAACATTCCAATGTTTCATTTTTGCACTATCCTTATCCTCTATTAGACGTGTTTATTAATTAAGGACGGTATTTGTATGTTATTCCCGCTGATGCCAACGCGGTTGCGTGTTTACCATTGTATATAAGATCAAATATATCCACGTGATTGATCGTGTTTCATGTGATCTACAAACTAATGAGATTTGAGATCGTTGACCTTATCGGTGGTCATACGTTTCTAATAATTAGATTTTCAAGAGGATCCGTCTGTTAGAACCTGACCGTATCTGTCGACAAACGACACTTTTATTTTTTAAAATGATTATATTCTTATGGATACGGACGTTCGACTAACACGCGACCTCATTGATTATCTTACATATTTCCAATTAAATAAACAAACATTATTCATCTACTATTATTTGTTGCTTGATTGTTGTTTAAATTCTCTTATTAACAGTGATCGCTGATTGGCAATAACAGGCGGTGCCCATTGTAGTTTCAGTCAACCAGTTGCGCCACATTTCCTGTACTTTGCGATTTTTTCGATCACCGTGAGATATTACTTTACTTTCTCGCATCACCTGTTTACTTTTTAGTTGTTGCATCTTTCCCTTCGATTCGAATGAGAAGTAGTTTCCCAACATCTTCGTATTTTTCTTTCCTATCAAGATCACGAATGGACCGTGATTTACTTCGCTCCTCGGACAATCCATCATTTTAAACACTTCGCGGCCAGTTCCCGTGGTGTAAAACGACGTCGGTACCACAGTATATTTGTCTGGAGTCGGAAATGTTTCAGATTATGAGTTTTCTAACAGATAAGTATTATTATTATCATCATTATAACTAGTATTATTTGTACTAACTAGGAGTTATCACACATGTCATCCTCGCTGATTGCTCACCGACAACAACAGCTGTTGTTCCCTGGATATTTATGACAACAAGCCTCCCCAGATTCCAAGTACAGTCCAGCTCTTTTCGATAACCATCGCAAATAACCTTGCGGTATCGCAATAGCCACTCACTATTGATTACTCGCTGGTAAGGACCATTGGTCTTCTCTGACATTTGGGTGGCAATAATCCTTCTCAAGATCCCAGAACTCTTTGCACTCTTCTTACAAATATTTGATGTGGTGTAAGTCTAGGCCGGCGCCATTTAGGAGGAGGGAGGAATCTTATGATAGTCTTGCAATTTCTGTCCATTTGATCATTGGTGTGGGATTTTAGCTTAGGCTGGTGTAATTCATTTGGGTCAGCTTATGATTTGATTTGTAGTGCAGTTTCTGTTCCGTGTTTCATGATGTGGTGTTCTTCCTGTGGTGTGCTTTATTCCTGTTATAAATTCCACGTGACTGGTTACTATTCATAGTTTAGGCTGGTTGGTTTCCGCATTCGGGAATTTTCCTGAAGATTGCTGCTGTTTTGATCATTGCCGTCTTTGTATGGTCTAAATGGTCCCTTTTTATTCCAATTTATCACATTCTTTTCTCCAGATTTTTGGGGACTGTTCCTGGTGCTCCTACGATTACTAGTATTATACTGATTTTCTTCATGCTCTATATTCCTTTTAGTTCTCTGGTAAGTTCCATTAATTTGCTTCGTTTTTCCGTCTCTTTGATCTTCACTCTGATGTCGGCTGAAACGGCAACGTCTACTATTTGACAACACTTTGCCTTTTTGTCGATTATTATAGCATGTGGGCTCCTTGCTTGTATAAGTGTATCTGGTTGTACACCCATATCCGAGAAGATTTTGTGTTTTTCGTTTTCCAGTACAATTTCTGGTTTATGCGTGTACCATTTGTCTGTGTATTCGAAATTCAATCGTGTGCATGGGTCCCTCCCTGTACACTGCTTTTCCCACGCAGTCATGTCTGTTCCTGTATTCTTTTTGGGCGAGTTTTCTTGCTTTCACTTATCATATGGTTTTATGTTTCGTATTTTTTTCTACATAGTCTGCCTTTACTCTTTTCCATTGGGTTATCTATTTTAGCTTTAATGTAGCGAGTGCTGATCGCATTTTGCGATGCAGCCATCAGTAAAATTCCGTTTCCATGTTCAAGTGTCCTTTTCTTTTTCTGCCCATTAATTAAAATAATAATAATAATAATAATAATAATAATAATAATAATTATTATTATTATTATTATTATTATTATTATTATTATTATTGCTGTTGTCTTTTACACACAAAGTTGACCCAGCTTGATACGTGCTGTTTACCAGTTCTACTAAATTATGGTTCTGTTCAGTCTCGGGTTAAACACCCACATTAGCTTTACATTTTCTTTTAGAAGGGGGGGTTTATTGCTAATTGCATGAGACACCCCTACCGGAGAATGCCGAAGGGGGTGTTAAAGCGTTTTTGTAGGCCAGAGTGCATTTCACCTAGTGTGTTGGCTTTTCAAAAGCCATCTGACCATGTATCTAACCTCATACAGAGGAGGTTAATAAACATATACTGTAGACATCCATGTTTGCTTACTTTAATAAGCAGCACACGAGTAATTACCAGTGATTAGTCACATGAAAAAGACAAGTGGTGTTCCTGTAATATGAGCGAATACAAGTTGCGTCACACTGCTAGTAACGTTCGCTTTTATCGATCACCGGTTTTACACGCATGTCGAACCTGCCACTTCTGACCAAAAACACAACATCTTCCTAGTTTTTTTTTTATCTTCGAAGAGTTCACAGTAAAGTACTCTTAACCTTGATAGTCAACATTACAAATTCAGATAACTCCCCTTTCTCATCGCAATTATTTGAAATAATAATGCTCAACCAAATTTTGGAAAGTAAATTCAAATCTTTTAAAGAAGTTTGAATTCGAAACAACTGATACGGCTTTTTTCGTTGTTTATTCGATACTTTTAATTAAATATTGAAGTTCTGTTCTTGATAATTTTTCAAAAGAATCCTCCATTATTTTTACAATTTTGAAATGAAAAATATATTTTTTAACCTTATAGAATGAAGAATGTTTACGGACGATACGTTTCGTTCATGTAAACGATGGTTCGCAGATTTCCATTTTCAAGCACACATCATATAAATACAATTATCTTCTCGCATTTTCGGCTGTTCTAATCGATGGCAATAACTCTGATGACTAGCCTAATGTTCCGTGTTTCCATTGGATAATGTTCTTTCTAACATCATACTATATGTTGCTTCTGTTTCATTCTTAATAATATTCATTGCGATTTGGTTCGTTGCTAAAATAAAGCCAGTTTTCATTAATCACATTCGATGCTTTTGCTGTATACGTTCTTAATAAAACACAAAGAACTGATATTTGAAATAGCTGTGGAGTTATTATTTTGATGCTTATATCATTAATAAAAAAGAAACAACGCTGAAGCATGATGTTCGATACACAGGTTGTACGTCATGTTGCTGAATAATACAAGTAATAAAGTGTGATCTTGTTTTTAGATTACATCGCTTTATTTACGGATAGATATTGTTTTGTACAATAATGTAAAACAATTAGCATACAGTGAAATGTTACAGCAAAACACATATTTTTAGTGAATGGGCTCGACCAAGCATCCCTCAAATGACTAGTTTCGAAAGCACTCTGAAGTGCTTCGTAGTGTTACTAACTTGTTAGGATGATTTCAGCACTGTGTTTAAATATGTTGAGGTAAGGTTATATAACTTCTATTTTAAGACATTATAATATTAACACCGATTTTTAAGGTAAGAATGGTTCAGTAGCGCCGCGAAAGCATCCTTACTTTAATATTTTGTCAACGTACTTAAAATATTGTCAAAGTGTAGTATCTGTTCCGATGGATACTACACCATACATACCGGTATCGTCTTGGCCTTCGGGGCTTGATTTACGCCGGTTGTCGGTTTGTTATGTGCAGTTCTAGGATGTCCACCCTCCCAGGCTTTGCCTTCTCACCCTTTGAGAAGGTATTAGTTTACCGGAGAATGCTGACAGGGCTGCCCAGGCAATTCTAAAGGTCATAAGTGCTCTTCCTCTAGGGTGCTGACTTATCTAATCACAATTTCCGACCTTGTGTCATATTTTACTCTATGGGAGGTAGATAAATACCTGCTTAAAATATTGTCAGAAAAATATACAAAGCAACACAGTTTTTTCCAAAGATGGGTCTACACCTGCTTTTAATAAAAACAAAATATGGCACATATAGTGCTGTTAGGATAAACCATTTTACTTTCTGTCCAGTACTGGCATGTTCCTATTCAGTCCTAAATATTAGTTTATTCACATTTTTGTATGAATCAAAGAATTGGGAGTACTGTTAACTATTTTGTATATATATTCTTCCTCTTAACGGGGCCAATTTTCTATAGGATACTCTCCAACACAATCACCGGAAAATAATGCAAATAGTGCGTTTGCACATCGAACGATTGTAACACCTTTCCTGTCAATGATCCAATGAAACATGCTATAAACATAAGAACAGTACGCGTTTCGTTTATAAATTCATGAATAGCCACTAAATATCTATTTTATCTATGTTTTTTCTGTGTCTTAATTACTTACAGGTTCCGCTGAATTGCAAGCAACATCATTTTTTGTCGCTCATTTGTATAAAATATATATTTTGATTAACGATTTTAGTTTCCATAAACGATTACTGAGCCATAGCTTATTGTTTTCATAGAAACTAAAAAGATGGAATACAACTATTAAAATCGGGTTCATGAGCAAGACGTTCTTGGTGTACTTCATTTTTACGGGAAATCACGTGACGCCTACATTTGTATAAAGTTAAACATATATATTCTGAGACCAAGTTACCCATTGTTACGATGATTTTTTTCTTTAATATAATAGGAATACTTTCAAAACCCACTCTATCTCTCTCTCCCTCTCTCTCTCTCTCTCTCTCTCTCTCTCTCTATATATATATATATATATATATATATATATATATATAAAGAGAGAGATAAATAGCCTAGCCACACTGAAGAGCTGAAATAAAGCTAAACAGTATCTACATATGAATATATATATATACATGTATATATATATATAAATATATATATATATATAAATATATATATATATATATATATATATATATATATATTTACTGAGTAAGGATTGCATTATTTTTGCCTACAAACGCAATACATTTTAGATGTTTCTATCATCAGTGTAGGAAATGATAATTTCAGACTGTTACAGAATCCGCCTCGGACGAATTACTACGTAAATAAATAAAATTAACTTCTATGTGTATAAGTATTAAAAAGTAGGCCATCGAAAGGGTTAAACGAACGTTGTTGAACCCATGCGTAAAGCTACGTAACTGTTTAGTTTTAACTCCGCCAACAATGTTATACAATAATTTCTTAACCGAGATTATTACAATATTCATGAAGTAAATATTAGATTATGTTTTTCTACATAATTTTTTTTGTATCATTTTTTTTGTATCACAATATATATATATATATATATATATATATATATTTATATATATATATATATATTTATATATATATATATATTTATATATATATATATATATTACATATGTATATACATATATACATATATACGTATTACATATGTATACATATATATATATTTATATATATATATATATTACATATGTATATACATATATACATGTATATATATGTATTACATATGTATATATATATATATATATATATATATATATATATATATATATATATATATATATATAAAGAATAAAAAATGTGTTCCGACGTAATAGGCATTGACAAAGGAAAACCAGAAAATATTATTCATGCATTCATCAACGTTTCGTTATCATTATAAGATCTCCTCAGGATGATGCCCCAAAAATGAACAAGAACACAAGTACCACATGTTTGAAACACGAGGTGTGAGATTAAAATTAAGTCCGCTTGTAAAAAATAAATTATGAGCTACAATTACATCGTGGCAGTGGGGGATTTAGTTGCCAGTAGAGACGGTGGGGAATGTGGAGAGTACAGGATGGTTAAAACAATCAGAGTCGTGTAAAGAAGGAGGGAAGCGAGGGAGGGGAAGAGGGGGGGGGGGAATAGAATCAGGCGTGCTGAAGGTGTCCACATTTTACATCTAAGTATATAAACATACACATAATTAAGCATATATATATATATATATATATATATATATATATATATATATATATATATATATATATATATATGCACGTATACAGACACAAAAACACGTAAATAAAATCGCACCCTACATTTTGAAAAATAAAAAAAGGGCAATAATAGTATTTGTTTTATTTATTAATGTATTGATGTTCTCGGTTGATTGACTTGAACCAAAAAGTTTCAAAAATATTAAAAAGTTTGGTTTTATCAATTATTTAAAATACATCCTAACTGTAAGTTGATGGCATGAGACTGACATATTTATTTATTTATTTATTTATTCATGTGGTGATGTACTTATTTATTTAATTATATATTTATTATTTATTTATTCATTTTTTAATTATTCATAAGAAACTAAATACGTACACATGCGCACATATGTATGCAACACTGAAAATACACACATACACACACACACACACACACACATATATATATATATATATATATATATATATATATATATATATATATATATATATATATATATTATAATTTATTACGACCGCAGTTTAAAAAATGAAAAGCGTAAAATATTTAGAGAGAAAATGGAACAGCTTTACTTATCAATACTGATTTATTATGACAGTGTTTATGTATCTATTAAGAATTCATTTACCTACTCGTACATGTGTCTGGACATACATACAACCATAATTATATACACTTAAATAACACATACACAAAAACACATATGAACGTAAGTTGTGTGTATACAGAAGATTGCGTTCATCTGTGTTTTTTATGTATTTATATTCATAGGTATCTAATTGTGCGTGCACGTATGTTCAGGCACATGTAGTGATAGTGTTAGGGCAACATAATAAAACAAAATCGAGTTATTTCCCTTGGATAAAAACTAAGAGTTATCGCCTTTGCATTAAAAAGGAGTCGTCTGCCGCACAGTGAAATTTAAACAGAACGGTATCACAATCAAACATGTTGTTCTACATTTAAATAAATCTGTGGGTTTGTTAAATAAATCTGTTAAAGGTTCTACTGCGTACTTCCTTCATTTTTCTGAGTTGTAATTGAACCGAAACGTATGAAGATCATGACGCAATATTTTGACGACGGGAATAGATTTTTTTTAAGAATCCCGGTTACCCAAATTTACGCTTTCAAAGATGGATTGCACCATACAGTAATTAATTCAACAACAATTACGTTTGATAAATGTATTTTAAAATAGATTCTCAACACCTGCACTATCGTTTTTGGAAACAAAGCTTACGACATCGACACAGTCGATTGCAACTACAATTACGGAATTCTATTACGACCCAATAGCGTGATCGACGTTCAGTACGTGTTTTTCACGATTTGAGGACCTTTTCCGTGTTGAATGCAAGGATCAAGCTGACGACTGGAAAGTCAAACTTTTGCTAAGGAGGCTTGGGACATCAGCACACAATTGGTATGTAAACTACATACTACCTAAACACCCACGTGACTACAACTTCGACGACACGGTGCAGACTCAGAAGCAGATTTTCGGTAGGCAGATTTTGTTATTTAATATGCGTTCTAGTGTCTAAGCATTCGACTCATTTCTTTACTTATGCAGGCATTATGAACAGAAAATGTAAACGTATTTATATATCTCCCATTACATTGCAACAAGTCGCAGTGGAATGCCAGCGTATCGTGAATCTAAATCATGATTCAACTATGGTGCAACAAACAACAGCATCCACGGTAAACACAGTCTGAATACAACGTCGTCCTACCTCACCGACTACAACATCTGTCAAGCACCCAACCACTTGCTGGAACTCTGGCAGCTGGCATTTTGTACGAAACTGTACATTCGCTACTGGAACATAAAGAGGAAGTTTGCACCCCTCAAGGAAAAAAACAACCCATAATCGACACCGACAACATCACAAAACAAACACAAACAGTATGGTAGCAACTTTTCTTCCGAACAGAAACTCAAACCGAAAATGTGTTACAGTACAATTGAATTACCATCCTGTTCAGCTGCAGGTAGATACTGCTTCCGATATCACACTTGTATCACAAAAACTATGGAAAACCATAGGCCATCCTTCGTTGACACCAACAAAGTAGGTAGGACAAAATGTTTCCAGTGACATCACGAGTCAATTATCCGCTACCATTAAAATGAAGGACTAAATGGTGTCGAGAACCGTATACATAGCAAACTAATGCAATAGATTGCTAGGACTTGATTTTAACGAGTTACTAGGTCTTCTCGATTTTCCATTCAACCGGATAGGTAAGGTGGTATCTAGATCGTTACCTAAAAACAGCATTATCGGCCAGACTTAAGGCATCATGGAACACGTTTCTCCAGTCTTCACAAACAACGTTGGACGCTGCACTCAGACGGAGGTCACACTGCCCCTTAAAATATTTTCTAAGCTTGTTTTCCGAATCAAACGCCCAGCGCCATATACTGCATTGCCACTGGTGAACCATGAACTTTAACGACTTGAGGAAATGAAGGTAATCATACCAATGACATATTCACGGTGAGCAGCACACATTGTGGTAGTAAAGAAAGCCGATGGTTTAATTCGGTTGTGTTTTGATTTTTAAACTGGGTTAGACGCAACACTTTAAGATCACCAATATCAATTGCCAATCCTAGATCTAGTCACCATACTTAATGGTGGTACCTTCTTTGCAAAATTGGATCTCACAGAGGCTTATCTGCAAGTATAAGTTGCAGGCACTTCCAGGGAGCTGTTTACTATTTACACACTCCATGGATTATTCCAATTAACGCGTTTCCCTTTTGGGGTAAACACAGCCCTTGCAATATTGGAGCAGATCATAGACACATTCAAACTGGCACTACTCAAAGCAAGGGAGAAGACCAACATAGGAGATACTACAGGTTTTTTCTTCCTTTCATATCGAATAACACCAAATACTGCTGTGAAGAATAGTATGTAACCAGCAGAGGCACTCATGGGACGAAAACTGCGTACCACACTGGACGCTTTCAGACTCAGAGACAGATGCAACAATCAAGCCCCAACAAAACAAAAGAATTTTCATTTGGCCCACCAGTGATTGCATGGAATTACAGACCTGGCAAGTAAAACTGGGTACCAAGAATAATTTGCAAATAAATGGACAATTCCTGTATGATGTTCAAGTCAGGAGTCAATTCTGGACACGGCACAAACACCAGTTACGCCCCAGATACACTGGAGACAATTTAGTTGACAACAGACCAACCATTCCGTTCGATCTGTTAATGGACACATTCGAACTGCCATCTTCATTACCTCCAAATGAGACAAGTACAAATGCGAATTATGAATTACCCAACAATAGTTGGAAAAATCGCAGTCGCACTCGAGTAAAGCACTACCAAGTTAACGCTAATATCACTCGGTACAGTTAAAAGAATTAAACAGAGAGATGTTAGGGCAACCTAACAACACAGAATTGAGTTATTTCGCTAAGATAAAAAGTAAGAGTTATCGCCCTTGTATTAAAAAGGAGTCGTCAGCCGAACAGTGAAAAGTAAACAGAACGTTCTTACAACCAAACAAGTATTTCACGTCTAGCCGTGTTTCTACATTTTAAATAAATCAGTGTGTTAAATAAATCTGTTAACGGTTTTACTTTGTACTTTCTTCATTTTTTTTAGTTGTAATTGAACCGAAACGTATACACATCAACACGTAACAGATAGATAAATGAATAATGAATAAATACATACAAACTGAAATAATTCATCAATATTAATGTGTGCATCCGTTCAATTTCTCTCTTAATGTTTTACACTATTCATTCTCTAACGTGTGGTAGTAATAGATAATGGTATATATATATATATATATATATATATATATATATATATATATATATATATATATATATATATACATATATATATATATATATATATATATATATATATATATATGTGTGTGTGTGTGTGTGTTGGTGTGTTGGTGTGTATGTATATGAGACACCATCCATTTGTATGTAATCATTTATTTTTTTACAAGAGGCCACAATTTTAATCTCACACTTCGTGTTTCAAACTTTTGGTACTTGTATTTTTTCTCAAGACGATTATCCCGAGAAAGTTTTATAATGAGGACGAAATGTTGATCGATTACTTAAAAAATAATTATTTGTTTTCCTATTTCAATTCTCATATATATATATATATATATATATATATATATATATATATATATATATATATATATATATATATATATATATATATTAATTTTAATAAAATCGTACATATTTCTACACAGAGGGTATTGGCTCAGTGGTAGAACGCTGGACTATAAACATCAACATCGAACGTTCGAACTCTGTGCAAGTTAGCCATTATGATGACGGCTGTGAGCCAGAAACACGTGTCCATGGATTACTTTTATGTACGTATAAAATGAATATATATATATATATATATATATATATAGAGAGAGAGAGAGAGAGAGACAGACAGACAGACAGAAAGAGACAGAAAGAGATAGATAGATAGAGAGACACACAATTTACATGAAATATGTTTAATTTTGATATCTTCTTCTTACTTTCTCTTGCTGAATCTGATAGCGACTTTTCATGGTCTAATCAATAAACTATGTTTAAATGTAAACCCAATTAACCGTTCTCTCGACAAACCTTTTTATTTTCGAATATATAACTGATTAAAGGTTTTAAATGAAATAGGTCAATTCTAATTTCGACATTTTGTTCATGGTGTTGATTTCATTGACACTTGAACGCATTTTGTATGGAACTTCACTTTCGTGGTTTACAGTTTTCATCTGGCAACGGTGCTTTGATGACAGGAGAGGTTTGTTTATTATTTGAATGTATTTCAATTGTGGTTTGATTTATTTAGAAACATTTTTTAGCTTAAATGTTTGCTCCGAAACTGATAATCAATAACAGTATAACATGACTTTGATCTCTCAATTTATTTATATACTATCTCGGTCCGTGCGTTTCCTAGCGTGTAGCTGGAGAATACTGTCTAAAAATGACAACAAGTATAGTTGATAACTAACTTACAACATTGCGAGTAAAAATATATATGAAAACATAGTCGAAATTTTAATTGCCATAATAGCGACTTACTTTTGAATGTAAAAGTACAGATGAAAGAGTAATGTGGATATAATTGCCCAAGTGTTTATTTAATTTCAACAGTGACAGTCGTTTTCTAAATGTAATGATCCCAAAGAAAAGTAACAATTAAAGAATAAAAACAAGTACAATTAATTTTTTTTTTTAATTTGAAAACAAAATTCCAGCTGTTTGTGGCGATTTAAATCTAACAGAAACAGTCGATTCGTTATGGTAAGCAGCAGGAGCCAAGTATTACGTGAAACATGACATAACTATGTAACGCGGTCTCAGTCTTATTTTGCAAAAATTAAATTCCTGTACGAGTTAAGCATTACTCAAATACAAAACAATAAATAAAAACGTAGACAGTATTCATCTGTGAAAAAAAGGTTTTACCTGTAAAATGGTACATTTATTTTTAACGAATAGAAACGATTTTCATTTTATTTGATATTTTAAATCTATACTAATAAAATAAATGTAAATGTTACACTTTTTAAAATACATTCGCCACTCGATATTTTTGTTTACATTTATTATCTATTATATACAATATAAAAAGGGTCCTTCACCTGTAAAATGGTACACCTATTTTTAACGAATAGAAACGATTTAAATTTTATTTGATTGTTTGAACTCTATACTATAGTAATAAAATGAATTTCAATTTTAAACTTTTTAAAATACAGGGTGTTTCAAAAGTCTTGGGAACATAACGATTTTTAATAACTACAAAACTATTAGGAGTTGAAAAATGAAATTGGTACCGTTGGAAAGGTTAAAGTTTCAAGTTTTGTGGGGAATCTTCAAAGTTGCTCAGTATCAGAACCATTCGTCACACGGCAGACATCAAGTGGATAGTCCATTTCCTGCCAAACGCGTTCCAGCATCTTGACGTCAATGGTTCCCACAACTGCCGTTACTCGAGCCTTTAGTTCGTCAATATCTCTTGGAAGGGGCGGAACATAGACTTGTTGCTTGACAAAGCCCCAAAGGAAAAAGACACACGGGGTAAGATCTGGAGACCTAGGAGGCCAGGGCATGAGAACGTCATCACCTCGCCCAGATCTCCCAATCCATCTACCAGGCAGCCTTGTGTTAATAAACTGCTTTACTCTAAGACTCCAGTGTGCTGGTGCACCATCTTGTTGAAAAATGAAGTCATCAGATTCTGCTTGTTCCAACTGAGCCATTAACCAGTCTTCCAGCATGTTGAGATAGGATTCACCAGTGATAGTTGCCTCTTCAAAGAAGAACGGTCCATAGACACCTTTCTTGGAAATTGCACAAAACACGTTCACTTTTGGTGAATCTCGCTCGTGCTCAAGAAGTTCATGAGGATTCTCAGTACCCCATATGCGAGCGTTATGCTTGTTAACTTTGCCATTCAGATGGAAGGTCGCCTCATCGCTAAAAACAAGCCGGCCATCAAAGCCGTTATCTTCCAACTTCTCTTGCATTGCAATGCAAAAGTCACGGCGAAGTGGCTTATCAGTGTCCTTCAACTTTTGGACCAACTTGAGCTTGTAAGGTACCATTTGCAGTCGTTTCCTTAAGACACGCCAGACAGTTGCTGGAGCAAGCTGAAGTTCCCTGCTGGCTCTTCTCACTGATTTACGGGGGCTCCGCTGAAAGGCTGTCCGAACTTGCTCAACTGCATCTTCTGAAGTTGAAGGGCGACCTGTTCGCTTACTTGGACACAAACACCCATCTTTCACAAATTTAGCATGCCATCTGACAATGGATTTCCTTTCAGGGGCTTCTTTTTTAAATTTCCTGCGAAATGCACGCTGAACACATGTCCACAATTCAGTCTTTGCAAATTAGAGGACGCAAAATGCCTTGTCTTGTTTAGAGAACGCCATTACTGCACCTGGAAAGATAACACGAAAATCATTAGTATGACCAAAAACTTTATTAAGCAAGCTTTAAAATGGCACCAGTTTCATTTTTCTACCTGGAATAGTTCATGAGATATACGCATTTGTAATGTTCCCAATACTTTTGAAACACCCTGTACATTCGACACTGCGATATTTTTGTTTAAATGTATTATCTATTATATATGTTTTGGTGTTTAATAACGTTCTAACATATTTCAATTATTATATAAAGCAAACCGCTGATTAAATCGAATTAATATTTTAATGGTGTTTTTATATTCTGCGATAATTTTAACTCTTGTTAAAACTTATTTTAATGTTTGAACTGATAACATATCGATTTTTCTAATATACCCACATTTACATATATATATATATATATATATATATATATATATATATATATATATATATACACTGAATTATGAAATGTTCTTAGCTGCAACACTTTTATGCTGTTCCAATGTGATATCTAATCGCCTGAAGTACAGAAACACTTGGATGTCGGTTTGAACTACGACGGCTCTTTTGGAAATGTGAGTTAGCTATGCATGTTTACTTATGTATTTATTTTTCAATTACATTTTTCTTTACATCTTTTTTCATCTGACTTGTTCGCTTAATGCGATTAATGATATGATTTTTCTTTCTTCAACATTTTTTTAATTTACGTTACTTCTCTATATTTATATTAGTTTACTAAAATACATCTTTTTATATATTTCTAATATGGAGTGTGAATATTTGTGATGTATTTGTACCATACAGTTTTATACTTGTATATGTAATCCGTAGTGAAATAACAAATTAAGTGTTTGTTTATGTCGCTGTACATAACGATATATTCTCGTTTTGATTTTATCAATTCATTTAATTCTTGAAGTTTATGATTTTCGCTGTAAGTATATCTTACAAGTTATATAGCATGGAGGTGGAACTAAATTCAATAGTTTCTAATTAGTAGTATATATTGATATATCCTTGTGTCATTTGTATGTTTTTACTCGTGCGTGTCCTAATGTTATTCGTACACTTGAAATTATTGTCGTGGTCACTAAGTTTACTTTTTGTTCATTGTTAAGTCGTTAATTACTATTAATTTGTATATGAAACATTTGCTGTTAAACATGTATTAATTTGTGGGCAATGAATTTGAATAAAATATATGGGAATTATTTGTTACTATAGTTTATGTCGTTTATTTATTAGTGATTACTAGTCTCCATGCAACAGGAATTATCTGTACTTGTTTTCGTATAGATACTTTTATCTTATTATTTAGTTAAACTGTTTGCTTATTTTGCTAAATAATAGTTTTCAATGTGCGTTTTTACCTCTTTTTTCTAAGAGGTGCGGAACTAGATTGGATATTTATATTATTTTTGTATATGTTATTATTCTTCATAAAATGTTAATTTATTATCATATTCTGTCATGAGTTTTAAATCTTTCGTAATTAAAAAAACGGTTATGTCTGGAAAAGTAACTTTTTTCGATTAATATTTATTTCTATGTCAAAATCATAAGTTTCGATAGTTTTGTATAATTTACTTTCTTTTTAGCTTAAACTTCTGACTGATGTTTTATTAAATATAATGAGACTATCGTTGAGGTCGGACTTCCTGTTCAAATTACTCATGGTTCTGCATACGGAAACATCAGCGACAATCTTGGCTTTCGTAAAGTCTGTACGTTATGTGTTATACGAGAGTACACTGAAACGCTTACTGAAAGGCTACAACGTTAACGGTTATATTATGAGACAATTATTAATGATTTTGAAACAGCATCAACAAGTAGATATCGCAGATGCCCTCTTTGCTCTAGATATACACTGCTAAGAGAACGGCCATAATTATTAAACTGTAACTAACGGTAAGAAGAGAGCTAGGGTCTAAATAGAATCTCTATTTTATAAACAAAACCACACATTTAAGCAAACAGAAGCTGTAGATAATTAAGATAGAGTAAAATAATTATGGCGAATATAACTATACATCAGTGAAACACGAGCATATGCACTATTTGTGAATAGGCGGTCTCGTTTTTTGCCTCTCTTTTTATGGGGAAAAGTTCCACGTTTACGAGGGCCTGTCAATATAGATTACACATTTATATTATTCATTGTCGTGATAATTTATTTATTTTATGAATTTGAATTTAGGTGTATTAACTTAAAGTTTTATTTATTTATGTGAATTAACTGGAGTGCGGTTTTATTTCGTATTTTATGGAGTCGGGTATTATATGTGTGGATGTGGGTGTTTGTTAATACGTGCATATTTAATAATTATTAATTTTACTAAAGGGTTTACATATAATATTATTTCATATGTAGATGATACTTATGTTTGAGTTTTACACAAATTATTTTGTATTTCTTTAATTTATTAATAATATGGTGGCTTATGTCGTTATAATGACGTACATCAAGCCATAGTTTTTGATCTGTGAAAAACTGATATCTTCTTTGCTGAACAAAAGGCTGTTTAGAAATATAATGGGAGGTAACGGTGGTTAAGTGGATAACGACACGGACTGAAACCCTGGGGGTTCAGAGTTCGAATCCGGTCGGTTCCACAGTATTACTTTCGCTAAAAAATGTGGGCAACTTTCTCGTGGTCCTTCCCGTAAGTACCCGATGTCTTTGCATGAAGATTCCTAACTAGAAAAACACCGAGGAAACTAATGCCCCCATACGAATCATCTGATTCACAGGAAAGAAGAAGAAATATTATTTTTACAATAGTGAATAGAACACCATAGATCTAACATAAACTCTGGCTACTATATTACTTACGTTTTTGTTGTGGTTTCTCTATGAGATCATGTAGAGTTATTGCGTTTTTAAAAATTTACTATGCTATTTAATACATTTACGTATTTTTCGTATATACTATTTTAAATGTGTGTGTATAATTGTTAGGGAAAGTTTCTATATTTGTTATTATTTTTTTCATGTATATTGTTTTATTTTGTGAAAGCGTACCTAATTGATATATTTAAAGGTGTGTTAATTTTCAAGTAAATGTGTTTGTATATATTGTTATGACAATATATAATATATACACATATGTTATATATTTAAGTGTACGATACTCTTTTTGTTATATGTGTTAGGTATGTTGTATATAGGAGTGGAATATAAGTTTTATTTGGCTTAGTTAGTAGAAAATATATGGGAGTAATGTATATGAAAACGGATCTGGGAGTAAGTATTTTAGAGAAATATCATACTTATGATGTTATACTTAACCATGATAATAAAGGTGAAGTTAACAATTTGGATAGTTGTGTCTGGGGTGTCTGGATAAGTATTTCACTTTCCATATAATGGAATGTGAGTTGTTTCTATTCATGATCGCTTAAAAGGGGATGTTGAAGATTTTCAATATGTTATACTCTTCCGTTATCAGATCATTTGACCATAATACATTTTCTTCTTTGCGGACACATTTTAAAAGCTTCAGATTCTATGTTCATACAGTAAATCGATGGGTGTTTCAGGTCTCAAATAGTTGTTGCCTTGGAGGATATAGCCCGTTTGCCCGGATATCTAAAGATATTATTGTGGGTGTAGAGCTTCTATTTGAAGGCTACCTGCGTCATCTGAGTTGGTAACACTGTAGACAAGTGTTGGAAGGCAGCATTATTTTTGGTCCAACGCCTTCACGAAATTGTTCATCAAACCAAGCTTGATGTGAAGAGAATGAAGAAGCACCTTATTCATGTCAACCAGAGGATTGTCATTAACGCTGTGTTTGCCAGGAACTAAAGTGCTTCTAGACCCCCAGTCTTTCTGTTTGTAATGCTGGGATACAGCTTGACTATCCCATATACAGAGAAAACAACAATACTTTGTGAAGCCCGCTTGCATACCTATAAGAAGACCGATGACCTTGACGTCCCCACACATATTCCACTGGTACTCGTTGTACGTAATAGCTTCTAAAAGAAGCTCTATATTGTCATAACACTTCTTTAGATGGGCAGAGTGTGCAAGACAAATGCTGGGATATTTATTCCCGTTGTGCAGAAGCACAGCCTTGAGACCTTCTTTGGAAGAGTCTATTAAAAGACGCTAGTCTGAAAGATTATGTGGCAAACCAAGGAACGTGAATTAGCCAGGTATGTTTGTTCAGTAGCACAACTTGTTTCCCATGTCGAAAAAGGAAGCAAGGTTTTTGTTCCGATTTCTGAAACTGGTCATCCTTATATTTTCCTTGACTGGGTTACACTGTTTAAGCCGAGAAACAAAGAGCTCTGACTGCTGTTTTGACAGATACAAATCACGAGCAGGATCATTCAGGTCTTCTTGCGTGATACAGTGTGGCTCGTTGACACTTGCTCCTGAATATGCCGACTCAATATCTTCCAAAGATATTGGCTCAGCAGAATCCTCCCTAGAAGGCATTTCTTCATCTGATGAGGAAATAAAATCCTTATTTACTGGAGATGCGAGTACAGGAAGATCATATGAATCGCGAGGGGATCTCATAGCAGATAGAAAGTTGGGATATTTGATCTTTTTCCTCGAAGATGCATTGACACCAGTTATATCAGTTAGTCAAAAATAACAATCATCTGCGTGGCTTTGTGACTCTCTCCAAACCATCGGGACTGCAACGTTGAAAGCCACCTTCTCGCAATTAAACCATGTAGTTAGTCAATTGTAGCAGGGTTTACAACAGAGGTGTGAGGCCCAAGACTTGTCCTGATCAGCACTTTTACAGTCAAAATAGTGAAAGTAGGCGGTTCTGAGGAGGGGAGTTTTGGTTCGACGCTGTGCAACTGTTGTGAAGTCCCCACACACGTAACAGAAAGAATTTGCCTTGTTGAGGCATCCTCGATGTTTTGACGTACTTGAAGCCATTGGAAAATCTGAAAATATAACAAAGTATAACTAAATCGTATGCTCGGAAATAAAATAGGGAGTAGAAAATGTAATACAAATATTTAGCTACCCAAAATATGAGGGTCACCAACCTCTTTCGCTGCCTGCGAGACAACATCTTCCAATGACTGCCAGAACACTACTGAGTGTGAATTGAGACCGGCTGCCTTAACAGCCAAAAACCGTCTTGATATATATATATATATATATATATATATATATATATATATATATATATATAGTCTTGGAAGTTTGTCAACCATTAAAACTATAAAAAAAAAACCAAAAAACCTAAAGTTCCAAGTCGTTCAGTGGAAAATTACTCATGTAAGTCAATTTAACATTTACAGTTATTATATTAGTTTGCTTTTAATATTATTTAAGGCATCATCAGTTGTTTACCGTGAAACAATGTTTCGGGAATTAAAAAACAAGACAGTATTTCATTTCATGGCTTCCCAGCAGAGTTGAGCAGACCCCACTTCCCTTAAAAGACAAAAACATAAACGTTCCGTATACTAAACCTAAGTTTTGTTCCGTATAAATGTTTTGCTAACTTATATTAGTTATTAAAAATAAATCCTCCTTACCTGTGTTGATCGTCTGTCTAATCCAATTTATCCGTTACTTACACAAATGTTGCTGCATTTTCAAGTGTGTAGACGAATCTATTACACTACTTTTTTAGGTGATTAATGTATTTTATTTTTATTTTTATATTAAAATTATAAAAAATATCAACATATCCAAATATTAAAAAAAATGTAAAATCATATACATACATACATATATATACTTTTAGTCCTTTTTTCTCCCCCGCCTCCCTCTCCGCCTCCTCCTTTGTTGTTCAATTCATTGTCATCAATTTCAAATAAATACTAATCCTCCTTGTCAACTAACAGCGTTCAAAAGTTTAACTGCCGATTTTTTCTCTTTCTTCTTTTTTAACTCACAGCGCCTTCAACCGGCGGTCATAAGCCAACTGTCAATCATTTCTCTCTTTCTTCTTCTTTTTTTTTTAACTCACAGCGTTTCCAATCGGCGTCATAAGCTAACTGTCGATTTTTTCTTTTTCTTCTTCTTCTTTTTTAACATTTTCAAAAGTTCTTTCCTTCTGCATCCCTTTCTACTGTCTTTTATACGTAACTATTTTTTATATAATTAGTATATGTGTTATATATACGATTATACATATTCTACATTATTTTTATTTATATTTAGACAGCTTTGGATTTGCTCTATCAATTTTTTTTGATTAATTTGATAAGACTTAAAAGCATCAGGATGGCGAGTAATTGCCTTATTTAATTGTCTAAATATTTTATTCTGATCGCCACCTTGTTCAATCATTCTTATTATTAGGTCAGAAATTGGGGGCATAAAATCTACCAATTCTAAGGTAACACGAGCAATCCTCAGAAATTCGGACATAATACTCCCGTAAAATATATACACAGGGCAGGTACTATTTTTGTGTGGCATCCGCACGATACGAAAAGCAAATGAATTTCTTTCATCAAACCGTTTATAGATAAATATTTTATCTTCAATTTGTATATCCTAATCAAGAAAAGTAGCCTGTGTTCCCTTGTGTTCCCTTGTGTTCACAGTTTAATTTTTACTCTTTAGGATATATTAAATGTTTAGTATTTTCAAACTCATCGCTATCATTAATGCAAACAAAGTTGTAAATATATCGCCTACATCCATGATAACTATACGCTCTAGATATATCGTTTTTTATTAATGATGATATATACATATATTCAAGTCAATGTAAATATAGATTTGCCCAAAATGGAAAAGGATCCAAACCCATTGGAATACCTATTGTTTGGAGTAGTACTTTATCTCCTATTTGAAAGTAACTCTCTTTTATAAGGTTACTTAGAAGCATTGTCAGACCAGTTTTGGACACCCTCGTCTACAATTTTTAGTTTTACACAGACAGGCTTTAGATTTTGCTAAGTCTATGTATTTACCCTTTCCTCCTGCAAAAGCTAAATCTATAGTATGACATAATTCTTTAATAAGTTCTTTATGTGGTATTTTTGTATATAATGAACTAAAATCATATGTCGAGATTGATTTAGCCTGTTTACGAGAATTAATACGATTCAATTTTTCTTTTACTAGATCTGAATTATTTATCACCCAAAATATGTTTATATTACTATAGAATTTACTTTTTTATGGAAAAAATATATATGTATATATATATATATATATATATATATATATATGTGTGTGTGTGTAATGCTATTACTTACATTTTGTGCATTATAACTAAAAAAATAAGCCATAAGTCTCACAATATTAGAATTAACCCTGAATGCGTATACGACTTTATGTACCGTATATGTACAAAATGAACGCTATACATATCTAAAAAACTAGGAGTGATAAGTAAAAACGGATTTCAAACTTGAATTTAACCTTTAATAATAGGTAAAAACGGGTATCTTTGTAAACCAGTGTAATTAGAGTATAGAGATGTGGAGACTTTTAGGCAGATTTTGAAACATGGAATATAATTTAAAATAAAAGTGTTGACATAGAGAGAGGGGCATCTTATTTATTAGTTTAAATATTCAAAATGGGTGTATTAATGTAATCCTATTTATTTGATGATTTTATTTGTGTCCCATTAATTATTAGTAAGTTTATTGTAGCATGTGGGAATATGTATAAAAGCGTTAGCGATAAATATCTCACATCTTATTTCCTCTCCTTTTATCCTTTTTTCTTTTTTCTTCTTTGCCCCCTCTCCAAGTTTAAAATAAATGGCAGCTCCATACTCCCACACACCCCGTCCTCCACCTATGCAGTCATGCTTGACTATAACATATAGGTTTCTTCCTAGCTAAAATAGTCATAAATTAATCCAAATGAAAGCTATCAATCCCATTCATCTCGAGTCCTTTAAAGGAGACTGACCACGACTGAAAACACTACTGCCAAAATCATGCTTCTCGTTCTCTGCTTGTTCACACCAACAGCCATGCCAAAGTCTGGACACTTTCTTACATATAAAAATTAATATTCTGTATGATTTTTCTACATTGCATTCTTCATCTTGAGAAAGTATTTCAATAAAGACGAAACATTGATGAATACATAAATCACAGAGGTTTTGGTTTTTCTTTTTTCATTTTACATTACGTGGGATCATTTTATCTCTACCTTTCTACATATATATATATATATATATATATATATATATATATATATATAGGAAATATTAATTATTTTTACCTACAGACATCGATGTTTCATGCTTAATCAATCTTCAGTGTAGGGAATGCTAATTCACGTCGCTCGGACGGCACGAATCCGGTTTTACAAATTGCCACTGATTCGTAGTCGGGTGTTTTTCCCCTCGGCCGGCGTGAATTCGACTGACAATATTTAAGCCATAGTATTACTGCGCGTTTTGAAATTCTTTCAGAATGCACCAATCCTAATATATATATATATATATATATATATATATATATATATATATATATATATATATATATATATATATATATATATATATATATGTGTGTATTTAGTCTGAAGATTCTCTCCGGGGATGAAACGCGGGAGCCTCTGTGTAGCTTAATTGCCATAAATATATGTTACTAGCTTACTATATATATATATATATATAAATATATATATATATATATATATATATATATATATATATATATATATATATATATATGTATGTATGTATGGGTGTGTGTGTGTGCTAAATGCTTTACGTCCGACGGCGGGTAAATGAAATACCTGAACAAAATAATGTTGCTTCAGTTTTTTCATATCACGAAAGTACAATTATGATATAATGATATTAAATATTATGTATAAAATTCTTATAAGAATTACAGGATTTCAATTTTGAAAAGGTGAAATAGATAAGCTGACAAGGTTTTTAGAAAAACTTAAAATATAGGGAATATTATTGCTGACCCATGACTACGTGGTAGATGCAATGAAAATCTGATACATTTAAAATGTTTAATAGGAGTGGGTGCGCATATAAATCCCCTTATATCGCTTTAAAATACCTCCAAAAATAGGAAATATTGGTAACATTTATTTACCTATGTTAAATATTCATTGTTAAAATTGCCCCCATATCGGAAGTATTTGAGTTTTATACACGGGGCACTCACCTTTGTTTTTTCTCTCTTACATAGAACTAAATAAATCTAAATATATCACACATTACTCGCCCTTACCTTTAACAGCAGTGTTCTGAAATTCATTATTAATTCAGGATGGTATCCTGTATATAGACATTCATATGCATATACACATTACACACTCTGCAGACATGCACCTCATTACGGTGTAGAGTCTGGAATTCTTTTGCACATATTTCTATTGTTATTCTACAGATTTATCTCGATAATACATAATTTTTTTATAGGCGTGTACCTTTAATGACACTGACATTGTGAATGTGTTCTCTATATTTTATATAATTTTAAAATATTGTTTTTTGTGTTACATTGTCTTCGTTTTCAATGTAGTCCGTGCGTTGAAATGTCTGTACACTTCAAGTTTTATAATTGATGTAATTCTATGTAATTACGATATAACGCCTCCAGCTGGGTCTCGAATATTTCGGCCGGCGGCGCATTTACGCACGCCAATGTCGGCGAGAGACGTTTTAAGAGAAATAAGTTTGGTCGCTGCCAAAAACTAAATATTTCCAGTCAACGATTTTATTCCTCACCATCCTCCTCTTCTTATACTTATTCTCCCTATTCTCCTACTTTCTCTTCTACTTTTTTCTCTCTTGTGTTCGTTTTGAATATCTTATTAAATTTGTAATTGTGTTAACTGAGCGTCATTTTGTGTTTTTCCTGTACTATTTAATTTCTTAACAATTTTTCTCAGATTCGTCCTTGAAACAGTATGATAGGCTCTGTCAATTTGTCGCTGTGTCCCTCGTCAGTTTAACATATTATTACAAAGTTCTAAAACTTAATTTAAAGAACGTATTTTGTTTCAGTTTGGCCCAAACATTTCTATAAAAAATATCAAAACAGCGAAGTGATCGAGCCCACTTGACCAACGAGTCTAAAAAGAAGAGAACAGACAGAGTTCTAAAGAATACATAATAGTACTTATAAAAACTAGCAGCATCACGTTTGTGTGTGTGTGTGTGTGTGTGTGTGTGTGTGTGTGTGTAAGAGAGAGAAAGAAAGAGAGAGTGCAGAAAAGAATAAATGGTGGGACCAATCAAATTACAAATACGGTGTTGCACATCATCAATAAACCCAAAAATAGGACAGAGATTCACCAGCAAGAATGACAACAGTCCTTCATACGTGGGCTTATAGTAGATTTGTTGAAGTAGAGAAAAGCGTCAGGTAGCAGAATGTGTTTGAAGCAATAGCGAGTACTGAATTTATCAGAATCAGAATGATTAATGCATCTAATTATGAACTCCAAGGAAGATTGGATGAGAGAGAAAGACCAATAAGTTTCAAAGTTGATTTCTCCTCAAGAGCACAGCTACCCATGTAAATCTCAGGAAGAATTGGAACACACTACGATTGAAAGACATAATCTCAATCTTAACAGGATACCACAAAACAAGCCATGTCTTACTCCAATCTACAACTGAACCCATCGTAAACTTTTAGGTAAGCTGCATATTTCAACTGATCTGGGGGAGATGAGCGAAAAGGATATAGTGATATTATCAGCATAGATAGTCATTCTGTGTGTAATATTCATTGGAATATAATTTATATAGAGAAGAAACCGTGTTGAGACCAGAATAGAGCATTGATAGGAAATAATAGAATGAAGAGACTTTGTCCAAAATTACTCGTAAGCTTCGATCAAAAGGGAAATAGCTAATGATGTCGAAGACCTTACCATCAATACCATAAAACTGAAGTTTGTGTAGATCACAAGAATGCCACACTCTGTTGAACGCCTTTAAAATGTCAAGGTCAATAGTTCTAACCTCTCTTGAATTATTTATAAACCGACAGATCCGCTCAGTTTCAACAGTTAAACAATCAGAAGTTGAACGAAAACCGAAAGTCATGCTGAACATAACTAAAAAGGCCCAGAGTTTACAGTATATGAATAAACTTGCCCTTGATCAACCTTTCAAAAACTATGCTAATAACAGTGAGGAAACTAACAGAACGATACTTAGTTGAGTCAGAGCGATAACCAGTATTTTTTTAAATAGGGAAAACAGATGGCTGTTTCCAACAAATATGGAAAGAGGACTGAGATAACCAGAGATAAACTAATTTAGAGGGGGTCAAAGAAGCTTCAGGGCTATACGCCTGAGAAAGACAACAGGAAATGTATCAGGACCGAACGCTTTCGACTTGGCAAGATCAGAAAGAACCCGAAAAAACATCTTTAGAGTGAGCATAACAGAATCAAGATAGTCATCTGGTTTACAAGTAACATCTGGAAGAATAGCACCAGCACCATCAGGATAAGAATCGTCAGCAAAAAAGCAAGCGAAACAGTGAGCCTTACCTTTAGAAAGTAAAAAACCTGAACACCATTTAAAAGAAGCAAGGTTAGCAGACTTGCCATTGTTAATAACACTATTATAGAGTCTCCAAAACTCACGAGAGCCAGCCTTTTGAGATAAGATAGAGTAACGAATCCAAGTGAGAATAGCAAGACTTTGCCTCAGAGATTGCTCTCTTGTAGGCATTGCTAGTTTTATTGTTGGGTTGTCTGAGAGGCTCAGAACCATCCCGACGATATGATTAAAGTAATTGATTCGGTGGCCAAAAACAGGCGTACAAATAAATGAAATCTAGGGAGTAGAATGAGGTTAAGGTTGAAACTTCCGATGAGGGATGAAGGTGCAATTTCCAACAGGAAGCTAGTCAGTAACCTTTTTAGCACAATTATTCAGAGACATACCAAAGATAGGATCTCATCAAACGTCAAATAGGAAGCTGCACAATCTATACCAATCAGCTTTTCTTGTAGTTACACGTATCTCTATGAAAGTGACGGTCAATGGAATACTTTACCGAAAAATGAACCTCAGCACTAACAACAGCATGATAGGAAGAACCAAATGAAGGAGAGAGGGAAATGGAACATGAGTCAGGAACAGAAGAGACACAGATCTAGTAAGGATGGTTGATTAATATCATTATCAGGAAAACATGTGGGAAGGTTACAAGTGAAGACAAGTCATGAGACAGAGAACAGTTAAGACATATTTTATCAGATAGATCCGTGCGGTTATACTCCAGGAGCCAGTCGGAATTGTTAGCATTGAAGTTATTAAAAACCAAGATAAAGCTTGATGGATGAATTTGCAATGCATAAAAATACTGCTGCCCATAGGGAACGCTACAAGATAAACAGATCGGAAGTGGAGTATAGCAAAGCCAATCTGACACAGATAAAAGGACACCTATGTACTTCAAAGCTGAGAATGCATTAGGGGGTGATCCTTGCGAAGAAAAAAGAGTAAGGTCATTCAAATACGTGAAAAGGGCTTAAGCAGACAATATGCAAAATGACTATTCACATGTATAGGAAATGCTAAGGTGTTTGGAGCGGGAACATCTAGAAATCATGACAATACAAATGGAGAGAAAAGCAGATTCACCTCAAGACAAACCAAGCCTGGAAGAGAGTCAACAACCAGCATTTAATATCCTGGACTCCAAACCTGGTAGAAACAAAGATAAACCCTTATAGAACCAAATAAGAGAAAACCGATTACTAGTCTGGCTTACAAAAGAGTATACCCTTAAACTGGTTGCGTGGCTAACCAGAAACCGGTGTTTTTATCGTGATACTATCGCTCTAGAACAGATGCTGAAGTGGCCTTCCCCCAAGTGAAAAGATATCATCCTGCCAGTCTCGGAGTCAAGAGTGACAAGACACTATGCAATAAAGAAGAGGGGTGCAGGCGCCTGAAGTATTTGCATACCAACATATATGTTAACTAGAGTGATTTGTTGTTGGCTTTATTATTTTTCTATGATAAACCATATTGTATTACACATATATATATATATATATATATATATATATATATATATATATATATATATATATATACGTATACACTACATACATGCAAACACACATATACGTCTATACGCAATAAATATGTTAAGAAAAAGGAAACAAATACACGATGAAATGAAATAAATCAAAATAACTAATAGATAGAAACCAGTAAAAATAGGTTGCAATAAAAAATTAAATCAATAAATGAAGAAGTAGACGAGGGTGACAAAAACTTACACACCGGCTCACTTATCAGCACACAAGTATGACAATATTAACATATTTCGTTCTATGCAATAAAGACCGTCACTACTACAGTTTAATAGAAGTCGGGGTCTTTAAAGTTTAGGATTTCAAATTCTTCATTTAGACATGATCTACACGTCGCGTCTAAATTTCTGCATCTACTGGTATGCCGTATTATTTTCTATTGAATTATTAATGAGCGTCCATTTTTTGGGGCTCCCAATAGAAAACAGCACAATAGAACAGGATATAGGAAATAACACTAACCACACCTTTGTTCATGAGAAGCCCAATGAGTGGGTGAGAGAACAACACAAAATCTGATTGCTTAACTAGATAGCCGTGTATATAAAAACACCCGGCAAAAATAACTCCATGCATTTTAGCCTGAAGATTCTCCCGAGGATGAAACGCGGGAGCCTCTGTGTAGCTTAATTGCCATAGATATATTTTCATACATACTACCTAGCTCTACTCACGTATCGAGCACTGTTGAAGTCGATACTGAAAATAGATACATAAAAAATATATCTCATTATAAATTCTTATGTGGATACAGGAAATAGTAATATATGTATGTATATAGATAGATAGATAGATAGATTAATAGATAGATAGATTGATAGGTACGTAGATAGATAGATAGATAGATATATAAAGTAAGGTAATACTTTAGAGATATAAATGATATCTTAAACCAGTAGACTATCAGGATAAAAACAAAACTTAGTATAGTGTATAGAACAATAATATAAATTCAATGCCATAATACAATGACAATTTTTTCATTAAAGTTCAGAAACAAGGAGTGATACTCTTGAGAGCACCATTTCCGCAATGACATTATTGCAGGTAATAACAATTACTTTTTTAGAGTTGTTCAAGATTTATGTTAATTTTAGTCAAGTCAAAGATGTGTTTTCATTACTGACATCACTCTTAAAAGACTAAAAATGAGTAGAGATACGAGTTTTGATTAAATTGGCCGAAACCCCTATATAAGTGTATATCTTAGGATTAGCCATTCTACTCAAGCTAATGCTATTCCTATTATCGGGTGTGTTTGGAGGTACTATATTATTATTGTCTAAACTGGGGTGACCATCTATGTTTGGTCTATCAAACAACATAATAATAAGGTTATCATTAGTGTTAAACATGCTGGTGTGATGGAGGGATGCAATAGATATTTAGTGTGGTATTAGTTATGGGACGTAGGTGTGAAGATTAGTTCGAACCGTCATTACTGGGAGCTCTAGGGTTCGTTGTTTGATTGTTTAATTCAGCAAGCATATGCAACGTCAGTTTGTATGCAGTTGTTATTTAGTTAACATTGACGAGAACGCTGGCACTTGCAAGTATATGTGGGTGAGAATGTGTTTCATCAGATGTAATAGATCTAATTTTCTTGTTATTGGATGCTATAATTATTTGCGTAATGTTTTGCATAGTAGAATAAGAGGTTTTGATAGATTTTTTTTGTTGAGGATAGAACTATATTAATGCGGAATTTTTAATGAGTTTTGTAGAATTTAAAACAATTCCCTGGAGATATGTGTTTTAACATGATTGTTTAAGGGGGGGTTACACCAGATGTTGTTTTTTTCTCATAAGGTGTTTGCGTGGGGTAGAGCTCGAATACTTAAGCTACTGTTCAGTCTCATCAGATTTGATGGAATTCCTTTGTTACCGTTATTACTATTACTTTTCCTGCGGTTGGTATTGCTTAGTGTCATAGTATGTGTAACTACACTTACTGGGCTGTTTTCATGTCGGTTTTGCCTATGTGTTATTTAACTAAAATATCCTGAGTTAAATTAGGCATTGTTGTACAATTGAGTATTCTGGTGAATAATCGCCTTGTTAATAGAGAGCCTAGAGATTCTATTTGAGGCCGAAGGGATTATTGCGTTAATTATTGCCTCTGAGTGGGTTGATAATCTGTGCACGTAGAAAAAAGCCAAGTGGGAAATGGCCGATTTATCCGTCATTAAGGTAAAGAGTAACATCGACGAAATTAGCAGTTTTCCTTTCAGGTTCAATTGTAATAGATACTCCGACGTTTCTGAAGAAAGCATGCGAAGCTTAAATAGTTTTGCTGTAGCTTCTTTATCTCTCTTCAAAAACAAACATATCTTCATCCCTGTACAGACCGCCTTGTAAATTTTAAAATTATGCTTAATTTCGTTTAAAAGGAATAAGCCAACAAGGTAAGTGATCTGTGCAGAATCTGACGCACCTATAGAAATATCGACATTTCTAGATGTGTGTCTTGTCTGATCCACAGTATGCTATCAAATTGTAGGATTTTTTTTCAGAGTAATGTAAGTATTCGTAAGTAATATATATATATATATATATATATATATATATGTATATATATATTTATATATATATATATATATAACATAGCTTTTATCGTTGCTTCAATGCAATGCTTGTTTCAATAGTAAAACACTTTACGACAGCTGTCTTTGAATGAGATTAATCTCTCACTGATGTGTCGAGTTGTTAACAACGACTGTGGACTAGGACGTAGGCATTTGAGTTTGAAATATAACTAGTCTTCCGGGGTTTGGGTCCGGCGACCGATGTAAATAATTCTTTTTTACACTGACGATCCCCGAAAACATAAAACGTATACGTACGTATATATAAACAAATCTCTCTCTTTATATATATATATATATATATATATATATATATATATATATATATATATATATATAAATAGAGAGAGATTTGTTTATATATACGTACGTATACGTGTTATATATATATATATATATATATATATATATATATATATATATATATATATATATTAGTTTCCTTAGTAGGATTCTTTTTCAATACATATCATGGAGAGTTTAACAGCTCTTTTTAGATAATGTTATCCTTACATATACTTACATTACTTTCCTGTTATGTTTTTATACTTGTTATATGTATTAAGTGCATAGACATACGGCTGATGTAGATTTGGCCTTCTTTGATCTAACATTGTTGTCCGTGCAACTTCTTTGTGCAACGTATCAATATATAAAGTTACAGTTACAGATTACAACCAAAGAACCCTGGTGAAATCGAAGCGTAGCAACACAGACACAACACACACTATCTGAAGATCGCTTGTTTAGAAACACATCCGAAACATAGTATAACATTATACAAAGCACATTAATAGAGATTGGAGAGCTTAACGGCGCAAATTGGATTTATTGGGCGAAGACAAAACATGCGCGAAAAATGTTGGGTTTGCGAAACAGCGTGTAAATAAACTGGTTTAGATTAGCAGGAGTTTACAATTATAAAAGTCTATGTAAAATAACATGTTTTTTTATATGACATTGGCTTGTATATTTTGTATTATTTTACTCACTAGACTGGTTAAGGGCACAACAGTCGGGAGAAACAAGTAATTTCTTTCTAAAACTTTGAATGTAACTGAAGATATTAACCAAACTTTTTAGTATTCAATTGTTTTGTAACAAGATATATGTCTTCATTTAGTGATGTTTCAAGGGAGTTTAAACGTTTGGGTAGATAAGTCCTATGTATCGCATCACAGATGTTTATTATTTTGAAAGGTTGCTGTTTCATTGAAGTACTATTGTTAGATGTGTTTGAATGTCTGAAATGTAAGTGTGTATAGCTGTTTATGTATTTGTGTATGAGTGACTTAAGAATATTTTTTTATAGAAGCAGGGAGGCGAGAATTATTTAGCTTTTGATGTGTGAGCATAAACTAGGAAAATAAAAGCAAGAAGGTTATCGAATAAGTCTGTGTTTGCTTTAAAATCTTGGAATAAGTAGATACAGTATGTTTACACACGAAATACCCTTGACTATATAACTCTACAGTTTTTCTAAACCTGTCTTTTTGTTTCTATTTCTATCTATTTAATAGCACTATTCGTTGATAAGAAGGATGTTATACCTGTCGCAAATATTGTTAAACATAGCATTATTAAAGTCCGCCTAAATTTGATTCCGATAATTATTTATTATATGATTTAATAATCATTCATTTGTTCGTACATATTTTAATGCATAGCGTCCATTGTAATAGGTGGGTTTTGTTATTATTTGATAATATCTCGTAGGTATTATAACTAGTATGTGTTATCAGCCTCATGAATGCACTTGTGCTTTTGTGTGGTTGCAAGATACGCTGATTTTGTATTTTCATGATTGGGAAATGTTATTCTTTGTAATCTAAGTATATTACGGGTTACTTTGTTGTCTAAATGTTGGCAACCCCGTATTGTTCCCTTCGGTTTCATACGTGCACATACTCAAGACATCTGAATAAGACCGGAAAATGCAACGGTCGGAATGTTGTATAGAACACGAAAAACAGAATACCCATCGATAAGACCAGAATGCACTACGACGGGCACATTATGAATACGACTACAAAACATAATCGTTGCACACATCAAAATTGCCCAACAACTGATTGAGATATATGTTTACAATGAATTAGATGGTACAACAGAAAACTTTTTAGGACTCCATTGTAAAACGCAGGCAATATTGTTTGTTTGACTTCAAAACATATATTTAAATAAAGCTGGCCTGTACGACAACTCACGGAAAACTAACAAAATGTACGTAAAAAAGACTATGCGGTACAACGATCTCAAAATAATGCACACGCACATTTAAAAGGGACTGTGAAGAATGTCAGCTTACACAATAGCCGGTTATTATGTAACTAAATTTACTCAGATAATACAACTGCAATAACCCTTTGTATCCGGCGACAGCAGAAAGTCATTCAACATTACAACGACTACAAGAAAAAGTACACGCATTTCCACATATATTATGTTTATATTTGTAGACAGAAAAACGGAAACTCCGCATTAGGTTGAATAAGTTTATTTATAATAGAAAGAGAAACAGTAAAATCGATGGAAGCTTAATATCATGCAGTTTAGTGAGTACGCTCCTAAAGAAGACATGTTTTTTTTATAGAAGTGAAGGTTGCTGAGACAATTATACTGACGACCTGTCGATAGCAAGTCAGACATCACTGCAGGGGAAACGTGACTCCCTCCCACAGTCATTTCTTACGAAAATAGCATTGAATTGTATGTAAAAAGAAAGGCGATGTAATACTGCTAAGTGGTTTCCGTAAATACACGTGTCAATAAATTCGTATGAATGATTAATGCGTCGTTTAAATAATCAGAGTGTATTTATTAAGCGATTTGTAGCTGTATCAATGACAAATATTTTAGTAAATAATTGAAGTGCTCGCTTCATCGTTTTCTCTGGTATCCGAGTGACAACAAGTCGGCAATATTTTCACGTAGTTTCCACCTCTCGCGATAACCATTGCAAATCACTTTGCGTTATCTCAACAATCGTTTACAATCAATTTTTCGCTTTAGTATTCTCTAGAATGTGTGAGCAATAAACCTTCTCAAAATTCTCATAATCTCCGCAGCTTTTCAGTGAAATTCTGGGTGATACTCTCTCTTCTTGTTCTTTTCATTTTCCTTGACACTTCACGCACTTTGTTCGTCACTTCACGACATTTTTTGTCTGTATGTCTGAAATCGTATGTAAAGGTGTTAATTTATTGGGTTTCTGGCAATTTTCACTTCCCTTGGGCTCCATCATGTTATGCTCTTTGTATATAGTTTTTAAATGTTACATTCTCAATTATGTATGACAGATTAGTATTCGTTTGTTATCCTTGTTGGTTTTGGGATTCAGTGATTTTTTACTTTAGATATCGATCGTCTTCATAATTGCTATTCGTTGTATGGTCTAAATCTTTCCTTTCATTTAACTTTCTCTTAGTCTCTTTTCTAGTTGTTTTCAGGACTTTTCTAAGAGGCCTTCCTATTATTGCTATTATAGTGACTAGCAAATATATGCTCCCACTTGTTGCATATTTTTGCTAGGCTGCCCCGTCAGAAATAACGCTCACGCGTAAACCGATGGAACCCCAGTCATATTTCTTGGGTGGTTAGACATTGATTTTCTTTGGTTCCGACAAAGAATATTTTTAGTTGAAAATAAAGAAAAAAAGATTCGACCCTAACCCGATGTTTGTTTTACCCTCACCATAAACAGAAATATTTTTAGTTTAAAAAGATAGAAAAACAAATTTTTGGACCCCCACCTCAATTTTTTTATTTTACACTCCCCCATACATGGAACTACTTTTAGTTAAGAAAAGCAAAAAAATATTTTGACCGCTCCCCCAATTTTTTTTTATCCTCCCCCATACATATGAAATTAATTTAAAAACACCTAATTTTTAATTAAAAAAAGAAAAACCTTACTCTAACTCTAAACCGTAATTATAACCCCCACTTTGACCTTGACCCTAACCCTAACTCTCGCTAACTTTTACCATGACCCTAACCCTTCCTCTAAACCCTAACCCTAACCCCCACTTTGACCCTAACCCTAACCCTAACGACGGGGTCAAAGTTAGCGCCGGTCCTAAAGTGAATAGGCACCAAAAAATCAAATACAGTGAACAAGATTAGTTATGTAAATGCTCTCGGAAAGAAAGTTCACCCAAATTAAATTCATTAGAATCTGTGTGTGTATGTGTTTGTTTAATGACCTTTTTTAATTAAACAATTTGATTCTAAAATCAGGTGTATAGTTTTCCAGTACAATGTGTTAGTTTATTTGTTGACAAAAAAGAAAAAAAATCACATCTTTTATTTTATCAAATAAAACATGGAATTATTAAACCGGTTGGTAAATAAAAGCTTAACAGCGTTAACTCGAAATCATACATTCAGTTGAAGTGGTGAAAAATGATAATATTGGATGTTTTTCAAATCGGAAGAAAAGGTGTATCTATAATGAAAGTATTAAAAAATCAAATACAGTGAACAGTTAACACGAATATGGTTTTTAATTCTCGAAAAGAAAAAGTGTACCCAAACTAAATTCGTTATAATGTGTGTGTGCGTGTTTTTAAATAGTAATTTTTAAAATCAATTATTATTTTAATTGAATAATGTATTCAGTACATGTATGTTTTAAAACATAATGTCTAATAAGATTAAGAAAATAAACACACTCAGAACGTTTTAATAAAACACCTCATAGTAAAAGTAGCACGGTAAATGTCAGCGTTTTTGTTTACATTTTAAATAACGCGCCGTCTTGCGTCCATACTAAATAATCTGAGGGACGGAAACAATTTTATGGATTACCGCTGGCTGTTTAATCAGTTTCGTCATAGATATATCAACTACGTAACTCCTTTCATGTATGTATATATATATAAATAATACAAGAAATAATTATAATTTATAAGTAAGATCATTAGCGAGCAAAATAGCGTAAATACATCTGGAAATCTGAAGAAAACAATCATGAGTGTATATTTGCGAATACTTATTTATTAGAAGTTTAAAAGCAATTAATCATGTAAATTGAGAAATGCGCATAGTGTTTACAGCGGTTTTTGTAGTAGTATATAAAGAAGCTGGCGGACTAATTAAATAGTAATATTGCTCTGATGAAGTTTCGGCTTCAGACAGACAGGCAGCCAGACAGATACATAATCTCGATTATTAGTAGATATATATAAATAATAAAAGAAATAAATATAATTCATAAGTAAGATTATTAGCGAGCAAAATAGCGTAAATACATGTTGAAATCTGAAGAAAACAATCATGAGTGTATATTTGCGAATATTAATTTATTAGAAGTTTAAAAGCAATTAATTATGTGAATTGAGAAATGCGCATAGTGTTTACGGCGGTTTTTGTAGTAGTATATAAAGAAGCTGGCGGACTAATTAAATAGTAATATTACTCTGATGGAGTTTCGGCTTCAGACAGACAGACAGAAAGAGAGACAAGTATATGATCTCCTTTATTAATAGATGTTCGTCATGTTCCATATTTCTTTTCAGTGTTTAAGCAAGTTGCAATGCATTTACTTCGTTTTCTGCCCTTTTGATCTTCAACTTGTAATCTGCTAGAGAGACAAAATCTACGATCTGGCAGTTTTCTTTCCTTTTTGTTAATTATCATTTCGTTTGGTCTCCATGCCTAAATGAGTTAGCATGAATGTACCTCAATGTTCAAAAAGATTTGTTATTTGCATTCTCTAACCCTGTCTCCTATGCTGTTTCTATATCATTTGTTTACATGTTCTAATTGCAGACTCTAATGAATCGTCCTTGTAACTGCGTGTATTCCTATTTTTCTCGTCTATTACTTTGGAGAGTCAGTTCTAAATGTATTGTTAATTTGCTAAAGTTTTTCTTTGTCCCATGATTTGACTTTCTATGTGTTTTGGTTATGTATTTTTCAGTTTTATTATGTCATCCCCACAGTTTTCCATACTTACCAGTCCTCTTCCCCCCTTTTTGTCTTTTTACTTAGAGTCGGTTAATATCACCCTTTGGGTTTAGAATATTGTGCATAGTGATTGGTTTCCTAGTCGTTTTTCCCAGATGTGTAGGTTTTTCTTTCGCCCACCTAATTAATGGTCCAATATATCAAACTTCTATATTTTGCAACAAAATTTGTGTATAAAAGTTCGTCGGTAGTTTTAATTGGATATATAAAATCATAGGCAGACTGGATTTTCTTGGTGCGTATATATATATATATATATATATATATATATATATATATATTGATGTTTTTCTGGTATATTTTAAACTGCTAGTATTTACTACTTTGAAACAAGCATCTATAGCGATGCGATGTTGCATGTGAACCTGATGACATGAAATAGTCATACCGAATTCAAAATGATGATGTCTAATGTCGAAGAATGTTTTTGTATGTGTATTACTCTCATAGACATTCCAAAATGCAGAGACTTGTTCCGTAGGTAATGTTATTAATTGCGGTGTGTCTAGTTTGTATGTGAATATTTTCAATAATTGTTGATATATTCATGTTGCTATCATGGTGTATTGTTTTGGGGATTATTAACTTAAATATCTGTATATTTAAAAGGTGCACAGTCATGTGTTTTTAAGCTAGTTTCAGAGAGACGCATAGTAAGTCAATAGGAAAATCCTGTTGTTGTGCATCCAATGTACAATTAGTATTTTTATATCATTGTCGAATAAATATAACCCCGAAAATGCATTGTAATTTATATATATAACATTGGGTTTGTCGACTGTGTTTTTAGTTCAAAATGAACAAGACTCGTCATTTTGGATTTTATATAATATCAAATCGTATTATTATAGTTAATAGCGTATATACATATATGTATTATATTTTGAAACGTTTTCATCCAATTTATAATTCCCAATATAATTAGCTACAATGAGACTAATTCAGTCAAAGAAAGGTCCTACTATGTCAAGATTTTTTATTTTAAAAAATATCCGAGTTTTGAATTAGATGAAAAATCCCCCAAAACACTACACGCACGCACGCACACACACACACACACATACACACACACATATATATACATATATATATATATATATATATATATATATATATATATACCTATGAACTGTATAAATAAAATATATATTACTTAGTATAAACATTTTAAAACACTAAATCTTGAGGTAAAAACATCTTTAAGCAGTAGAAACAATTATCTTATATATCAATGTTAATCTCTGACAATAATAATAATAATAATAATAATAATAATAATAATAATAATTATAATAATAATAATAATAACAATAACAATAATAATAATAATAATAATAATAATAATAATAATAATAATAATAATAATAATAATAATAATAATAATAATAATAATAATAAAAGCTAATTCTTACACAACAACAAAACCTTCCAATAGACTTAACACAATGTTTACTGGTACTAGCCTAATTTGTCCGTACGTCAAACTAGGACTACTTATATTTTACAATATAGACACATATTAGTAAATAGCACAGAGATAATACACAATTATACAAACATAAAATATTTTTAAAATCCATCAGCCATCTATATTAAAATTAAATACCCCAAAATTAATGACATAAATTTTGACACAACTCAGAACATTGTTCATTCTTATGAACGTATTCTTCACTATTAGACATAAACTTTTTTAACTCTGTAATTAGCACTAGCATATTTTAAGCCGTAAGACATCATCATTCTGAATTGTGCATGCGACATCTCATGACTACAGTCGCTTGTTTTAAAATTGTGAACAGCCGTTTACAATCTAAACAGTAAAAAAGCCGTTAAAATCTAAACAGTAACATACAATAGATCAAAAAAAATCCCGCCCAATGATAATTTGATGAAATAAATTAAAAGCACTCGCGATACATGAAAAAAATATGGAACAGAAATACACTAAAGGTATATACACACATTTGACCAAAACACGACATGAGCTATTCGAAAATTGGCAAAATATTTGTTTTTAAGTAACAAAAAAAGATCCGCGTTTTTTTAATAACATTTGCCTGATTGTATACCTGATTTCGAAATAGACACACACACACGCGCACACATACACACACACACACACATATATATATATATATATATAAATATATGTATATATAAATATATATATATATATATGTATATATATATATATATATATATATATATATATATATATATATATATATATATAGTTATCAAGGTTAGCTTTGTGTCCATCGGGTAAACATCTAGAGAATCTCTATTTTGTACATAAAATAGTGATCAGCTGTAAATAGATCTATTAACTCATAATAATATTTTTATTAATACAAATATATCCAAAGTCACACATCTGTAACAGATGTTTAGATCATCAAGATTGCAAAACAGGCATGTTTTAAAGCTTCATAAGATTTTAGGATATTAAAGCTATGATTGAAACGTCTCCGATGTGTATGTGCCTAAAATATGTTTGTATAAATAAAAGTATTATGATGAATATATATATGTATATAGTAAGTTGTGAAAATATATTTATGGCAATTAAGCTACACATGGGCTTCCGCGTTTTATTCCCGGAGAGAATCGTCAGGTTAAAATGCATGAAGTTAGTTTCTCCATGTGTTGTTTTATATTCACGCCTAGCTAGTAAACCAGTCATATTCTTTGTGTTCTCTTAGGCAATCGTTTGGCTTCTCACAAACAAAGGTTCGGTTGATTTTACTTTCTATTTCCTATTCGTTTGTTCTGTTTGCTATAGGGTGTCTCACCCCTGTTTCTTTGTTGTTGTCTTAGCCAATTGTTTTGCTTCTCACAAACAAAGGTTCGGTATATTTTACTTCCTATTTTCTATTCTGTGTAGCTTAATTGCATACATATTTTTTCATAACATACTACCTAGCTCTACTTACGTATCGAGCAGTGTTTATGTAAATATTGAAAATTGATTCATAAACAATTATATCGCCTCACAACATTGTCTGTGGATACGTGAAATAATATTATATATATACATATATATATAGACACACATATATATATTTATATAGACACACACACACACACACACATATATATATATATATATATATATATATATATATATATATATATATATATATATATATATTAGGCTACGTCTATGTAAGCTTTTATTTATTATTCTGATCATCTTTCAAAACAAAAACTTCGGTACATTTTCACGGACCGTTACGTCCACAGAATACACCCAACATTCGTATGTCAACCTTGTAACTTTTATTTATGAACTTTTTAGAAAGCAAAGAAGTACTATTTCAGATGAAATGCACAGCAAAGCACAACAATAAACATCACAAAAACAAAAACTCACATTGATTACATTTCTACTCGAGGAGAGACATGAAACGTTACCCAGACAGAACAGCCGTCTTGTCTTACATGGTGGCTGCTCTTTCCAGCAAACTCAACAGTAACTATACACAACTGGCCTTGTGAATATCACAGACCGACAAAGGAACACATGCTCACTTGCTGCAGTGAAGGACCAACTTGTACGAAGATTTCAACTTAGAGACCTATTTGACACATACATCGCAACCAACATAAGTTATTGTGAGCTTTCAGCATGACTCCGTTAGTGTAGTTTTCTAATATAACACTTTTAGATGAAATACACATATTGTCTCTGTGTCTGCGCAGGTACGCAACAGGGATTGATACATGTATATTATTTATAAACATAAGTAACGAAAGACTCTCACCTTTACCCTTTTTAGATATTAGCTATACTTATTGTCGAGTGAAATTATTTTGAAAGAAAAAGAGATCTTTATAATTAACCGCTTGTAGCTAAGTAAAATGAAAACATTGCCGGAGGTCAAAATTAAAAGTAATAACATATGAATACAAATAAAAATACAAAAGTATAGATACAAAGAAAATACAGTTTAATAAGGTTAATAGTTGTCCGCTTCAAGCAGCTTGAGAGAAACTACAAATTACATATAAACTAATTGTAAAATATCAATTTATTTACGTAAAACTATCTTCAACAATTTTGTTATCTCTTGAATAGAACGAATATCTTGCTCTAATATGCGGAGTAATCTGAGAAGTATGACTGACATTTTAACAGATCGAAAGGAACGACTTAGAGAATTTTGATTTTTAGTTGCATTTATTGATGCCAACACAAAACATATGCGAAACATGTAGGGGATTAGGTATTTAAACGCCCATATTTACGTACTTCTCCACGACGGAAAAGGAAGAAAAAAATGATGTTTTTGTTATGTCCGGAGAAACACACTATTTGTCTAATAAAACGCATGCCACTTTAACGTAAAAGAAATCTTTCTGAAAAATAAAATTGTTCGTCTTCATATAAAAATAGCAATTTGGCACATTATGTTAATTTCTTGACCGTTATTTGAAAGCAGGATTTTCCTTTTATCGTCATCTAATTTTGAAGTTGAAATTTCCTTTTTACGTAACCCACAGATTTAACGTAAATTATCCATACATTGCTACTGAATCCAGTGTCTATGATAAAGAAAGCAAATTACATTTTTAACAAACCGAACAGACACACAAGGATTTTATGAATCTCGAATTAGTAAAAAGATATGTTAAATGGCGCTACACTTTAAGCCAAGTTACCCATCCTACATATAAGTATACGGAAGCTTCAGAAATTGGATGCGATAGATGACACATTCTTTTAAGAAATGGAATGCAGAATAATTGCTGATATGAAGAGATCTGAGGCTGCCCCAATCAGTGATCAAGTATCAATTCACTTTGAGATCGAAAGGGATATCAGAATACTTATTGCAGTTTATTTTGATCTTAATTGAGATAATTGAGTTATCGCAACAATCCAGCAGAGACAAAACAATGTATAGCCACTGTTCAAGGCAAGTCGTCCGGAAAACATCAAGTATACTTTCAAAATATCAGCCTTTTATATTTGACTAGCAATGCCACGTTGTGTACATAACGTCATCACAGATATAAATACTAGCATTAGGATACAATAAAGATAGAAACATCGTCATTCTGTGGATTATGGAGTGCAAATAAAAATGGCGTGCTGTAAGTAAGTAATACACCGAAACACGTATAGGGTAATTCAGGGTTCTCTTTAGAAATGCACCAACTCTTCGATTACCTTTCCCCTCTTTTGCCTTTTTGCCTTTTTGCCTTTTTTAATTTGTTTTATTACATACAAACATTTATCTGAGTTACAACCTTTTTATTTGCTCCCGGTTTCACAAAGCACTACCATGAAGTAAAATTATGGTATCTGTAATTTGATATTTTAGTAATTCTTTGCCAAGTCCATCAGTATTTATTTCATTTCTAGCGATTCATTTCATTGCCAACAAACTTTAACCTGGATCTAAATACTTATATCTCTGTGAACGGACATATTCACAACTTCAGATCTCTGAATTACCTTCAACTCAAATCGCAGCACTTGATTGATACTGTGAATCCTCGGATTAACTAAAACGAGCTTTCGATGCGTCTTCAATTGTGATGATTTTATTTGCATGTTTTACGCTTTTTAAGTTGTTTATATTTTTATATCTTTTATATTTATATATTTCTAAATGTTTACATGGCATTAAATTTTACTGACTTTCCGTCAACTTTCCTCTGATTATACGAAGATATCTTTGAAAATCCATAGATCGAGAAAAAGAACAAAGTTCTTTAATCTAACCATTATTTTAACTATCGATGATTTAATAAAAAATCTTTTCATCCAATCTTTATTCTCGCTACTTGAGTCGGTCAGAATCTGTATGTTAAATCTAAATAGCAATAGATATTCAATTGTAAGTCCTTATGTTACTCTCCATTTTTATCTTTTAAATCTTTATTTTGACAATGTAAAATTAGCTTTGCACAATGCCACTGTTGTTAATTAGTGCATTATACATCAGCTTAAACAATATGTACATACGTAATGCTCGACTAATGAGAACACACACAATTTTCCAAATAAAAACTGATACCTCTTTTGCTACATGTTCCCAAACGTTTTAGTAACCTATAAGATGGTTCGCTTTGAGGATGAGTCTATTAATTACCTTGACACACTAGGATATTAGGGCTGTACACTCTTCTGATTAACAACTAAAATAAACAAATTTATTTCCAAAACTCTAACAATATATATTTTTTAGAATATTTTCTATATATTTCCACACTATATCTATTCATGTCGAGTGATAGAGAACAACTATATAAGTGACCGTAGTTATATACATATCTTTTTATATTCTGTCGGATAAAATCTCTCATAAGCTGGTAACATTTCGTGGCCGTGAAATTCTCCCCGTAATGCCTGAACAATAATTATCGTAAGTTTGCGTGATGGTATGTTTCAGTAGAATTGCCAGATTGCCGTTTCGCCTGCGGAACTTGCCATGACCATTTTCAATTTCCATTCGGGAACTCTTGCGTGCTTTGCTTGAAGTGAATTTTGGCGAAGCGATTTCCGAGTTTGCATTTTCCCTATAATAACGCAAAGACAAAATAATGCATGTTATAAGATAAGAAATGTGCAGATGTGACGAGGATCAAAGACGGAGTCTACAAAGCGCTGAAAAGAAGAAAACACGATTGTTGTTTTACATTTCTTACCAGCTTCAATGACGGTGATTATGTAGCATAATATAGTAGAGGTTATAAGGTAATCACAGACTTGTACACATACACATATACCTATACGTTTGTCTCAGCTGTATTTTGATTAAACGAAGTTTTAAAATAAATATGAGTGGAGTGACAGTACTCATAAACAAGTCGAGCAATATATTTTATTTATAAAACTATTATTCGTCTAAACATATTCTGCTGTGCGAATCCCCACACTCCATCAGGCGAGTCTATATACATAATATGATGTAGCACAATGAATAACGAAAATAGCTCTTCAATTTTAAAGATTGAATCTACAGAAGCAGGAAAACGTTATGTAGATAATACTTTTGGCTCATACATTGTATGATCACCTTAACACATTCCTGAGTGTGGGGCAGTGTGCACATGCGTCCTTGTGCATTTATTGAACTTCACTTATACATTTATTTACTCACCTTTGTACTGATCTTATTACCGAGATTGCAAACACTATATCTTTTCAAAGAAGCGACTCATAATTGTTATTTACCTGAAACTGCACAAATACTAATTGTAGCATTAACTCGAGCCTAATTTTGTGTATCGCTATTTCTAAACTCTACAAGGATATACATGTCGGCTGCTAATTAATACAATAAACATTCTATATTTTCTTTATCTTCATTGACTCTTCTTCTTATAATAAACCTATATTCAACTTTAAAGTTAATACCTGCTATCTGAAATGTTATTATTTGCCTCGTTTATTTTGTTTTCAAGCTTCTTAAGACATTGTAAAAAACTGATATCATCCGATCAAACGGGGAATGCGCAAATACAAACGACTAGTAAACGTCAACACACAATAGAAGGATAAAACTCATCCTGTCTATGCCGGACTTTGACAGTTTATTCTGCCGTGCTTTCTTGCACGAAATGAAACAAAATAAGTAAAGCTAATAAATAGCTGAAAGTCGTCAAGAGACATGTGATAATCCAATTTTGATGTGTGGCACATCAGAAAAACACATAGAATCGCGTCAGACGAATGTATCTCGTGATTATCAAATGGGAGTTTTATGTGTTCTACTCTATAGGGGCAGTGTGAGAAAAGCGACAAGATTGACTCAGTCTACCTGTCGTCTGAAATAAATTCGTTCTAGTCCTCTTTTTTCGGTTTAAACTGAAGACGACCCGAATTAGCTTGTAATGAACGAAAATAGAATGTCGATTGTCAAACGAGAACAATGGTTAATTATTTTATCCGTAATAATACTTTTGGCGGAAGTCACAAATCGATGTTAAACACGTAAGGATTAAGATGTGAGAGCTGTTCTCACAAAACATGTTGGAAGCTAGACAGGGGAAAACACGATAAAATATATCAACATAAATTATCATCGCTCATATCTCTATCTCTTTCTGTCTATTGCTCCCATCCATACCGCACGTCGACAAAGCTTAAATGGTGTGGAATTAGACCAGGTACCTTGATCGAAATCGTCCAAGTCAATAATTAGGAATTTACAATGAAACAGCTTTCAGTAATACGCATCAAAAAGTTCCGTTTGGAGCAACGGAAAAAAAACTTCATCCTCCCAGAAAATTTGACACGATAAGAAACTGCTAGTAGCAATAATTATACATTTTTAAGTCACATTAATTATGGGATAATTAACTTTTTAGAAATGTTGGTGCACGCGTGTTGAGGCGACAGAATAATCGCGATATATTATTTTCATAAACAATTTAATTTAAAAAGTCATGTATTTCATATTAGGGTTAAAAGCAACCCACAAAAACCTATTTTGATTATAAATAATATAGGCTTTCAAAGTCATAATCAAATCGTAATGGTAATATACTGTATTTCCAAGTCTTAAATGATAACTAAGATAACAAAGTTCAAAAGGTTGTACTCGAGTTAGAATTGACAACGCACGAAATTAATTTGTTTGAATAACCTATAAACCAAACCATAAGTTTCAGGAAAACCGTTTCATATTAGTTCACCAAAAAGTTATGTTAATAAACTTCTATTTATGATCAATATGATTAACTATTAACAAAACCATGCTGATTTTGATATATAACCCATCCCACCATTTTATGTCCGACTAATACTAAGAAAGAAAAAAAATGTTACGCGTAGTGTGATTGGGTGGTGAACACTAAAACACATTAGAAGTAAAAGTGCCTAATAAAATCACAGACATTTTGTTATTTTCTAAGACTAGCTAGACAAAAAACATGAACGAAGGTTCAAAGTAAGTGACGGATCAGAGATTAAAATACCTAAGAGTACGAGGAATGTTGTTTTCAAATACGTTTAGTTGCAATGAATAAACGTGCAAGTACATTTAAAAATTCCGTAATCAAGATATACACTTAGTTAACTAATTCAACTTGCCTTTACTCTCTCACTTTCTTTTTAAAAATCGCCTCAGAGAAGGCATGTAGCCACTTGAGGTAAGAGGCTAACAAGGACGAGAAATGACTATAGCAAATCCAGGATATGGCTATTGGACAGAGTCTTGAAAAGACCAAGGCTATACGTCCGAGGAAAATACTCAACAAGAAGAGCGTTCTACAATCATGCAGTTCTTGGAAAGAAGCTATAGGAACAGAAAGCTCTATTACAATTAGCTACCAACACAGTCAATGGATGAAGACAACTAGACCTACGAGTTAAACGAGCTGAAACAAATAAAGCAGGGAGCAGACTAGACACCTCTGAAACACACATGCCATAATAGTATTTATAGAAAAGGCTGAGACTAGCAACATCACGGCTGTGAGAGAGAGAGGGTACAGAGAAATAGAAAGTGTTAGGCCAATCAAATTACAGATACGTTTCTGCGCCTTATTAAGAACTCTCAAATAGGACAAAGATTCACCAGCCCAAATATGACAATAGGACTCCATACATGTTATGATAATAGATGTGTAGAGATGAGGAATGTTGCTTATTCAGCCAGTTAGTCTGGCTATTAGTCTGCCATTCAGTTATAGTGTTTTTCCATTTTAAGCTCGCTCTCATTTGGGTTCTCAAAAATATTTGTTATTTTTCACGTTAAGTTTTTTTCTGTTTTTGGTAGTTGACGATGAACCGACTCTTTACCCGAGTTCCCAACTATACACAGTTTACACTAATGTTCTGTAGATATTAAGTTCACAGAGTCTGTGTAGAACGATTAGCCAAGCACGCGGTCCTCGTGTAATCGGATTGTACACAGTGCTGATTGACTTTCAGACCACATTTAGTGCCGAATAACCAAGAATCTATACTAATCGATTTCTACAGCACAACCGGTCACTTCTGGTTCAAATATAGAATGCTAGAAAGAGGTCGGTGCTAGTTACTCATTCCTCACCATAACTAAGCGAGCCTATCATGTCTAGTTAAAGGATCAACCGCACCAAGAATTGAGAGAGTTATGCAACAGTACAGCTACGATATTGTTTAAGAAATATAGAAGACTTTTACTTTGTATATGTTAAACCTCAGCTAACAGAAATATGTATTTTGTGTGTCTTCGTTACTTGGTCGATCATAGAGTAATCCATAAGTACAAGTCGGTATTGCATACAAATTGGTGTTATATTGCCGTTCAAACAGTACTGCTTTTTTACGATCCGCTTTGTTGTGAGTCAGTGTGAGTCTCTTCTGTGTTTATCTTTAGCTCGGACAATAACGGGCGACGACAACGTCTTTACTTATAACATAGTATATGTAAACCTAACTATTCTGACCAACTGATTTATCTTATAATTCATTATTGCCATGCTCTGGAGGACTCTTCAGGTCAACCCTTTTTTTGAAAGATACTGCATTATTATATGTTTGATCACTAACGTTTGAACTGAAACTCTTATTAGAAGTTACGATTTCTAATAAAAAACGTGATAGATACAATCAGGAAAATAACAATTTTTTAACGTGTTTTCTCTACACACATGGTTTTATTTATGACTAATTTTAACAACCAGGTGTTAACCGTTACTAAGTTATGTTATTTTAATTTTTAATTTTTACATATTTATAAACATATACAAGAAATGCAATAACATGTTAGTTGCAGGGGATACAACTCTAATTATATTTTAACTTCAAATTATCAGTTATTTACATTCAAATTATTTGATGTATGCTAATGATTAAAGACATCGTTTTCTTATCATGTATTACAAGGACTTTTCCGTCATGTATATTTAAATGTGTTAATATACCACCTATTGTTTTAACGATTTTGTAATGTGGTGTTAACTAAAAAAAGGAAACCGTTCATATTTTTTTAAAAAGTATGAAGAAAATGTTCTATCTCTCGTAAGTCTATGAAAGGATTTTTGTAAGTAATGTAAGATGATTTTTATTTTAGGTAATTATTTAAAAATGTCTTATATTACCAGTTGTATAGAACAGACTTAACATTTACTACACTAAGTGTAGATAAATGCATTACTACATTGCTAACAGTAGTAAATACATTTTGGCTAGTTAAAACAATCATTGATTTGCCAGTTTTAATTTAATTTCGGTCCTTATTTCAAAATACGACAATATGATAGAGTTCCTAAGTTAGATTGAAGATTGCCATTCTGTATTTAGGAAGATGCTTTTTAAGTTTCAGATGTAAATGGAATTATTTTTATTTTTACTTCCCAATTAGTCACACATAACGTGTTTTACGGCTAATATATTTAACGGCTAACTTTAATTGAACAAATGTGACTTCTTAAAAGGACAACAATTAGGCAGATTCGGTATCTGTCTCTTAGTAACCAAAACAATAATATTACTACTATTGATTGTACTAATACACTATATTTCAATGTTCAATTATAGTATCTGTTTTGTTATCATATGACTAACTTGTTAGACATTAATTCTTATTTAAGGAAGTAGTATGATATTAATTCTCTTGCAAAAAGACCATTCATCATGTGGGTTTAGTTTAATATATTTATATATTAATATTAGTTTAATTTATTATATAAGTTTAATATATTAGTTCGTTATGATACTATCCTATGTGGTATTATCTTATACTTTTCGGTGAGTTTAGTGCATTAACCGTGATGTGTCATGACACTATGTTCCGTGGTAGGTATTCCCATGTAATTGTGGAGGTATAAGGGTATTCAGATATATGGTCTGTTTTCATGATATACCCATCGCAGGCATCCCCTCTATTTTGGGGCGTTTTTTATATTTGTTCTGTTAAAGTGAAGCCATCTAGCCAGACATTATTCCATTCATTGAAGAGTGGTAGTGTAGAATGTTTTCGTTGCTCCTGATATCATCCTCCAAGATATAACACCTTTCTTTTGAGGGGCAGTGTAGTATATGTTAGTTCGTCATATATACAAGTATAATCATGTGACTAGGAAAGTGCATATTAGTGCCTGTGTATATACTAATATTTGTTTAAATTGATGAAAATCAACACTTTGGTTTAACACGACTGTTTGCACTCGAAGGTCACTTGGTGTATGTGCGCCGTAAGGACGTCTCTAGAATGGCTATTACGTATTGGACACATCACTACACCAGCTCTCCAGACTTAATGATCGTAACATTCCCTTAATAAAAAGGGTGTATTTGTCGTCTGGCGGAGTAATTAGACGTCATTAATTATCTCCTTTGAATTGTTTATCTGGTCTGAGAGAACCATCAGCTGGAATGAAGTGGTATAACGAACGATCAGACCAGCATACATTATATGTGAAAATATAATGTCAGTTTCCGATTAAACACACTTAAACCTCGAATGGTGAGCTTAGCTGGCTCGTACGACCGTTCTCGTGTGTAAGCCAATACCAAACTTCTTCGAAATCTCTCTCGCTGCAATAAAATCAAATAGAGAGAGAGGGATACGGAGAGGGAGAAAGCGACACAGTACACATGGAAAAAAGAGATAGAAATCATCTATTGTTGTTTCAAGTTTAAACATATTCCGGGTGACAAAGATTTGATCTTTAACTCGCCAGCTGACATATTTAGAGTGTTGATATTTAAGTTGTAATCTAACTCGCACCCGGCGACCTACAAAGTTACAACAATCCTGAATTGCATTTACCATAGGTAATGCCCCAATAACACCTTTTCGATACTATGTATCTCCCTGCGATTACAAAGAATGTCTGGAACAAGACTTTGAAATGTGAGCTTTCTACCCCCCCCCCCCCAAATAAAAGCTACTATTCTTGTAACTCTGGAATAAAAAGATGTTGAAAAATGGCGGTTTTTATTCGAACTCTTAACATAAATCTTGTAACGTAATTCGACCTCGGAATCTTATGTTTATCAGGCTACAAGTAAACGTAAGATAAAAATGGGTCAGTCATACGTCATTGCCACACTCGAGTATATCATCATCACTCTTCAAATGTCCTGCAAATCATAAAAAAACTTGACATCTCCAAAGAATGCATGTCTGATCTTATACCTGCAGTTCAGCTTGCTCTTGCCTCTCCAAAATCTGAAATGAATATCTGCCAAATATTGCTTCCCAAAAGCTGGAAAATCGCCTCAATGGTATTAAAGTTCTTTCTGACCAACAGTATAGAATTAGGCAGCCCGTTCTACTGCAGATATCTCAACGATCATCTCTAAACGCATAGACCGTTCACTGGCTAAAACAGCTGAAGCAAGAGCAGTCGAACTGTATATATAAAATGCCTTTGACAACGTCTGGCGGGAAGGTATTCTCATAAAATGAATCTGTACAGTATGACTAGTCAAATATTTAATATAATCATATCCTTCTCAGCCAAAAAGGAATATCTAGATTCTGCTTGATGTTCGTACATCTAAACAGAATAATTTTGAGCCTCAGATAGCGATACTTGGCCATTTATTATTTCTGATTTTCATAAACGACTTCCCGGATGCAATTGTGTTCGAGATGGATATATTTGCTAATGGCACGGCGCTCTATTCTCTATATTTTGGTAAAATAAATGCAAGCGTATGCAAGGCAATGGCCGACTCCTTAAATGATGCATCTAGTCTCTAGTCGAATGGGAACATAAATGGATAATATCATTTCATGCTACTAACACAAAGCTCCCTTCCTTTAACAATGATAAGAAAGCCTTGACACCACCGATAACCATAGATAACATCACCCTTACGCAAAGTCTTACATTCAAACTCCACGGCCTAACATGTACAGATAACATGAATTGGAAAACGACATAGAAGATAGTGCCACAGCTGCTGACAGAAAGTGTGCTCCCTTACCATGCGATACCCTTCTTACACCTGCCAGTATCCTATATCTCTAAAACCCACTATTATCTTATTTATAGTGTATAGTTTTCACATCTACTCTGGTGCACCAACCGCGAGTTTCTCCGTCTTAGAAAGGATACAAAAAGAGCATCTTATCTAATAGTCTCAACACTATCTACCGTTGGCGCAATGTTGCATCTCTCTGCTTGTTTTACAGATGAATTTTCTACACTGGTTCCCCTTTTTGGTAAATACTTTCGACCAACCAGACAATCAGTAAAATCCAACCCCTTCACCGTATAGGTCCCCAGATATCGGAGCGCTTTCTACTTCTAATCTAATAGCTTATTTGCTGTAACACATGAGATAAGAACAATTAAGAATATTTAAAGAACAGGGTGACCTAAAAAATCATGTAGGTCCGGATAGATAGAATCATTTAAACTACTCGTGTTCCCTCTGAAGATTGCAAGATAGAAGGTAAGGAATGGTTCCATAATTAAGTATGTGCAGGGTGTCTCCCGCTAAAAGGTACCCATGGAATTATTAAAAAATATGATTGCCCTATCCACCAAAGTTCAGTCATGAATGCCCAACAGTCTTTGTTTCATGATATGGTATGATATGGTATATGCTCAATAATATGCATGGCCACTTTGTTCATCATCTCATCAGCAAATGGTATGATCCTGAATGGGCTTCACACTCACTGGTCCATACCACCCCGTTGGAATTATTTTCCTGTTCTCTGTTTCTCTGACTGTAACAACACGCAGAAACTTAATTAGTATGTAAAGAAATCTACTAGCACAACATCATATTAAGGAAGTCCTTATAAATATGTCCCTTTATTCACGGTAGCCCTTTATGTTTCAGTGGCATTGTGCCTCGTTTGTGGTGAATTAAAAAAAAATGAAAATGTAGGAATACTAACAGGTAGTAAATATGTAGCATTGTTTCAGTAGTAAATATGATAGTAGACATAGTGAAGGAAGGGTTATTGGCACACGGCTTTTTTCGTCTAAGTAGCACGCAAAAAATGGTACGTCGAAGGAGGCTCTTCAATTTTGTCCGTGTGAGGTTTAAAAGCTTTTTGCTTCACACCACTTTTCTTGTCAAAGTGCCAATTTAAATTTCATCAGATAGCTCAGTTTTCTCTCGTTAAAATCTCCTGCAGACCATATCTATCTTTATTCTACAGATAACTTCCAAAATGATAAACGCTTATCTTAACGCATTTACGTATTTACCTTCCTGTAGACTTTGCGTTATGGCAACAGCTATTTACCTTTGGTTTTTCGCTGAAAATAACCGTTAGATTTTTGTTTAATTTTACTTGCAATAAACCTCCCCCGGAGAGGCAATACTTTCCTCCCATTTCCACTGATTTTCTAAATATAGTCAATCCTTCTCTCTCTTTCAATTCTCCGCGACCGTTCACAACTTTTATATGTGGTACCAGTTGTGTGTGTATGTTTGTCTATGTATATTTGAAGGAGGTTTATATAATTATTATTATTATTATTATTATTATTATTATTATTATTATTATTTGTACTCACTAGGGGTTCTCACATATATTATCGTTAGTGATTGCTCACCGACAATAACCAGTGCTATTTCCTAGAAGCTGAGTGACCACAAGCCTCCCCAGAGTTCCAGTATTCTCATCCTCTTTTCGATAACCACCCCAAATAGCCTTGCGGTATCGAAACAGCCTCTTACTGTTGATTTCTCGCTGGTAAGGACAATTAGTCTTATCTGGGATGTTGGTGCCAATAAACTTCCCCAAGGTTTCATAATGTTCCGCACTTTTCCAGTGGAGTCTGGTTCATGCTGTGCCCTCTCGGCCTCCTCATCCTCTTTGACCCTCTACGAAATTATTATTATTATTATTATTATTATTATTATTATTATTATTATTATTATTATTATTATTATTATTATTATTATTATTATTATAATTTTGTTTTCATTAGCTCACTAAAAGTTTTAACTCATAACATTTTCAGTGGTTGTTCACTGCTAATAGAAAATAGCGTTTACTATAGTCTGAAAAAAATTGTTGGATAACAGGTGAGTACGTTTTCTGGTGTAGATTTTGACACAAATGATTGAGTGCAGGCCCAAGTGGCATTACTGTGTGTGAAACAAAAAGTTACTTAAAGTGTATTTAGAATAACCTGCCACCACTGGAAGAGTTGACAGTAGGCACAGACTGAGGAAAGGCTAAGCACGAGAACGACCGACGCATGTGACGTTACGTGGGACAAGAGCGAGAAGTAACGGAGATTTTAAACACACTGGGTGAGGGTTAAGAACTAACGGTCACTGACTAAATGCTCTAACAACGACACCACTGTAGAGTCTCTATTTCTATTTGAGCTTAATGTGATTATATGTATACCTTACCAAACATGAGTAATCTCCTTTATTTGTCAAATGTGTGTATGTGCGACAACCGGTGGTATTCCCTGGAGTCTAAGTGACAACAAGTCTCCCCAGATTCCCAGTATTCTCCACCTCTTTTCGATAGCCACCGCAAATAAAGTTGCAGTATCACAACAGTCGTTCACCATTGATTTCTCGCCGGTAAGGACCATTGGTCTCCTCTGAGAGTTGGGTGGCAATAAGCCTCGCCAAGATCCCAGCAGTCTCCGCACTGGAGGTCTGGTTTATGCTGTCCAACCTCGGTCTTTATATCCTCCTTGACCCTATGCAAATAGTATGTGTGGTGTCAGCCTAGGCTGGTACCACTTTTTAATTTTTTTTATTTATTTATTTATTTATTTTTATTATTTCATTATTTTTAAATTTTTTATTATTTTTGTTTATTTTTTTTGGAGGGGTGGGGAGCTGATTATGTTTATTTATTTTTTTGTTCATTGGTTCATTTTTGTGTCGTGTCAGTTGAGGCGCTGTAATTTATTGGGGAAGGGGGAGCTTATACAGCGAGCTTTCTTGAATTTTCTGTTTCATTGTTTGTGATGTGTTCCTTCAGTGGCTTTGTTTTTTTCCTTTAGTAGATTCCGTGTGACCCTTCGCAGCTTATGCGGGTTAGTTTCCGCATTCAATGATTTTTTCTTAAGATTGTAGCTGTTTTGTTCATTGCTGTCCTTTGTATAGTTCCAATGATCCCTTTGATTCCAATTTCTCCCAGTTTTTTTCCAGGTTTTTGAGGATTGTTCCTAGTACTCCTACGATTATTGGTATTATACTGACTTTCTCTATGCTCCATATTCCTTTTAGTTCTCTGGCTAGTTCCGTGTATTTGCTTCGTTTTTCCGTTTCTTTGCTTTTCACTCTGTTGTCTGCTGGAACGGCGAAGTCTACGATTTTGCAAGATTGTTCCTTCTTGTTGATTATTATAACATCCGGTCTCCTTGCTTGTATGAGTTTGTCTGTGTGTATATTCATATCCCAGATGACTTTGTGTTTTTTGTTTTCCAGTACTGTTTCTGGTTTATGTTTGTACCATTTGCCTGCGTATTCGAAATTTAATTGTTTGCACCGTTCCCGATGTATTGCTTTCCCCACACAGTCATGTCTGTTCTTATATTCTTTTTTAACTAGTTTGCTACATTCACTTATTATATGATTTACTGTGTCGTCTCTTTGCCCACACAGTCTGCATTTACTGTTTTCCTGGGTTTTATCTAGTTTAGCTTTAATGTAGTTTGTCCTAATTGCATTAATCTGTGCAGCCATAAGTAAATATTCCGTTTCTCTGTTCAAGTGTTCTTTTCTTAACCATGCCCAGTTATTTTCGTTGGTTTATTCTTTTGTCAGTCTTCTGAAGTGTCCGTGTAGTTTTTTTTCGTTCCACTTTTCTTTTCTTGCCGTTGGTTTCTGGTGTCGGTGTTTCCCGAGTTGTTCGTTGGAACGGTGTCTCTTGCTCCAGTGATAAGGATTTCGCTGTGTTGAGTTATGTATTTTTCCAGCTCTTTTTTTGAGTCTTCCACACAATCTTCTATACTTACCAGTCCTCTTCCCCATTCGTTTCTTTTCATGTAGAGTCTGAATGTAACGTCTTTATTATTATTACTATTATTATTATTATTATTATGATTATTATTATTATTATTATTATTATTGTTGTTGTTGTTGCTGTTGTTGTTACTTTTATAATCATTATTGCTTTTCTTATTCTTATTGATATTCTTATTGTTATTATTATTGTTGTTATTATTTGTATTATTATTTGTACTCACTTGGACGTATCCCACAAGTAATATTCAGTGAATGCTCACCGACAGCAACTAGTGGTGTTCCCTGGAGTTTGAGTGACACCAATCTTCCTCAGATGTTTAGTACTCTCCACCTCTTTTCGATCACCGCCCCAAATAATGATGCGGTATCGCAACAGCCGTCTACATTTGATGTCTCGCTGGTAACGACTAATGGTCTCTCCTGGAATTTGAGTGGCAATAATCATCCCCAAGACCACAGCAATCTCCGAACTATTTCAGTGGAGGTCTGGTTAGTGCTCTCCTCTTCGACTTTCTAATCTATCTTTACACTCTGCCACTATTCAGTGTGGTGTCAGCCGATACAGTGTAATCATTTTTTTTGTTTTTAAATATTTTTTGGGGGGCAGCTTATGATATTTCTTGCAGTTCCTGTTTGTTGGTTCGTGTGGTGGTGTTCGTCCTGTGGTTTAGTTTTCTTCCTATTGTAACTTTCGATGTTACTGGTTACCGTTCGTAGCCCATGCGAGTTTTTTTCCGCATTCGAGGATTTTTTGTAAAGATTGCAGCTGTTTTTGTTATTTCCGTGATGTGTATGTTCTCAATGATCCTTTCATTCAAAGTCCTTCTAGTATTTTCTCCAGGTGTCATGAGGCTGTTTCTGGTGTTCCTCTTATATTATGGAGGGGGCCCCATATCTTTGAAAACGATTGAGTTAGCTAGTGTGAATCATGGCGGGGATCAAATGAGACAATGAGTGCGGGTAAAGCTGACATGCACTGGAGGGGATTGTTATGAGTCAATCATTTTTTGTCGGACCATAACAAAGTTACAAATTCGGCGCCGACACAGGGAATCTCGGGTCAGAGAAGGTAAGATATGGTACGATAGTGAATGTCGTGTCTGATTGGCCGACGCAAGGAAGTGTCTGTTGAGTCATTTGTTTCCATCAAAAAATTGAGTTTTTAATCAGAGAACGCGTTGGAAGTGAAAGCGATCCAACCCAGATGTCTCCGCTCGTCGTATGGTCTGGACCTCGAATGAGATCCGATAAATATCTCCATGCATAAAAGTATGTTTAATATTGCTTTTTTGTCATTAACTTATGCGTTAAAGTGTTCTGTTTTCCTTGGTTGTATCTCTCTTTATTGGTTTATATATGGTTCGTTTCTGATCGTGTTGTGTTGTATGATTCTCAAAAGCGATTCCCTTTCTCTGTTCAGGTGTCCTGATCATAGTCATATCTATATGATTTCATGCGTCCTTTCTTTAATTTATCTGATAACATCCTCACTGTAAGTTCTTTTCTTACATTTTTGTTTGTTGTTTTGGCGCTCTTCGTATTATTATGTTTTGACATAAGTTATCATACTTCTCCTGCATTTTAACCTGTTTGTCGTTTGTCTTTTTTCACACATTTTGTCTACCACGGCATTTCATTTTCCTCACTTATCGTGTACCTTACCCCATATATATATATATATATATATATATATATATATATATATGTATGTGAGTGTGTGTGTGTGTGTGTGTGATAAAGAATAGCAATAGAGGTCCGACATGATGGAAATTAAAAAAAGAGTAAACCAAAAAATATTAGTCATGCATTTATCACCGTTTCTTCTTATCATACTTCCTTCAGGGTGATTGTCTGAAGAAAACAACGCACAAGTACCAAATGTTTGAAACAAAGGTGGTTGCAGGCGTAAGCTTAAAAGAGACCGCTTATGAAAACTAATAAATTATAAAGTACAAATAGATTGTTGATGTGGGAAATTGAATTGACAGTAGATAGTGTGGGGAGAAACGGTGTCGGTTGGAGTTATAAGACATTAGGGAGGGGAGTGAGCTAGTGTTATGTAACCCAAGATTATTTATGCTAAGATACGTTATTGGCTCATCGAGGTCGTGGTTGATATTACATATATATGAATAAAGAAATGAATAAAAATACATACACAAACACAGAAATAATATTATGAATGATAAATACAAAATCCCTTTACATTTCCTCTTAAGAGTTTACGCATTTCATTTTTAAACATTTGTATAACTAAATTATAATATATATATATATATATATATATATATATATATATATGTGTGTGTGTGTATATATATATATATATATGTATGTGTGTGTATATATTTATATTTATATACGTATAAATATATTAAATAAATACATAATTAACACACAATAAATAAATACATCAATAATAAATATACACATAAATAGATAAATATATCTGTCTGGTTTTAAACATTTCATCCATACCATAAACCTACAGTTATGATTTATTTTCAAATAATAGACAAAACCACACGTGTTAATATTCGAACAACCTTTTGCCTCAAGTCAATCACCAAGGCATATTGACATAAATAATATTTTTCCTTATTTATTTTTCTTTTCTAACATAGGGCGTAATTTTACGTGCGTGCATATATGCATATATATATATATCTATATATATATATATATATACATATATATATATATACACACATACATATATATATATATATATATATATATATATATATATATATGTATATGTTAAATAGTGGTTATACACGCGTGTTTATATATATATATATATATATATATATATATATATATATATATATATATATATATAAATATATATATGTAGGTATCAAATGTGAATACCTTCCTCACGCCACATCTTGTTCTTGCCTTTTCCCATATCTCAACCCCTTTCTCCTACACCGTCTTGTTATGCGAGCCTGATATTTTAACCCTTCCGCTCTATTACCGTAAGTCTAATTTTTAAAAGATTCAATAAACATGTCTCATGCTATCCTCCTTTTTCACATACTAAATAAATTCAGACAGCTACCATAGTTCGTCCCCACACCTTCTTATAACGTATCCCAGCATCTCGATGAGCCCATCACTGATCTTATCATAAATACCCTCACTTTGTATACATAAAACAAGCTCACCCCGTTCACTAATGATTGTTATACTGCAATCGCCACCATTTCCCCGCACACGCTTTACAATCAACTCAATTTCACACTGTTACCATCTTACAATTGTTGTTTTCATAAGCGGCCTCTTTTAAGATTACGCCTGCAACCACCACTATTTCAAGCGTTTGGTACTTGTGTGTTGTTTTCTATAGACAATCATGCTAAAGAAGTATAGAAATGAAGACGAAAAGTTGATGAATACAAGAATAATACTTTTGTTATTCCTTTTTTCAATTTCTATATAAATATATATATATAGGTTGACATTTATTGTATTACCAATAGTATGGTTATGCATAACCTCAGTACTCTAGAGAGTACTTATCTTTTGTCGTCCCCTATTTAGCTGCTATTAACTCCTCTAAAACCAACATTTTACAAAACTTATCATTTATAAGCAATACAAATATCCAGTAGTTTATGTAAAACGAGTGTAGTTTAGCGAGAAGCCCCCGACTATTTTCCGATGTGGTCGTGCTTTTTAATCTCTTGATAATCAGTCATGTTGATTAGACGCAGTAACGGCGAACACGTGTCCGTTGATCACTCAATATTATATATATATATATATATATATATATATATATATATATATATATATATATATATATATATATATAAACGTAGAATTTTAAATGGCTACAGAAATACAATTAAGCTTCGATTCATAATTACTTTATACTGATGGCTTGCATTTTGTAATTTGTTTTTGTAAATATTTCATGATGTTTATAGGAGGAAAGAAAGTTAATACTGTATTTACTTTTGACAACCTCGTAAATCTCGCTTCTCTTATTTTGTTATTTAGTCTTAATATCCTATGATCGAAGTTTCTGAAAAAGGGGAAATAATTGCTGTTTACTGGGTCGAAATCTATTTATCTAACACTTTTCGTTAGATAGTTTTTAACCTATAAGTAGTATTTTTGTTTAGCTCCTTACATCAAGTTAATTCATGCGTTGTTCAGGAGCGATTTCATTAAAAATAACTTCATGGGAATTTCTTTTTGTACTCTCAAACAAACATATTTTTTGTTTCAATCGTTTTTGCACAGAATTCATCACTTCGTACCAGATAGTCACATCATGAATCATATGCCCACAATATATTTTGACAGAAAAATAGCTATATATGCACCACAAGTGACAACTACTGCTGAAAATAAAGTGGTTATTCTTGTCAGGAAAAATCATAGAAATAGAAATTTTCCAAATCCGTCAGCTGTTACTGATTCCGAAACTAATCAGTGTCTCAACTGTGAGAAATCGTCTCATCCGAAGCATAGTGATCATTCTGTCACAGGAGGTAAATTAAAAGAACAAGCTATTTTTTACTAGTTCCTTTATTGTATAACGAGCAGCTTCTCTATATGTCTGTCTGTCTATCTTTCTATATGTCTAGCCGACTGTCCGTCGGCGAGGCTTTGTGTAAACGTAGGAGAGGGGCGGGTAATTACTAGTAATTAATTAATTTTGTTGCAGCCAGCGTTCATAATATTTGTATACCTTAGAATTAGGTTGAGGAACTATTAATTACTTAAATTGGATTAAATAACGTTAATTAACATATAACTAATGTAGACAGACATTTCAAGAGGATACTGCGATTCGAACACACAACGTGTTAAGATCTTACTTAACCAGGGCTTTTTACCCCGCCTAATAAACTGGTATTGTCCTGGCCTTTGGGTCTGGATTTACGCCGGTCTATTGGGGGTTGTCTGGTCCTGTGCAGTTCTAGAAGGTGCACCCTCCCAGGCTTTGCCTCCCCTCTTTGGGGAGGAGTAAGTTTATTGCTTACTGTCTGAGGCGCCTCTACCGGGGAATGGCAATGTTTAAATGGCCAGAGTGCTCACTTCTCGAGCGCTGGCTTATCTAATCCCACTTTCCCGACCTAGTGTCACATATTACCTTGTGGGAGGTAGATAAATAAATCTTACTTAATATAATTCTCTTTCAACTTCTTTATATATTGTTACAAAAACTCGATGAGACACCAGACGGGTTTAGCAATTTACATAATTTATTTCTTTTACACTTCTAATAAATTCATATTTAAACAATTTACACTTATAACTGCTATTTTCAAATTTACATATGTATTTACAATATTTTCCGATAAGGTGACATTAATAAAAATCATTCATATAATTAATTAAGGACATTTTGTTCAGAAACGATCTTGTTTTATAAACCATTAAGCTTAAGTGGTTACTTGTAAATCGGGGTTACGCAACGCATATTCCAGCCATTACTAAATAGGTGATACTTTCGGAAGAATAAAAAAATGGTTATTTGCTATGACTGAGGCGCCTCTAATAGCATGTTAAAAGAAGTTATTTTATATACTTTTAGGGCTGCGTTCTCGCTTGACATCCAACACAGGAAATACGTTTTAGTTATCTTTTCGAGGGGGGGGTGAAAAAACATTTCTTTCTTTTTTTTAACTAAAGATATCCATTTGGCTGGGGGAGAGTAAACAACAATTGGCGGGTGGATTTTTTTTATTAACTAAAAATGTATCTTTGGGTTGTGGAGGGTAAAAAAAACATTTGTTGTGTGAACATTTTTTTTTTCACAAAAACTAAATATTTTTCGGACGTTAGCGTGGGTGAAAATAAAATTGAGGGGTGAAATAAATTTTTTTTTCATTTTTGACTAAAATTATTTTCAGTCCGAAACAAAGAAAACCAATTTCTAACCACCCAACAAATATTAACGTTTTAATTTTAAATAGATGAATTTGGATTTTTAGTAACGTTTCTTTTCGATGACAGACATTTTTTGTTATACTTTTATCTAGTGATAATATAACGAAGATGTTCTCTGTCTGTTTACGGGTGAGCGTTCATTTCTGACGCGACAGCCTAACAAAAATAGACGACCATAGGGAGGCTATTTTTGCTAGTCTACTGATATAAAGGAGAAGAACTGGTCACTGAAATAGACATGTCCGAAATATGACAATTTATTTATAAGCGGACAATGTATTATTGGTTGAATGCATTTTTAGATGTGTTTCAAATAAAGGTATCCATGAAATAAGTTGCGTAGGATTTTATATCCACAGAATATATTATGTTTTTACGCATAATCTAAAAATAGTTCGCATTTTGTAAGAGAAGGTGGAGTGTAACTAAATGGTTCAACATTTTCAAAATAATAACCTCCTTGCCTAGAAGAGTTCAAAAAGGATATCTTAATTGTTAAAGCGAGTCTGATAGTGAACTACTTCCCCGCCGGTCTAGCAGGATTCGCAAACCAGTCCAGCGTCTGGATTTATAAAACTTTCTGATAACAATCTCTGTTACAAGTGGGGGAGAATGTTATGTATATTATATTTCTTCAGCTGCATTTGCCCAGGATTGAACTCAGCACCTTGGGATTACGAGATGGATTACGTGCACTTGCATATATTTCCGTTAAAGTAAAATTACTGGGTTTTCTTGTCCACGTGACTTTTTAATTTTTCCACGATTAGCAGGTTTAAACACAAAAGATACGGCTTGTTGATCAGTAATAATAGTAAAATGTTTCCCAACAATGAGATCTCTCCATTTACGAACACATTCGACTATGGCATATGCTTCTTTTTCGACTATATGAAGTCGCATTTCAGAGAGGTTTAACGACCGAGAAAAGAATGCTACAGGTCTCCCAGCTTGTAAAAGAGTGCCTCCGATAGCCTTTTCTGAGGCATCGGTTTCAATAATAAACGGCAATTCATCATCAATAACTTTTACGGATGATTCAGCAATGTCTTTCTTGAGTTTTTCGAAAGAATTTACAACTATAGGAGGTATAGGGAATTGTTTATTTTCGACCAGTGGACGAATTTTGTATGAATACTTAGGTATCCATTTCGCATAGTAAGCAAACATACCAAGACACCTTTTTAACGATTTTGAATCGGAAGGGGGAGGCATTTGCAAAAGAGGTCTCAAACGCTCTGGATCAGGTTGAAGAGTTCCGTTACAAATTTGGTATCCAAGCACGTTAATAGAACGAAGTGAAAACTTTGATTTTTTCCGGTTTATTTCGAGGTTGTATGTCGAGGCAGCTTTTAAGAAATACTCCAAATTGACGTCATGCTCCTCCTGGGTTTTACCGCAAATAGTTATATCATCTATATACGAGAAGGTTCCAGGTAATTTGTTATCAGAAATGAAAGAATTCATAACTTTTACTATATACAGTATTTAAATCTTATTGCAAATAACTTCTATATTTCGTAAACGAGTATTGAAAAATGGTGTGATTTTATTTACGAAAATGATATATACTATTGTATGATTATTTAATATTGTAAATTTCTAATAAAAAAACAACACTTTACTAATGTCTATATGTTACTTTTAGGAAATCAAGAAAATATCTGATTTTAAAAGTATTTCTCAAGTAATGCAGGGTTGATCCTTTATGTATTACATAAACAATACTATATTAACGTATATTGTTACATTTGAAAATGAAATAATTTCTCTCTGATAACTCTATACAAGAAGACGTTAAAAATAGTATTAACGACGGCTTGCCTCAATGATCTATTTAAAGCCTTACACTTGTCGTGATCTTCATCAATGATCTTCTAAATTATGATCTGATATCTATGCAGATTATACAACCGTATATGGCGGCACTTCAATAATCATTACTGATCAACCCATCCTGATTCCGTCAAGTCTTATTTGGAGGACATTGTGCAATTGAGAAAAAGTGGTTTATTATATGTTGCACCTAAATAGCAATCCCCTCTGGAAACCGACAACACCCGTATACTCGTTTTGTTCCAGTTTAAATCAATGACTTGCTACATGGGCAAGAACCCCCAACTGCCTTTCAACAAGACCTATGTTTAAATTTACATCAAGAAAATTGCTAGGGGTGCTGGTAAAATTATATGATCATGGTTTGTTCCAGATATTTGCTGAGTTTTGACAGTATTCATTCTGTATAAGGGTCAGATACATCCAAACATTAAGTACTGCTGACACATCTGCTGAAGTGCCGCCCGCCCACTGCACTCCTTCCAACCTTGAAAAAAATACAAAATCGACTTAGTAATCTAATGGGCAATAATCGATTTTCTTTCATACAGCCTTTTACTGACAGAAGTGATGTTACTAGTCTTTTCCTACTCTATCGTTATTTTCCTGATAGGTGTTTTAACAAATTCACAGAATAAGGAACTTGTATTTTTACAATCACTTCAACTCGCTTTCAGTTATTTCTCTGTGTAGCAAAACCCGCACGGAACTTCCATAAATAGAGTTTCATTCCAAGATCTTCCCCTCTGTAAAACACAATACAACGGGTCTGCTACCTAGCTGACTACAACATGGGTTCATGCCAACACGTACTTGCTAAGTTCCCTTCTAAAATAATACAATTCTGTATTTTCAACTCATCGTTTCGAATCCTTTCACACTATGTTTTATCATTCGTTTCGCAATAACACTTACTCCTATCTTCGAATTGTCTTTGACCTTCGTAAAGTAGTGATTGGTTAGTATGTGTGTATTTAAATAGCATACACCTTAATTATGCGTTTTACTCAGTATATGGGAGGTATATACACTGTAGAGTTTTATAAGGGAACTTTATACACTGTAGAAGTTTCATTTCCCCGACGCTTAACTGTCAGAACAATATGTATTAGTTCAATAAGATAAATTGTTTGTACACAATTTATTTAGAAAATTAATATCTACAAGACAACCAATAAAATGATCGTGTTATATAACGCTTTCGGTTCTTGTTCTTTTCGAAGCCGTGTTCATGTGTTCTCATTGGACTTTTTTAGTTAGAGTTATTATTATTATTATTATTATTATTATTATTATTATTATTATTATTATTATTATTATTATTATTATTATTATTATTATTATTATTATTATTATTATTATTTCTCTATTATCAAAAACAATACTACTATATATTATGCTAACAAAGTTTCAACCAGAACAATTACAATTTATAATTTAAGTTATTGACAATCTTTCCTTAACATGTGTTCAGTTTTATTTCATCTAGTATATTGTACAGTTAGTCATGTTTTACGGATACAACGTATAGACTCAACTAAGATTGGTGTGGATTTTATTTGATATAGTCTCTCATTTCCATTTAAAACATCTTATATTTGGCAATATTCTGAATTTTTATTGATACATTGCGTTTATTTCTGCAACTAATTCTCGATCATATTTTGTATTGCTATAATTGTATTGTTAGATTTAAATATTTTACATACATATCAGACATACCATTTTATCATTACTATTTTCCATGCGATTATCATAGTTTAATGTACAGTTTTAGGTTCACTTAATTAGACCTAATATATATGTAGCTGTGGATTATATTCTTCTACTAAAGATAACATGATCGGTAGTCTTATCAAATGCATAGTCTTATCAATCGATAGTTTTATCAAACACATTAATTGAAACTCTAATAGCTAGTTAAAAAGTGTATTCTTATCATATAACTCAGAAGTGTAATGTATATTTCATATTTTACCGTAGTAATATGTGGTTTCTTGTATTAATATATCTGTATCTATAAAGTAAGGTATATTTGCATGTTAATATATGTGTTTATACAGGATGTATGCCTAAAATAAGTAATTGACTGTTATGTATTATTAGCCTTAAGATTTGATTAATGCAAGGAGGGTGTACAGGGGCTTAAAACCCTTCGTGAAAGTTAAGATATCTTTGATTTTTGTGAAATTCTAACAATAGGTATTAGATATCAATATTACCTGAGTGGCAGGAATATTTATATATTAGAGTATTTAAAGTGATTTTAAGGAAGGCATGCTATTTATATATTAGAGTATTTAAAGTGATTTTAAAGAAGGCATGCTATGGGCAGAGTCTTCTATTGGAAAATTCAAGTATTTAAGATTTACATTACACTTGACCCATACTTATTAGGCACCAAATAAATAATATTTCCTGAATTTATATTTCCTTTCGAGTCCCTTTCCGCTGAAATTTTATTTTTTAAACATTTCCTGAAATCTAAATTAGGTAAAAGATTTTGATCTCAATTGGAACAAATATTCTATGTATCAGGTTTAGTAGTATTGTATCTTTAATCGACGTTAGGAAGCATAAAATTGTTACAAAATTATTATGTTAGATTAATTAATTTTACCGGTAGTATATTCTTAGTTTAAGCATATATGATTTTATTAAGGATCATAACGTGTGATTCGCAATTAGGTCCCACTCCTGCTACGCTTATTCCTGTTTGTACTGACGTTAATATTGCAAGATCTGGAGTAGGATTACTGATTATTATAATAGCATATGTTAACAGTACAACGTGTGCCTGATTATTATAACCCAGTTTGGAACATATATTCTAGCTAATGTATGTCATAGAAAGTCCACGCATAATATCCCTATTATAGAACCGCGTGTTTTTCGTTGACAAAATGCAGTAATTATGCAACAGGTATACGTCTACGTTACGTACCATTTCCACGAGGAAAAAGTAGAACGGTGTGGTGTACTTGCTGTAGATACATCGCCATTGTTAAAGTGTGTCGGCGTGAATATAAGATGGCGTCGCATGCAGAGTTTATTTCCGATAGAAATCTATTATAAAGCGAACGCTATAGTTACATCGGTTATCGCAGGAAGACGAGATGCAAATAACGACCGGTATTCCTTGGAGGCGCGGCTCTAATATCGTATTTCGAAAACAAGACGTGTGAAGAGTGTTTGATAATCTGTTGGTTAAATATTCAGTTTGTCATGTCGTTTAAGCGGAACAGCGTGAGAATCAACGTGTCTTTCGGGTAATAAGCGACGATTCCTCGGTTTAGAGTGCAGCGTGAATATCAATTGAGTGTTTATACTAATAGTCAAACGACAATAAAAATAAGATGTGAAAGAAACATGTCCGTACAAACACTGGTTAATAGACTCAAGTAAAGCTAAAATACGTCCACTTAGTCAGCGAATATGGAAAGACAAATGTTAACTGAAACGTGACGGATCAACGGCTCGACAGAATAATCTCTTAAATAGATATGTAGACTCATCCAAAAAACATTATTTAAAACTTAACCCTTAAATGTTTTATTTTTGTGTTAGTTTTTTAAAAAAAATATAATCGATGATACTAATTACTTATTCGGCGAGTGTGCTGATGCAACATTATAATAATACCTATTCCCATTGTCAACATGCTCGTTGCAGATGTGAAACAAGTTCCTATTCTACAAATTGTTGTTGAATATTATATTAAATAGTCATTTTGTTGGGTTTTTGTCTCATTAGGAAAAAAGTGTTTAACGGTAAATTGTGGGAAATAGGATGAGATTATATTTTTAAAGACAGACAGATACTCTTGAATACATCTAAACTAAGAGCTTTTCATTCCACCTGAGCGTGTTGCGATGAAAACGCAATTTTAGACTAATCTGTGAGAGACTGATAAGAATACTACTCAAACCTTAAGATTGGCCGACTGATGGTGTCTTAGCGACTCGTTGACACGTTGTATAAGTATTTGACACTATTATACAACGATGCACATATGCATTTCTAAAATCTAATTCGTCAACGTTTAATCTTAAAAATCCAACGCTGATTGCTGAGTGTTAAGTGTACGAATATAACCTGTTTTAAATACCGTACAGGACCGGCGGGACAGTTATAAAAGTGTGGGGGGCTCTCCTAAAAAGTGGGGGGCCCGGTTAGACACATGCATATATAACTTCATTATTGATGACCGTAAAGTAGAGGGGGGCCAAGTCAAAAAGTGGAGAGGGGGACTTTAGCCACCCCTGTTGCCCCCACGCGGTGCCGCCGTCCATGCCGTGTTCATTTAGGCAAGGGAGGGATGTTTCTTACTCTTACTCACTCCAAATAAGGCACATTGCCCCCTAGACGTCAGGGAGCTACTGTGATTACGAACTATTCCTTCAGAGACACTCTAAGATGAGAGTTGAGCAGCGAAATGTCTGTTTGCATTATATTTAAATGTCTGCATGATAGTACAGTCGGGGAAGTAGGAAAACAGGCAGTCTAGAAGTTAGAGTGAATAAACTCTAATAGTTTATTCACTCTAGACGGCATTCTAACATCTAGAAACCGCTACAGTTAGGAGGTAGAATTTTGTTGCTTGGAATAGTAGTGTAACATCGCGGTTGCGTGTTTATATTGGCAGAGATCATCCTTGATTATGCTTCTTGTAGCATGGTCGCCCTGTTTAAATGAACAATACCATTAAAAAAAAATATATTCCAAATGTAGGTATTCCATACAAACGAAAATGCTATTTTAAACACAAGGATACAAATATTAACATAGTTAGCTATTTGGGCAGTAAACACCGCGTCTTTTGTGACAAAAAAACAAAAATCGCAATTGATATTAACATATTGTTCCACATTTTTTTAATAAAATTTATTTTGGAATTCATACACACAACTGAAGTGTAAATCGTATTGTTATTACACTGTTAAATTGTTGTGGGTAGTTGTTTATTCGTGCGCATATAGAACATGCTATTAGTTTACAAAAAATAATTGGCAGACATATATTACGAGGCAGATGTGTTTACGATGTCAAATCGTCAAACCCGTGTTCGTATCTCAGGTTAGTATTGATTTACTCCTCCCCAGGAGTTAGGCACAAGGTCAGTTTTTATCTTACTCCCACAAGTAAGATGTGACCTAAGGTCGGGTCAGGAAAGCGGGGTTTAAAAATTGCCTGAGCAGCCCCGTCGGCATGCCCCGTTAGGGGCGCCTCAGGCAGTAAGCAATAAACTTACTCCTCACCAAAGAGGGGAGGCGAAGCCTGGTAGGGTGGACCTTCTAGGACTGCACAGGACAGACCCATAGACAGGCGTAATTCAAGCCCCGAGGGCCAAGCCAAAATTAGTCTATGGGGTGCAGTATCCATCGGAACAGATACTACACTTTGATCTTAGCCAAAAGACCAAGAACAGATATTGACTATATCTCGGGTTAGTATAAACGGTTTTAAACTGGATTTGGTTTTATTTACTCCTCCCCAGGAGTTAGGCACAACGCCAGTTTTATCTTACTCCCACAAGTAAGATGTGACCCAAGATCGGGTCGAGAAAGTGGGGGTTGAAAAGCCAGCGCTCGAGAGGTGAGCACTCTGGCCATTTAAAAATTGCCTGGGCAGCCCCGTCAGCATTCCCCGGTAGGGGCGCCTCAGACAGTAAGCAATAAACTTACTCCTCCCCAAAGAGGGGAGGCAAAGCCTGGAAGGGTGGACCTCCTAGAACTGCACAGGACAGGCGTGCAGTATCCATCGGAACAGATACTACACTTTGATCTTAGCCAAAAGGCCAAGAACAGATATTGACTATATATCAGGTTAGTATAAACGGTGTTAAACTGGATGTTGTTTTAATGATTGAAGTAAACTAACATTATATAGGAACCTTAAACTATTACATCTTTTTAACTAATTGATATTTTGTTGATAATCTACTACAGAGTAGACATCAAGTTCAACGCAAATTTATTTTGCTTAATAACACAATGTATAAAACAGCGGACGTTAGACCCAGTCATTCTTTTGGTATTAATCATATGATTATATTGTTGGAATTCCTATTACCGATATTTTCATCGCCAGAATCATTTCTGGAAAATTATCAGGTACTTATGGGGAGTACTACGTTATGGTTGCGACATCCTAAGTGAAAGTGTTCTTGTGGAACGAACTGGATTCGAACTTTGCATACTCAGTGTGTAAGTCTGTGCCGTTAACCACTTAGCCACCGTCATCTCACAGACGTTAGTTAAAAATGGAAATAGAGATACACGGGTACTGCACCAATACCCCTTAGGGTGTGCATATTGACGGGTACTTTTGTATTATAATAACAATTTCACATTTAATGTTATGCATGTTAAATTAACAACTAATTGTTCTCAAGAAGCAATTGGGCATTTGAGTCATTGTTTTCATAATGTTCACTTGATGTAATTAAGTATTGATTCTATTGTGAAAGAATATTCCCATATACTGGCCTGCCAACTAAGACAAATACCAATTCTCCAGAAAGTGTCACTCTGTGTTGGAAACACACAAAAAGAATCGCTTAAATACATTACCATTTATTCTACTTTGACTGAGTACATAATATACATCAGATTATAATATGATTGTTATATTTGTTTATTTGAAAATGTCAATTACATATTAACGTATTCTGCATAACGATACTGTTAAAGCAGACTTAAAATACCGGCAATGATAAACACTACTAGTATACACTATTAAAAGTTGAAAGATTAGTATAATAGATATATATATATATATATAGAGAGAGAGAGAGAGAGAGGGAGAGAGGGAGAGGGAGAGAGAGAGAGAGAGAGAGAGAGAGAGAAAGGCATAATCTATACGGGTCGTCTAAATTTCTACATGTACTGGCCTGTCTTACTATTTTCCATTTAATTATTGGCGAGTGTCCATTTTCTTTGAACTCCCAATAATGGTTTGCTAGTGCTGTTTTAATTCGACGTTCTCTGTGGTTAAATGTGATTTTGTGGTCATAATATCTGGTCTTAATATCTAGAGAGGTCATACCCACATAGTATTTCTTGTTATTTGGTCTTTCCTCGGCAAATATTGTTGCTTGGTATACAATACTTTTGGTTCGGCATTTATTTTGTAGTAGATCAAGTTTACGATTTATGCAGTTACATTTTTCTGTTCATTAATAACTTTTTCGTTTCTATTCGGGTGATTATTATTAGTGTTTAGTTTATTTCTATTAGTATTGTTTATATTTTTTGTTCTTCGTAGTGTTATTTTTGTTATATTTTCCACTTTTTATGTAAGTTGTTATTTTTTCCTTTCTGTTGTTCTCTTTTAGTATTTTGTTATTGTGTGCCTTAATTATCATTTCTAGGTGTTCGCAGCAGCTGTAGGATAGTGTTAGGTTATTTCTATTGAATATTTTATGCAGGGGCTTGGTTATGGGGAAGTGTTTTTCAATCAGATTTAGGAATGTTTTGCCCAGTTTAGTTTTTAGCATCTGGTTATAGGGCGAGGTATAGAAGATTATATTTCTTTTTCTTTTATTTTTATTTTTAATTTTGTTCTAACTATTAGTGTCCTGTTTTTTATATTTAATTTCGGTATCATGGGAACCACTATTTTTTAGAGCTGTATTGTAAATGTTGATTGATTTTTTAAAAACGCTTTCGTTGCTCGAATTGTTGATAAGCGTACGTTCAATAGAAATCGGGATATGTTTTATGGTTGATGGGGGGGGGATTAGACTTTGGGTTTACGCATATTGGGTTGGTGTTATCTTTTAGGTATAGTTCGTAAGTATCTTTATTAAAGTTTAACGTAACGTCTCAAAAGTTCGTTGTTTTTATATTAGCCAGTACTTCTACCGTTAGGCCTCGTTTTTCATTTGCATATGTATAATTTTCTTGAAGTTTTTCTCCGTTGACTTTGTTGGAATCTCTTATTATCGCTAATCCACCATCTCTATAAAGGCCGATATCCGTATTATCAAATATATTTGTGAGTGTATATAAAATGAATAACCCCACAAGATGTGATGCCTCCGCGGAGTCAAGGCCACCTATGACCAAATCAAAGGAGTTTGTCATATTCGTTTTAATCCATTAATCCTCGTTATTGATTAAAACTGATCTACTCCATTTTTTAATGATGTGAATTTCATCCTTGGATATATCGGTATAAATCTCGGCAAATTCTAAGGCGATGTTGAAGAGTTCTTCTGATATGGATGAGTAGAAGTGCACTATGTCGAATTGTAGGAAGGTACATTTGTTCTTATTTTCGATACTGTTAAACCAAACGATTGCGTCGGCAGTATTCACCCATTGGTTTAATTCTAGGTGTTTTCTTATTTGTTTGTTAATTCTAGATAGAATTGTTTTGCTGATTCTTCCTATTTCTGGGTTGGTCAGATTAATTAAGCGAGTGCTAGGGTTATTGTTAAAGTTAAGTTTGTGGTCTTTAAATAATATATAGGCTTCCTTAAGTTTTAACTTACTAACTTTGTCGCTAATTTTTAGTTTATCAATGATTTGTTTACTTTCAGTATTTATTATATATATGTAGTTATGTTCGCTTGTATCTGATTTTTTGTAGTGTTTTGTAATGTTTTCTGTTAGTAGGTTTTAAAATGATAACTTACATTATTTTTATGGTGGGTGGGTAAAACGTATTTACGAGAGGACACCAATAAAGGTTTTGTAGAAAACACAACACGCACATTCGAAGAAAAATAGCAATTTTTAACTGCTGAACTGATTTGCTTGATGAATTAATCCCTTACTGTGCCTCAACAAGGTAAACGAATGTAAATCGGACATTTCTCACCGTATTTAGTTTTATTTAGGAAAAAGTAGTTATTTTCCTGTGCGTGACTGCCCTAATCACATCAAGAGGATAGCGGTTATTGGACAAAGTATTAGTTATAGTTTTAATTTCTTCGTCCAATTTAGAACAAATCATAAGGGCTCTGTGTGTTAATGTCCAAATCAAGTTTACCATTCGTTTCTTAGGACAAAATGAATCCTAGCGAGTATATAATCATGTAAACGTAGGTTTACGGTAGATTGATGTAAAGTAACTCGATTGGGTGTTTGTTACCAATACATCGAGGAAAGCTAAAGTGGAATTACACTCTCCTTCATAGGTATATTTAAATGGGGGATGCATTTCATTGAGTCAGGAGAAGAATTTATTTGCCTCCGTTTTATTATTAAAAAGGCAAAATGTATAGTCTACATATCGAAACTAGACTAAAGATTTAGTGTGCCCAGATAATAAAGCCTTCTCAAAAAAACCCACAAAAATATTCGCCATAGTCGGTCCTAGGACTGAGCCCATAAATACGCCGTCTATTTGCTCATACATTACATCGTTAAAACTAAATTCAACGGATGTAGTGGCAAATTACATCAACTGCACGAATATGCTTTAAGGAAATGAAGGAGACGATGAATGGCTACGATATAAAAAATCGGCACAGATATCAATAGTTTCCAAAATAGGAACACAGGTAAATAGGTTGCTAATATCGTAGGAATACATACATTTATAAGCAACCTTAGAATCTTGAATGTACTTTGCAAAATGAAATGAATCTTTTAGACAGTAGTTACTATAGTCCTTCAATACTGGCTGTAAAATATTGAAACTCCATTTGTCAACGTTCTGCTGTGATGACCCTTCCATAGATTGAAGGGTCTGATCTCAATGGCTAGATCGGAAGAGACTACACCGCTTTTCACCCATGTTACCAGTTGTTTCTGGAATTTAGTTTCTAAGGAAGTTGTTGCTTATAAGTGCCGACATGGCCCAATTTGACAATTTTTTCTGCGTCGTTTAATATCAACATCATTTTGTCGACGTAGTCTTGATGGTTTAGTACAACACCCCCTGAACCTATATCCGGTCTAGTTATTACCAAGGACTTATTTTGTCGTAGATTTTTAGTGACGGCAAAATGTTTTTGCGCCATTTAAACTCTGATGTTTTTTCTTTCTTAACTCCTAATCATGAACGATAGAATTCGTATTTCCTTCATGCTTCCGATAATAACATGTTGTACTCCCCCCCCCAAAATCATGAAATATTTATATATAATCATTGAATATAATTATAATGACGCAGTTTTAACGGACTTTTAACGGTGACTTTTGCCTTTCCATTTTCAACCTTTCCTCCTTGAATATTTTGTCACTGTACATTTTTCAATCTGGATATATTTCACATTTTGTTGTTACTTTTCTCACACACTTTTATCCATTTTCTATTATTCCCTCAATTTTCTCAAATTTTGAATTTTGGCTAACTGATCTATCCATGTAATTCCTCTGATGATAAGAGTTCGATCTTTAAAAAGCCTGGCCTCAGGAAAACAATTAATTTAATTTTATTAAATTAACATTGACTTTACAACTGAAAATGAAATAGATTTGTTATTTCTATATTTTTATTTCTCTTTATTTATTTATTTATATACATGCATATATATATATATATATATATATATATATATATATATATATATATATATATATATATATATATATGTGTGTGTGTGTGTGTATATGATGTTTCCCATATATTTATGTTTACTTTATCCACTTTATAGAATAGGTTAAGTAATTGGTATCTGCTATATCCACGATGGGTGAGGTTTCTTTTTCTAAAGGTTTTTGTAGTTTGGGGAACATTCGCTGTCGTAGTTGAGGAGTTGCAATTTTTATTAGTATTATTTTATAGGTGAATATAATGTATTGGGTAAGCTTATTTGATCTAGTTAGTTGGCTGAGGAAGGGGATTTTAATGTTAATATTTTGTGTTTAGTACATGTAAAGAGTGGATGTTTCGAGTGTTTGCTGAAATTGTATGATATTTTCATATAATTCAGGATAATAAAAGCAATACATATATAAACGCATAAATAGGAGATTACAATATACTTTAGATCCTGTACAGTAAAATAAATCTATGAAGAAAGGTTAATAAAAATAATGAATATGCAAATACAGATATAACTAACGTATGTAAATACACATTATTTTTATTTCCACACCAACACAACAGAGCAAAATAATAACACAAAAAAATTGCTCCACAAAACACCTTCTAAAAACGATCGCGAAGATTGAAAAACGTATAATGCGACCTTTTTCAAGTAAATCGAGCAATTATTACAAGAAAGTTATATATTATTTTCCGTATGCGTCTTATATTATTTTCTGTATGCGTCGTATATTATTTTCCGTATGTGTCTTATATTATTTTCCGTATGCGTCTTATATTATTTTCTGTATGTGTCTTATATTATTTTCTGTATGCGTCGTATATTATTTTCCGTATGCGTCTTATATTATTTTCCGTATGTGTCTTATATTATTTTCCGTATGCGTCTTATATTATTTTCCGTATGCGTCTCATATTATTTTCTGTACGCGTCGTATATTATTTTCCGTATGCGTCTGATATTATTTTCTGTATGCGTCGTATATTATTTTCTGTATGCGTCTTATATTATTTTCCGTATGTGTCTTATATTATTTTCCGTATGCGTCTTATATTATTTTCCGTATGCGTCTTATATTATTTTCCGTATGTGTCTTATATTATTTTCCGTATGTGTCTTATATTATTTTCCGTATGCGTCTTATATTATTTTCCGTATGTGTCTTATATTATTTTCTGTATGCGTCGTATATTATTTTCCGTATGTGTCTTATATTATTTTCCGTATGCGTCTTATACTATTCTCGTAAGCGTCTTATACTATTTCCGTATGCGTCTTATATTATTTTCCGTGTCTTACTTACCTTAGCCCATGTATTTTGGATCGTGTTATTACCGTTTTTATGTCCGATATATTCGTCATTATTAATAGATGATCGGGGAAAAATAGACACTTTTAAATAGCAATTAATTAACTCAATTAAAGAAAGAGTTATCGGTCGTTTGTTGCATAATACTTTCCCTCGACCGTTTATTCTTCATCTCGTGTTTTAGGTAACTGTAGAGACAGAATTCTTAGAAGGCCACATGTTATCTAGAGTTGTGTGTGGAAAGCAAATTTAACTAAACTGATTAAACATTAAAAAGTTTGAAGAAGTGTAGACAGAAGTGATCATGATAGACTCCTTGCACGCGGCACTCAGATAACTGAAACTATTTTTTCTCAGGGATAGATCACTATGAATTACTTCTGTAAGAATTATGTTACGAAATAATTACATTTGTGAGCCGACTATGTGAACTTTGTAATAAGAAATTAATTATATACATATTTACTTATTTAACAGATATGTTCTCATAAATAATAGGTTAACAGTCGAAATGTTTACATTAGTTGTGAAAAACAAATAAGGGTATTGTTTGCAACGTGACTTAAACGGAAGTTAACTTTCGGCGGACGAAAGAAACACACGTTGCAATCTTCAACGAATACCATACTTGAACGAATAGGACATTCAACAGATACTGCCTTTAAAAACACTGCCCATCAAAACGATGAGTTAACATACACTGCAAACTGCTTAGAACTTAGATGCAGGCTAGATAGGTGGTATATGCCAGCTGATATTGAACTCAAAAGGCCATTTATTGGTCAGCCAAACGTAATATTTCCATAATCAGACCCGGATAACTTTGCTTGAATGTATTATACAACTGATTGTTTGGAGAACACACGCTTCCCTTTCCACCGCAGCCACAACGACGGGGGCAGTGAGCAATTCATTTTTTCTGTATCGTATCCGCTCTACTTAGTATTTAGAAACTTACTAGATCAGAAATTCTTTGTGCGGATTAAGTTGAAAACAAATGTTGTATTTAAGAGGTGTCAGTAAACGAAAAGAAAGGATGATTTATAATGATACAAAGTGTCATAATTAATTATAGATATATGAAATGGGAGTCGTACTTTTGCAACTTCCACCTAGCGTTGTAAAGCATATTGATTACCAACTATCCATTGACAACACACTCGTTATATAATGGACACAGGTACAGTGTTGCACACTCTTACTTCAACTTGCTAAGCATAGTCTGCTAACACTTTCTTACTAAATTGATCGAACAATAATTGGCAGAAGCAAATAGAATGGACTTTACGTTAAGTTACTTGTTTTCCCAGAACAAATTGTATTCTCTATTTGACTTAAAATATGTCAGCGGTGTGAATTGATCTCTTGTAAAATAATCACGTGACTCTATTGAATTAAGGTGATATGAAAAATCGCGCACATCGTGAATTCATTACTTTCTTGGATCTTACCTCACCCTTTTTTGCATCTCCATGACAAATTTCGTTGTGCGAAGACAGTCAGACCGCCTAATATAATATTTTCGTCAGGTCACTGCTTTCACATCTCCGTCGCAATGGTCGAGCTTACAGCTCACGTAATTAATATTATGTAATTTATACTAAACTGTAACACCAAAACGAGCATTCACGAGAGATGTCTACATCTCCTAAGAAAAAAAACAATGATTTATAAGAAAAACAATATTGCTTATAAATATATTATTTAAACCGAGAGCTTGCAGTAATACTTTAAGGTAAATAAATGTTTATTTAAACAGACAAAACCGCATACTCATTTTTGGCTTTCTAATATTCAAATACGAAACGCATAAACATTGACATCAATTTAGCATTCAGCAACGAAACGGTCAAATAACGTTCACTGAAACCTAAGTTAAAATGTTTTAGCATAAAAATGACGAATTTCAGAATCAAAATAGTATTGGACGTCCTTCATCTGTTAGATGATTCGAAGAGTGTTTGTTTGCATATCAGCTAACAGTTGTTCGATAAACTGCTGTAATGTAAGGCGCAATAGATCCGACAATTCTGGGACATCTGAAGCAAACGAGAACATCAAAGAAGAACGTGAAATGGTCAGAGAACATTAAATGGTATCCGATATAGAATTGGTTTGATGTGTCGTCAACCCTTCTTACGTTGGACAGAAATGTAGCATCAGTCAGTGGGTACTTCATAATAATGGTAGACGATCACCTTAGTGTTATTTTGTAGATTGAACGCCGAAACATTTCGTTAACTTAAATCAATAACGGTATTAAGTGATAATTAATGGCTGGTTTTATAGAAGACTAATTAATCTATTCGAACTACCTTAATACAGGATTAATTATTGTCTATCCTTTCTATTTGTATCGGGGGCCGATGTGAAAATTATTCAAGCTGATCATGAGAAAATAACTTATGATTACTTCTTTCTGGCTCGTACTTAGTTCTGCCTTTCCGGATGGGACACATTTCGTGACAATTTTCCATGAGGTTTTGTGTCTGTAGCTAAAACTGAATAACATAAATATATTAATACCACCAATATATATATATATATATATATATATATATATATATATATATATATATATATATATATATATATATCTAATTGAATTTTAGGCCTGACTGCTGAACCTCATATGCTGCAGAAGCAGTACGCAATTTAGATATATGGCTATACACGGGTGTCTTCGTCACATTTGACGAAGATAAGCTAAATCGAAATATTAGGACTGCACCGGTATACACTCAGTAAACTGATAGTGGGTAATTAAAGGTTATACTTACCCATAGGTTCCATAAGCCAATATAGTGTATTACTGTTGTTCTTTTACTATTTCTATTTCTTCCGTTTTCCCAGTGTCTGCAGTTCCAGCATTGTCGCAATCTTCTAGAATATACACATCTGCTAATAAACTATGGGTAAAGATTCAAGCAAACGATACTACTGTCTTATATGCATAGTTTACCTATTACTGGTTTGAAGTGGACAAAAAGTTTACCTTCAAAAAGGCAGTTTTAAATCTATATTCACATTATGTTTCGAAATTCTTAAGATGAGGCTTGATATTAAGAGTAGTTGGTTCATTCTGACTACTGCTTCCATAATGGATGTTATGCTGACAACTTTTCGATCGATGTAACCCCCGAGCTACTTTTGTGCATCTTGTCGATCTTGGGGATGTTTATGTGGATCTCGGGAATCTGTACAACATTTTGAACGGAAAATGTTATACACGGGGGTAGATTTCTTTCGTACCGTCAGTTATGACCAGGTATAACCCTTAGGTAATACGTAATTATATGCATAGTGTTGCCTGCGTTGAGTTTTGAAGCCCCAACAATTAGAATACTGTCACTTATAACTGATTAGTACTGGACATTTATATACGTTAAGTCACACGTTCGTGACATATGAAAAAGGGATGGGCCGAAATGTTATGAGAACAACGTTCAAGATAAGAACAGTAGTCCGAATAGACAAAATAATATTATTGAGATATCTACCCTAACTTTAACCCAACGAGTACCCTACAGTTTCCTAGCAAGTTATTGATTTTTCACTTCCGTTTTACATCTTACGTAAGTTTGTTTTTTACCTGTCATTCTTCTTAGTATTTCTGTTGGATAAAGGATAATGAACCGTGTGTGGCCGGCATTGTTCAGCGCATATGGTCTCATCTTACAGCATGACCACCATCAACTACACGTCTCACATAATATTGTGTACAATTTTAATAAATGAAGCTAATACATTCTAAATAACCCACGCATTATTTCAGGTAGTAGCTAAGTATTCCCACTTATTCAAGAATCTAGAAACATTCTTCTTGTACAGCCTTATCAAAAACCAATATGTTGCCGAAACTGCCTTTTGAAAATATGTTTATTTTTAGCGTCATCATTAGATTCAACTTCAAGAAATAACTATCTTTATAAGTAGTTAAATTATGTGCAATATCATTTTGTAAAATTATTTGGTTGAAACAGTTAAGTTTGAGCTGATTAATAAATATTCAAATTTAGAAGTCGAGCTAAAAGATATTCTAGATTCAAGTATGTTATCTACTTTTAAATACAATCTTAGAATATATATTTCCATACCAGTACTATTTGTTTCAATAAAGAATGCAGTTCTGTTATCAATCATTAAATGTATGCATACGAATACCGATCGAACATCTCAAGAATTGGTTAAAAAAAAGTATACACCCCTATGAGAAAGAGAAAAAGTAGTAAACGATAACGCTTATAAATATTTCGAATTTTAAGTATGTTTATGCCGAAGTTGATACTCAGTTACGTTACGAATGGACGATAGTCGCAATTATAAATGCATAAAAGAGATGGATAACACTTTGTGAAGAAGCAATCGTAACATTTTAAATTCAAAGACAACAATGAATGGCAAGTGCCCTCAGAGACTATTCAGATGAGAATAATAAATTATACATATAAAAGGGACAAGAACGATTTATATACATATTTTTTTTATAAATCAATAACATAAACTAATCTGAACTCATCAAAGATTGATGAAGATTGTGTAAACATGCGAGAAAGAGAAAGAGAGAGTGTACAGCAAAAGTATAATTTATGCGTAGAAAATAAGTTAGTATATATGTGTATGTGGTGTGTAATTGTGATTTCTGTCAAATCAGGTGTATTAGTTCTTCACTTAAGTCTCTTAATAAAGAATTGGGAATCTAAAAAAGCGAAAAAAGCGTGTGGATCTTTAAAACGCATTGTTATTTTTGCTTAAATGTGAACCCGGTAGTAATAATATTAAGCTATGATGTAAATTATTAAATGAGGGATCTAAAATTGTATTATACTGTAAACATACTAGAAAAGTATCACGAGAGTCATGTTCTTGTCTGGTACTCTTTACAACTTCGTTAAGCCGGCTTCCTCTTAATATATATATATATATATATATATATATATATATATATATATATATATATATATATATATATATATAAAGATAGAGGCAAAATAATCATTCCTGGTCTTCTAGAAGTAGCGTCCGATGTGTGTGCACTAACGGTGCAAATGTCTGTTTTAAATTGAACTTAAAACTCGCACGGTTGCATGAGAGACAATGTATACCTGCGGGTGTAATTGTGGGGCAAGTGTTGGGCAAACCCAAACCACACCATCTCCTGAGTCGGCACTGTATATTCCAATTGCAAGAGGAACTCAAGGAAGACTGGAAACAAAGCCGAGATAAACGGAGAGCACACACACACTACATGGTATTGCAAAATGGTCACCCATTTAGTATTGGCAAGGTTCAACGTCACAGAACTTCGGTGATCTAACGGGACCCGGTGTTTTTATGTGAGTAGTGCATATGGGAAAGTCGAAAATAGTTGTGTTAGTAGTGCCTGGGACGCATCCTTAATTATATCTGGGTTGTTTAAGTAGCGCTCTAATCCGATGCAATATATCTAAGATTACAGTTTTACATGTTGTTCGTGGTATAGTGCTAAACATCCGAGATAGAGCAAGTGTGTTTAAACGCAACGTTCTCCGGGAGAAAAAAAAAACTCCCCTCTCATATCGATGTTGCCCGGGAGCCATAATACTAATACTGAAGTAATATAATTAGTTAATGGTATAAGTCAATCAAAAATGCTCAATATCATAGGTAGAGAAGGTTTATTTACTCAGCGTTGCCCGGGAGTTTTCGATACCCTAGAAAATGCAATTCTACATACAACGGGATAAATATGTTTTCCTTATTTTCTTATACAATTTTACACCAGTAAATAGGGTTGTATAATAATGTAGTACCTTTTCTAATGGGGTGTATGCTTGATAGAGAAAGGGGATACACTAAAATAAATATAGGTTTCATTATATTATTAAGAGAGAGGGGAAGGTAAAAAACTCGGTGTTGGCCAGGAATAAATTAAAATAAATATAGATTTCATTAACATTTTGAGGAAGTGGGTGGAGAACTACCTCGGTGTTGTCCCGAAGGTGAATAACTTATATTATTATTATTATTATTATTATTATTATTATTTTATTATTATTTACTCACTAGGAGTTATCACACTGGTCATCGTCAGTGATCGCCCACTGCCAACAACCTGTGGTATTCCCTGGAGTCTGAGTGACAACAAGTCTCCTCAGACTTCCAGTATGCTCCACCTCTTTTCGTTCATCACCGCGTATGAATTTGCGGTATCGCAACAGCCACTTACCACCGATTTCCCGCTGGTAAGGGCCATTGGTCCCCTCTGGGGCCAGAGTGGCAACAAGCCTCCCCAAGGTCCCAGAGCTGTCCGCGCTCTTCCAGTGGAGGTCTGGTTTGCGCTTTTCCTCCTCGACCCTCTGTCCATAATTTTCGTGGCGTCAGCCTATGCTTGCGCCTCTCTCGTGCGGTTGTATTTTCCCCGGTTCTGTTGTTTTGTGCTTCCATGTGTTTGTTCTCCATTCGTTGCTTATGTGGGTTGGTTTCCGCATTCGAGGACATTTCTCAGGATTGTAGCTGTTTTGATAATTACTGTCCTTTGTATGGTCTCAGTTATCCCTTTGATTCCTATTTCTCCTAGTCTTTTCTCCATGTTTTTGGGGACTGTTCCTAGTGCTCCTATGATTATTGGTGTTATACTGACTTTCTTCATGTTCCATATTCCTTTCAATTCTCTGGCAAGTTCAGTATATTTGCTTCTTTTTTCCGTCTCTTTGGTCTTCACTCTGTGGTCTGCTGGAACGGCAAAGTCTACGATTTTGCAGGTTTTTTCTTTCTTGTTGATTATTATCATATCCGGTCTCCTTGCTGTTATGGGTTTGTCTGTTTGTACGTTCATATCCCATATGAGTTTGTGTTTTTCGTTTTCTAGTACAGTTTCTGGTTTGTGTTTGTACCGTTTTTTTGCATATTCGAAATTCAGTTGTTTGCACATTTCCCGGTGTACTTCTTTCCCCATGCTATCATGTCTGTTCTTGTATTCCTTTTGTGCTAGCTTGCTGCATTCACTTATTATATGATTTATCGTTTCGTCTCTTTGTCCACACAGTCGGCATTTGCTGTTTTCCTGGGTTTTATCTATCTTTGCTTTAATAAAGTTTGTCCTAATCGCGTTGTTCTGTGCGGCCGTCAGCAGAGATTCCGTTTCTCTGTTCAGGTGTCCTTTTCTTAGCCATGCCCAGCTGTTTTCATTGGCTTCATCGCTTGTGAGTCTTATGAAGCGTCTATGTAGTTGTTTTTCTTCCCACTTTTCCTTTCTTGTCTTTTTGTTTCTGGGTTCAGTACTTCCAGGGTTGTTTGTTGGGCTGGTGTCTCTTGCTGTGGTGATCAGTCTTTCCGTGTTCTGGGTTACATATTTCTCCAGCTCTTTTTTGGTGTCTTCCACACAGTCTTCTATACTTACCAGTCCTCTACCTCCTTCATTTCTTTTCACGTAGAGTCTGTCCGTGTCGTCTTTTGGGTGCAAAGCATTGTGCATAGTCATTAGTTTTCTTGTTCTTTGGTCAAGGTGCCTGAGTTCTTCTTTGGTCCAGCCTATGAATGGTCCAGAGTATCTTATTAGTGATACAGCCACAGTGTTTATCCCTTTTACTAGGTTTCTGCTATATAGTTTAGTTTCTAAGAGTTTCCTTGTTCTTCGTAGATATTCTTTTCCAATCTTCTCTTTCATTTCTGTATATTTGATTGTGTCTGCTTCCAGAACTCCCAGGTATTTGTAGCTTCATGTTCTCCTAGCGCCCTCATCTCCTCTTGGTTGGGGAGTTCTATACCTTCTGTCGTCTCCAGTTTTCCTTTTTTGATCTCTAGCAGTGCACATTTTTCTATTCCAAACTCCATTTGGATATCCTGGCTGAATATCCTGGTTGTGTTTATCAGCTTTTCCAGTTCTTTTTTGTTTTTTGCAAACAGTTTAAGGTCATCCATGTACATCAGGTGGTTTATTCTTTGTTCTGTATCCGTAAACCTGTATCCGGCATCACACTTTCTGAGTATGTAGTTGAGTGGCATTATGGCTATTATAAACAGTAGTGGTGATAGAGAGTCTCCTTGAAAAATGCCTCTCTGTATTTTTATCTCAGACAGGTATTGTCCTCCGGCTGTCAGTTTTAGTCTCCATGTTTCCATTGCTTTCTGGATGAGATTAATAATCCTTTCTGGTATCTTGTATATCTTTAAGCATTCAATTATCCATGTTTGGGGGATTCTGTCGTAGGCTTTCTTGTAGTCAATCCATGCCATGGTTATGTTCTTTTGTCTTCTCTTCACCTCCTTCAGGGTCTTTTGATCAATGTATAGTAGATCATGTGCCCCTCTTTGTCCTTTCCGGCATCCTTTTTGTTCCTCGGGGAGCAGTCCACGATTGTCCAGGGATTGGTAGATTTGTTCTCTCAGTTGTGCTGTAGGAATTTTCCACATTATTGGTAGACATGTTATCGGTCTGTAGTTGCCGGGGGTCGTTCCCTTTTTGGGGTCTTTTTGTATTAGTGTTGTTCTTCCTTCCGTCATCCATTCTGGTACGTCTGTTTTATAGAGACATCCGCTCAGTTTCTGCGCTATTCTTTCATGCAGGGTCGTGAATTTTTTAAACCAGTATGCATGTATTCCATCGTGGCCTGGTGCTCTCCAGTTTGCCATTTTTTTTAGGGTTTTCTTGATCGTTTCTTTGTTGATTTCTGTTTGGGTTCCTTCTTCGATATTATTATTATTATTAGTATTATTATTATTGCTGTGATTGTTGTTATTATTACTTTTATTATTATTATTATTATTATTATTATTATTATTATTATTATTATTATTATCATTATAATTATTTACTCACTAGGAGTGTTACAGTACTGTAGGGCCCCATTATGCAAGGCACAGTAGGTTAACTAGTATCAAATAGCTAATTTTGTTATTGAAAAATAGGTTTTGTTTCTGGACTCAGAAGTGAGTTCAAAGAAGAGTTTGATCCAAGAATAGTCATAATAAATTTAGACACCTGACGTGACCTTTGAGTCAGAGATCAGAGTGAGTCGTTTTTGTCCCCATCTCGCGCGTGGGAATGATGATTACGTCACCACGGAAAACAAGAACTTAGCTTTTTAGAATCAGTCTGAGCTTAGAGGCGATACCGTTCAGACCGGGTGCGAGCATGTAGCCGGCAAACTGGTAAGGCCCCGCTTTGGGAGGGCAGAAGATATCCCAAAAGGAACCAGAAAATGGCCGGAGTATGAGAGAGTCGAAACCGGAATCCCCCTGACAGCAAACGAACCAAGAAATAAGAAGCTTGTGTGAAAATAAAGAAACTTGTATGAAATTTCCCTTCAAAAAAATTCGTGTCTCGTGTATTCATTCTGTCTGAGACAGACCTCTTCCTTCGATCAAGACGACACAGGCAGCGAAGACTAGACGAATCACAGGCCAAAGAAGAGAACAGAAGATAAGGTAAACTTTGAGATTCATTTGAGAATAACTTTTTAGGAACTTTAAGAAATGTATAATGAACTTTCCGTGATTTGATATAAGTTGAACTGAAGCGTTTATAAATGGTAAAAGAACTCTTTCGAGACTGTGAACAGTACGTTTTTATATGTGGAATAAGATTTATAAAAGTTATATGTGAACATTATGTTATTTGATGCCGAGAGCGTTGGGAGTCGTGTCGCAATGGAAGGTTCGTTATTTGAAAAATAAGATCTGTAAACAGTTATCGTACGTATAAATGAACAGAGGCCGTAATTGAAAAAGGCTTGAGATGCCGTGAACAGATTCGTGGTTTTAAAAAGGCCTGAAGGGCCGTAAATTGATACGTGAAGATTTAAGACTGTGGTTACGAAACGTATAGAGCAAAATGATATAAATAGATCTGTAGGCGTGTATCGTAACAGGAGTTATCACACTGGTCATCGTCAGTGATCGCCCACTGCCAACAACCTGTGGTATTCCTTGGAGTCTGAGTGACAACACGTCTCCTCAGACTTCCATTATTATTATTATTATTATTATTATTATTATTATTATTATTATTATTATTATTATTATTATTATTATTATTATTATTATCATCATTATTATTATTATTATTATTATTATTATTATTATTTTCAATGCATTTAAGCAAGAAAGATGCTGTGCATAGACGAAAGAAGAGTTGGGAGAGAGATGTCGAAGGACAAAGAAGTGGAGAAGAGAGATAAGAGTTCCAATATAAATATGTATGTCACACACTTTTTAACCTATACTCTTTTGTTCTTTTATGTCCGCCGGCTACACGGGGTAGACTTGCTAATTGTTTATACTTATTTATGTAATACTACTTCATATTAAGACTTATACAAATTAAATAATTGAGAGAGGATATAATATAAAAGAAGCGGAGTACAATCAATCTTTGTATTCGTTTCTTATCTTTTTCAGTGAAAGTTTTAATTATAATTTGCTCTTAAGTTGACGTGAACAGTTTTATCAATTACGAAATAATTCTATCACGAGCCAAACAATTATTTAAATGTAAATTTGTATTTCTGTAGCTCTCTTTTAATTAATGCTTCGATTATATTTATTCTTGGTGTAGTCCGTTAACATGTATAATTTCTATATGTTTAATCATCATTTTACGTCGGTCGAAGTTCTCAGAAAGCAAGGTGCTCCTTCCTGAGGGAAACACTTAATCTCAATATAAGATACATATATATTCGAATATTCAAATTAAGTTCTCCTTTATTTCTCAAACGTTGAGTTAGTAAAGACGTGAAGAACATTACATTTCCCCGCCTCAATTGACCAGCTTACTATGGTATAGTATATTTTTATTGTAGGCTCCACGACAGGAATTCGTCTAGTCTGGTAGAGTATCTCGCTAAGTGTTGTTACTTTAGGTAACATCACGAGGAGAGGTGCACCATTCCTCGTATGAGCTAGATTGTAGCCATGCCAAGGGGATCTTATTTGGGCTTCGAATACTATGTTATTTTGAATATTTAGTCAGGGTTTATTTGTAGGAAGAAGCATCCTTATGTAAGGTTGTCCTGACAAAATATTGTACAGAGAGACCGAAGACACTTGAGGATGGTGTCTAGTAGGTAATCTGAAGTCTCCAGCAGGTAATTAAAATGCTTATGAGATACATTGTGAACAGTAATTACACTTTTTTTCCGGGAACTAGAAACAGCTCTCTTGTGGATATTCATCATGCAAAGTGTTTTGAGTAGATAGGTGCTGATGGCATTCGCCGGTTTTTGCTATATTTCGTAGCAGGAATATCACTCAGAAATAGTCTTGACATACATTTTCTCATCCATTTTAGAAGAATTATACTTTACTAATTTACATAAATTTACTGGATTACGGACACTTAATAAGAGGGTGTAATATTCCGATCATCCAGTATCCTGGAAATACTTCCCATATATATATATATATATATATATATATATATATATATATATATATATATATAGTCATCCACATACATACTGTTTCAACGTATTATAGCTCTTTAGTGCGATTAAACCGGTTAGTGCCTCAAGCCGGGATTGAAACTTATTGTATGTATTTAGACACTACTTTACTCATTACAAACAAACATTGTTAAAATCACATAATGCTTCTGGTTAATTATATATTCTTCAATTTTTCTAATGATGTTTTGCGTTAAAATCATAATAAAAAAATAACGTATGTTGCATATGTACTCCGAACTTTGTCAGTTCTTTTTCGAATTATCATCAGGTGAAATTGCAATTAAGAAAAAAACAAGCCTTAGAAATAAGGAGAATTTCAAAAGATAGCCAGGGAACGGA
>OY744529.1:82453721-82551221 GCA_963556195.1 Sepiola atlantica | reverse complement strand
AATCACTCAATCGTAAGGGTTTATGAGTGTGAGGCCTAACAAGGATTTGTTTACATTATACTTGAAAACGACAACGTTGTACTCAGCTGGAAAGTAGTCCTGCAGTATTGAGTTCCACAGACGGGTAGTTCTAGGAAATAAACTTTATCATAAAAGTGTTGTTCAGTTGTAGGTACACAGTGGGAGAAAGGGAAATTATTGACAGTGGTTGTAGTTAGACTATTATTGTTGTAGATGTAATTTTGTAGAGATTGGACTGGTAGCAGCGGGTCGTTTCCTATATAATAATAACACAATTGTAATATTGATCTAAATCTTCCCAATTTTTTTTTCAGTGCATAGTAATTCATTACTCGAGTTTTTCGCAACATAGAACCGAAAATGTGTATCTAACAGAAAAAATCGGATTATTTTTGTTTGTTTTGCCTTGCAAAACTGAAAGTTAATATTCTGATCAAAACGACGTAATATATATACTAGCGGGACCCGTGTAAATTACACGAAATGATGCTTTCAATACTAATTATCTTGTTCCTAACCTATACATGTTTGAATAAAATATCATAAGATTTGGTTTTAAAAATAAACAATACATGAAACAATTTACAAAACTTCTTTATATACAATATTTCTAGTGAAGGTAGTTCCTCTTCTCTGGCCATGAGTAGAATTATTCTGAGGACAAATTTTCACTCTTACACTGTTCACAGACCTTGCTCTTGAGAATGCTACATAAAGTTGTCGATGAGTAAAGCAAAGTGATGGTAGGTAGATCCCAACCTTATCGAAAGTTTGTCCTTGAGCTTTATTAATGGTCATTGAATATGATAGGCGGATGGGAAATTGAGTCCTGTGCAAAACAAATGGAATATTTGCGTCACTGGGATTAAGTTTAATTCTTGGAATTAAAACTCGCTCCTGAGCATGAGATCCACTTATGATTGAAGCTAGAATACTGTGGTTATGAAGCTCCAATACTTCTAAACGCGTTCCATTGCATAGTCCTTGCGTTATTGACAGGTTTCGAAGCAGCATAATAATAGATCCAACTTTAAGATTGAGACGATGAGGAGGCATTCCCGAAGGCGTAAGTGAATTTATGAATTCCATTGGATAATTATTGGCTTCCATTTCATTGTCTGATGATACTGAATCTATACTTAGATATGTTTTGCTCTCAGTTGGTAGTATACTTAGAATATCTTCATTAATATCCAAGCAATCTGCATTTTTTGGTGACAAAATAACTCTACTTTTCATTTCGTCTTGGGTGCAATTATCGAATATGTCTGATACTAAAGAGTCATTGCATACACATTGTTCTGGGATATCGATAGTATCATCAGAAACGTTATCAAGTGAACTCTGCACTCGACTATTTCCGATTTGTAAGAGCCACTGTGAGAAAACTTGTTCGTTGTCATTAGTCCTCATATTCTGAGAGAGTTTAAGTTGATGAAAACTGTGCCACATTGGAGACTTCTTTAGACATACACCCAATACTGCAGCAGGTGGAGCTCTAGGAACCACAGGCAGAACTTGCCTGAAGTCTCCTCCTAATATGAAGACTTTACCACCAAATATGCTATTATTATTCATAATATCTTGTAAACAATTATCAATGGCATTTAATGCATATCGAGGGATCATCGACGCCTCATCAATAATGAAGAGCTTCACCTGCCTGAGAATATTTGCTTGGTCAGAATTAGGCGGAATATTGCAGGTAATTGTCTCAGTGAAAGGAACAGGAAGTTTGAAGATACTGTGAAGTGTTTTTCCATTTTTCAATAGTGTTGCTGCAATACCTGTCCAAGCAGAAGTACTAACAGCCACATTTTGAGCCACCAGGTAATCATGAATCATGTTGAATAGAAAAGTTTTGCCAGAACCGCCAGGTGCATCCAAGTAAAACAGTCGATGGTTAGTCTCCAATCCTCTATCTAGTTCACTAACAGCGTTAATGACACTATTAAATACACCTCTTTGCTCAGTATTTAGTATTTCAGGATTAACTTCTTGAATTTCTTCCATATGTTGAATGGCAGGAGGCTCACTGATTGGTTCTGGTAGACCAAGCATCGCACAATTCATGCCGGTTTCATTCAAAATCATGTTTATGTGATGCAGAGCGATATTCTCTGCAACATTATCATCATATTGGCGTAAAAGGTCCTCTATCATAAGGTGTTTGTTATCATTCCATAATTGTAAGGCATCTTGTGGTGTATTGTATAAACAAATCATTGCAAACATGTTAAGAAGCTGTCGTGGCATTTGATATATAGCTGCCTCACTTAAAGCCATTTCTAGTTCGTTGTCATCTTCAAGCAGTTGCAATCGAATACAGGCACCCTTAAAGGTCGGCAATTGTTCACCTCCTACAGTTTTCAGGTTATTAAAAGAAGTTGCACCTGGTATATGAAGAAGAAGCATCCTTAAATGAAATTTCTCAGCATTTCTAGGACTGGCAGAGTACATTCTCGTTACAATCTGGCGGTGACATTGTCTTCTGGTCCAAGTGTTGCTTTGCTTATTAAATACATAATATTCAGGAATATCAATATAAAGGTGGGCTCTTGCATCCACGTCTCTTTGGTTAAGTTTGAACCATGCAGTTAATTGCGTGTCTCGTCCTTCTGCGCGGGCAGCAGCTTGTCCTTGTTCACCCGGCCTATAATAAACTTGTTGCTGGTCAGGTAAATGGAGGGCGAGTCGGTAAACTATGTGTGACTGTCCATGCATTTTGTATTCTGACAAACGCCAAAATGCTTCAGGCGGAGATACGTATCTACACGAAATATATTGCTTAATTTCATTATATTCATTTGCATTAGTTTCATTGTTATTCATATTCATTTCCATCATTGCGCAATCATGTCTTTTATAGACATATTTGAAAAGATATTTCACACTTTTTACTGAGATACACACCTCTACATTAATGTGAGCACCATATTTTCTGAGTAAATACTTATTATATGGTACTACAAACCTGCAGTCAATCTCATGGACACCCACTCTAACAGAATCTCCATTATTTCTGCGTCTGTAAAGAGGATATCCAGAAACATTTGTAATAGTCTCCTCCTGATATGGCATTGGAAATTTCTTCTGACACTCTCCCCCTACCATACAGATTGAATTGGGATTAAATGTACCACAGGGTCCATGAATCATGAGTGTTTTCACTAATTATCTCAATTCTGGATCATGTTCTGATGGTAATTCAGCTGAAACAATATTATCAATTTGTTCCCTAGTTCTGATTTTATATTCTTCTTGCAGCATGATTAGCATGTGACAATGCGGGAGACCTCTTTTCTGAAATTCAATTACATGTATCGCAGCAATAGGTACCCCAAGTACATGTCTGTCCTTTATGTCAATCATTAAATCATTAAGATGTTGTTTGAAAACCCGTGCCAATAAATCTGGTCTGTTCTGTGCTGTTTCATGAGGCTGTAAGTTTTCAGTTACTTCTCGACATTTTGGATTGCAAGTATATGTTATAAATAAATCAGGCCTTCCATACTTGCAAACTATTGCCATTGCATCTTGGTGGCATTGTTGCATATTTCGTGGGCTCCCTGTGAAGGATGATGGCAAAATGACAGGTACTCCAGGATCTTCATTTTCATTATTTCTTGCAAGGTGATCCATCAAACCTGAATATATTGCAACTCTTAGTTGTGCTTGATTTTCTCTATGAATTTCAAACGACAACCTTCTACTTTAACGTAACCATCGACTATATATTGTTGAAATAGTTTTCCACCACTGTGTATTGGACTGAAGTCACGTCTTATACAGGGTGGGCCAAAATAAGGGTCCTATCTTTAAATTTGAATAACTTCCACAAAATAAAAGTTAAACTCACCAAACTTTATGTGTGTGTAGACTGACCCTTCCGAGATTTTTTGAAATAAACAAAACAAATTTTAGTCGAAAAACACTTCTTAAAACTTACAAAATCTAAAGTATTGTTTTTTACACTGTTTTGAGTTTTTTAAGCAAAAATAATGTTTTCTAAATGAGGGTACGTTCCTTAGGGCTAATACGGCTCATGCTTGCTTCGGAAGGGGTCCTTTACTTATTCTAAAAAAAAATTTTTTTTAAATCAATAAATAAAAAAGTTATGAATTTTTAAAAATAGGACCCTTATTTTTGCCCACCCTGTAGATAGACGATATGCATAAAATTCCTGCATAGTCACCTTGTTACGAACTCTAGTTTGCCTATTTGCTACATGAGGAATGTTTATATGCCATCCGAATTCACCATGAGGAAAGAGAAAAACGCCAAAATAAAAAACAAAAAATAGTTTTAAGTTTTAAGCAACACAAAAAGTAGTTTTTAACCAGGTGATAAAAAAAAATAAATGCAAAAAATAAATAATAAAATTGTATTTATTGCCAATTGTTGGTAAATGTTTGATAAAAATAAATTAAAACATTTTTTTTAAAATTTATTTACACTGTATTGTGTTCGTTTTTTTGTTATTTGCAATGTTTCTTGAAAATAAAACTGAAAAAGTTTACGAAGTTATCGTCTGCCACACTGACCCTAACTCTAACGACGGCGTCAAAGTTAGCGCGGGTCCTAATGTAACAAAGCACCCTCTATTTGTTAGTAAGTTGCTTTATTATGACCCCCCTCCTTCTGGATAAGAGTGAAATAATTTGTTAAAATAGTCACCCGTGTACGATGGACATTGCGCATATCTACTAGAAAAGGTTGATATGCCATCCGTTCAAAAAAAAAAATAATAATAATACTGGCCCTCTCTACAACCAAAATAAAGGAAGTAAATTGTTTTCACTTTTTAAGAAATACTAATAACACACTAATTTTTAAGCAGTTAACGTAATTTAATAGACAATGCCCTTAAAAACGCTAAAATAAAAAACAAAAAATAGTTTTATGTTTTAAAGCATCAGAAAAAAGTACTTTTTAACCAAGTGATAAAAAAAATAAATGCAAAAAATAAATAATAAAATTGTATTCATTGCCGCTTGTTGGGAATTGTTTGCTAAAAATAAATAAATAATTTTTTTACTTTTACTTACAGTGTCGTGTTCGTTTTTTTTTTGTTAGTTGAAATGTTTCTTGAAAATAAAACTGAAATGTAGAAAAAAACTTTAGAGGTTGGTTGGGATCGAACTATAAACCAGTCGGGCCGAAGTAAAATATACTACGTCGCTAACCGTTACGCTAAAGGGAAATACTTGAAAATTCAATTGAAATTAGGCGTATAAAAATGTTTGTCTACATCTCGGTGCGGTACGCATGCGCAGAGGTTTTGCCGGAAGCGTGACACACGAACACACACGCTATCGTATTAATATATATATATATATATATATATATATATATATATATATATATATCGAGACCACTGCCTTAAACCGCCAAGGTTGGCGAACCGTCATCCGGAACATCATCAGTGCAGCTGAGCAGAGGAGAAACACCCGATGGAGGGAGAAGCGATCACGCAGGGCACAACAGACAAGAGTCGCCCCATCACATGCTCACTGTTAAAAAAACAGAAAGATGAGAAAAAAAGAAAAAAAAGACTACACAGCCTGTTGCAGCCCTGGGTACGATTCTGACCAAGACCACGACGCGCATCCCCCATGATCTCCCGAGATCGATGGAGCCAACAACGTGCGCATACATTATTTGGTGGTTGTAAGAATAATTGAAGAATGCAGTTTGGAAAAGAGGGGGTATAAAGAGAAATAAGTTAACTAGCCATAAGTCGTATTTACACTTAATTCCGTAGGAGAGAGAGACATACATATTAAACTATAATATATATATATATATATATATATATATATATATATATATATATATATATATATATATATATATATATATATATATGAGAAAGGAAGGATGAGAGTAATTCGATGTAATGGGAAATAAAACAGGAAAAATCGAAAGATAGTTTGTATATATTCACCAACGTTTCGTCTTTTTTGTAAGACTTCCTCTGGATGATAATTTTAAGAAAACTGTTATGCAAGTACAGCGAAGTTTGGGGTTGACATGGTGGAGAGATGAGGGAATGTTGTAGCTGTGGTTACTATAAGCGCCGGAGGAGAGTCCAGGCTAGAGGAGTCAATGGTCGCTAAAGAATGAAATAAATATGAAAAGTATATACGATTGAGGCAGCTATGAAATGGAGAGGCGTGAGAATATAATTAGAATTGCCTTAAGGTTTGAGAGGTGAAAGGAGGCTGTAATTATAGTGGGGGTGAGGTAGGGCATGGATTTGTAGAGGCTGGGGAAAGAGAAGGGAAGGGGGAAACACTGAATGTTTAGCATGTAGGTGGTATCATAGTTGTCGAAAAAGATTTGAAGAAATGAGGACAACCATGTCAATCATATTCGTACCCCCCTATTTTCAAAGTTGTATTAATTCCCTAATCTTTCAATCACGCCAACCCCAAACTTCGATGTACTTGCATGACATTTTTCTTCAAATAATCATGCCGAGGAAGTCTTAAAATAAAGACGAATCGTTGATGAATATATAAAAACTTTTTCTTGTTTTTTTTCTTTTTTATGACCATATATGTATATATATATATATATATGTATATATATATATATATATATATATATATGTGTGTGTGTGTGTGTTTCACGTTTTTTTATTTTTATTTTACACTCGTCAGTATGGAATTAAGTAACCGCGTCGCTGAATATAGGCTAAGGTTTCAGCTCTCTGACTGTTATGTAGGCTGCAGCGTTGTCTTATATATATATATATATATATATATATATATATATATATATATATATATATATATATATATATATATTTATATATATATATATACATATATATATATGATATAATAGGTGGATAAATAGAAAATTAAGCGATAGTAAGTATATTATGTACATAGAATAGAGAGATAAATAACTAGATAGTAACAGTATTTAAACAAACAGATAGATAGATAGATAGATAGATAGATAGATAGATAGATAGATAGATAGATGGATAGCTACATGTACACAATTATGCACACTCAATTACAGCGCAGTAAAACGATTATGATAGGCCAATGTTATGGAGAAGAGATATATTTGTGAGGATTCCGTTCACCAACGCGCTAACCTGAAGGATGGGCCAGATAGGAAATCAAAGCCAGTTAAATTCGAATTGATATAATTTAAATTGAAGGGCATGAAAAATAAGAAAGAAGAAATTATAAGAAACGATTCCCATTGGATGAGAAAAGTGCAATCTTGCAAAAAGAAAAATTACTTTATCCTGCGAATGTAAACGCACACCCATATATATTATACTGAAGCTGCGTTTAGGAAGCGTTGTTTCTGTAAGGGTTGTTCTGTATATATTTCAAAAATCACACAAAATACATGCTTAATTATTTTTTTAATTCGGGGACTGAGTTTTTCTTTGAAGAAACCAGGCGTAAATTGTCATTAATTCATCACATTACCCATCTCATACTAGGCTACACTCTATCACTTTTACCCTCTTTCACAGTATGTTCTTTACCACCATTATCATGTTATATGGTATATATCACTCTTATCATAATGCACATTCTCTCCTCTTTCTCGTCCTCTCTCTCCCCCTGTCTTTCTCTTTTAATTAACGAGAATAAGGAAGAAGGAAAACAATGAAAAAGTCGAAATGATCCATGAAAAGAAAAAGGGGATAGCACTACAGGCAGTAATACCTTTTAACCTGTAGATAGACTGGAAACCGACAAAAGAATAACAGGAAAATGCAGCGTGCAGAGCGATTGCTAGTTTGTATGCTGTATAGGTACAGCTTGTGGCACATCTTATTTTATGAAGAAATTTGCTCGATTTTCAACATTTTTGTAAAAGTTTAAAGATAAATACAATGTACATGATTTACTCTTACATAATTCACCGATCATTAACATTTTCAGAACGTAGCTGATACGTGTAAAGGTTTGTAACGTGGGCTATATTTTTTGTGATTTAGTTTAATGCAAACGAGGGTAAAAAGGGCTGGGAAGCTATTCGTGAGAAAATACGATACCTCCGATTTTTGTGAAATTTTAACAATAGGTATTCGCCATCAATTAATATATGTTATTTGATTTCGTTTTCTTTGAAGTATTTTAAGGCTTGTTTAGATGCATGATATGAACACACCACCTGATTTTGAAATTTAAATATTTTAGATTGGCAATAAATTTGATCAATAACTATTAACTATCAATTAAGCAAGATTCCCTGAATTGCAATTTCCTCTTTAGACGTGCTAAGATTCCGTTTAAATTTGAGATGTTTTACACAATAAAAATAATGTAATGGATGTTCATGAAAATTGGAATAATGAATATAGAAATACGGTTTAATGGAACGATATCGTTATATAATATTTGTAAGAGGATATACAATTGAAGCAAAATCATTCTATTAGGGAAATTAATTTTACCCGTACAGGGACGGTTATATACAGTTTTGAATTGTCATATTTTTAGATGCTTCTGATCAACCTTCAATCATAAACAAATCAACTTAACATCATGAATTTTAAACAGACCTGAAAAACTTAAGCGGTCATAATGGGCGCTATATTTACTTTAATTTACTTTCATGCAAAAAGAGTAACAAAAATTGAACCATTCGTGAAAATTCATATATGCCCGTTTTCTGAAATTTTTACAATAGTCATTAGAAATAAATTCAAAAAATAATCTTCAAACTTCATGTATTTATTACTATTTTAAAGGGTTTTATAATAGGAGTACACACTGCGATTGAAAATTCAAATATTTCAGTGTTGCATTTAATTTGATCTAGAGTCAATAAAAAAGATATGTTATTTTATAAGAAAAGGTACGTATGTTATTCTGTTTTCATTTTTCATTCATTATACTTTTTTCTGTGTTAGCTGGAGCCCGCGCGGATGTAAGGGTGTCTGTAAGAAACGATGGGTGGTAGTGTGTGCTTGCAACCTTCAAGGGCATATGTCTATACAAATTAAATGTTACAGTGTACGGAGTTTGGAAGCTTGCACGTGTGTGTATTGTGTCAAATTGGACTAAATAATCCGTGACATAACAGCTTATCTACTTTCATTTCAAATTAAAAATATAATAATAATTAAATAAAAAATATAAATTTAATATCTAATGAAATATTAAATTGTTTAATTCTACTTTCCGTAGCCGTAGTGAAAATGTTTCGTCCGGAATGGGTATTGATTTTTATACCTTTTTCGAAACATATATGCAAATGTGTAGACAAATAATGCTTGCATGAATAACATATTATACTTCCTCTCTCTCTCTCTCTCTCTCTCTCTCTCTCTCTCTCTCTCTCTGTCTATATATATATATATATATATATATATACATACATATATATATATATATATACATATATATATATATATATATACATACATATATATATATATATATATATTTATATATATATGTATGTGTGTGTGTGTGTGAGTGTGTATGTTTTATATACGTATACAACGATCAAAAAGTCTCCTTGCTACTTATATTTCATAACTAATTATCTGAATAGCTATCATTTATTATTTTTCTGTATGATCCTCAAATAAATGTTCACATTGACTTTCCTATCACGTATAATATAATTTCCATTATATATGTTTTGTTTGAATATGTACTTAAACAGTGCTGACTACATAGTTTGTCTTAGTTTGGTGTTAAAAATATGTGTATATAAAGTTATATACACTTAAACGTTCCGGCTTCATCAATCGAAAGCAATCACTAATTGCCGACTTTCAAAGGCTTCCCTTTCTTTTATAGGCGAATGTTTTCTACATTTATCTACAGCTGCCTAAACTCATTGCGAGTACCCGATTCACCAGATCACTTTAAGTAAACTTTACACTAATTGCTTTTTATTGTCTTAATTAAGCACTGATGTTCAGTCCATGTATTTAACTAAAGTTAACCCTGCTTTTTCTCAGATTATTGCCTTCTAATTTACAACGTTAATCAGAGAAATATTATAGTTTATATTATTTTTTTTTATTCTGTTAAGTAGATTTTTTGTGTCTTAAAACTTTTCAATATCTAGTGTATCGCTCAAACATGATCATCAAAGCTCATACAATTATCTGCATGCGCTAATCCAACATACTATTTTACATTCAATTACCTGAGAATATCTATTGAACTTTAGTTACCGAAAATAATTAGCGATATACCATGTCCGTTATTTAAATTATAGAACCTTTGTAAATGTCTAAGTTGTTTATTTTCTATAATATTTTAAATATCGGTATTTTCAGTAGTATATATTGATACTCGGTAGATCGATTGATTGCTAAGCAGTTATTTTGTAATCGGCTATTCAGCCGTTTTTACAGTTGCATTTTCCTCATTTTTATCTTTCTCATGTTCATTTGAATTCCAACTTTTTCTGTTATAATTGTTAATGTTTTTTGTGTTCATATTAATTATTAATGATATTATTATTGTTATTGAAATTATCATTATTCATTTCTACTTTCCTCTTAATATGTTTCTCCCTTTCTTTTTACCATACTTATTTGATATGTTAGTATTTCGAGACTTAATAATGTTTTTTTTAAAATTATTACAGTAACTGTTATTCAGTTTCAAATAATTTAATTACATTTTAAAAGTGTTATAACACTTATTACATTTTATTTCATATTTTATATAGCGTGACAGTGCTGAGTGGTTGTGAAGAAATTGAAAAAAATTTGTCTCCCATGATGTGGATTTTTTGCGCGCGTTATGTGGACATTTTTCTGGCTAAGCCCAAAAGAAACCTAAGATAGAATATAATGATGTTGCATATTTTACAGTTCGCTCAAAACCCCTTAGCGTGGGGAAGAGAGATTCAATAAAGTATGAGCGCCTTCCGCGGATGCGTGTGTATGGAAGTGGTGCAAGGGGCAGTTAATGATATGCAGACACCTTAATATACTGTAGTGCATCTGCCACGCTTCATTTTGTAATAGCAATCTTCATCGCTGAAGATATAGAGAAAGTGAAGGCATCTTACTCTATATGTTACCAGTAATCTTTATAAGAGGCTATGTTTGTCGGTTTGTTTGGCGCACTTAAGTTTCAAATCACACGGAGCTTACAAGTGATTTTGAGTAAAAAATATTAGCACTATATATTCTACTTTGATTAAATTACAAAAATAAAAATAAAAACTGTGACATGTTTGAAGCTTACATCTTCCTGAACGAGTTCATATGTACATACTGGATGTTACCCGACTTGTAATTAACACAATTTAATATGCTGCGTATGAAGATTACCATACATTGTCCAGCTTTATATAAATATTTTGTGGTAATACTGTGTTTTTTCTGTTACGTGCAGGAATATGGATAAGCGTTGTAAAGACTTAGTATAATATTTGAAATTTCTATTTATATATTTATTATTTTATAATCTACTATATATATATATATATATATATATATATATATATATATATATATATATATGTTTAAGTCAAGTTCATATCATATTTCAATAACCATGTTTTAATGTTATTATTTTTATTTTTATTTTTTCAAATTTCCAAAAACATAACATTCATGTGAGATATATTTTTTTACGGTCCGTTTCATGTGTCTCGTGCCAAACAAAATTTGTATGTAAATACCGTCTCTGCAACATTATAAAATCATCAGAGAAATTCACAGAGAGTAAAAAGTTTTTGGATTATAGTATATTGAAAAAACTTACACTAAACAGTGGTTCGTTTTTGTGTGCAACCAAGCAAAAAAACAAAGAAAAGGGAAAACTCACACGTATGGGAACCCACTAATACGTCACTTTGAATTTTTCGTTCAGAGCTAGTACAGCCTTAAATTTGTGTGGACATTTATAAATTTTAATTCAATAATATTTCTTAAAATAGTTAATAAGTACTATAATTTATTCATAAAAATTCTGATTCACTGGAGGGTAATTTTTACTGTCTAAAGTTACATAAATAAGTATTCAGATATCTATTTAGGTCATTTGGATACGACGCCAACAACGGAGTCAGTTTCTTTTAAGTTCAACAGTTCAGATCCATACTTTTTCAATGAGCCTAATACAATTTAAAAGAAGGTCCCTACGACTTTAGCTAAACATGTATCAGAACGAAAAAGTAAAATATACAATATACCCTAAAATAGCTTATACTAGCGTAAAAATATGTCTCAAAGAAATGTTATGTTTTTTGGAAATGTGAAAAATAAAATTAAATATGATAAAATAAAAACATGGTTTTTGGAATATAATATGAACCTGACTTATATTTGCTCTGTTGTCACTAATTGACAATCATCGAGCTGAATTTTTTAAAGAGACTGGAAAGTGAAAGGGCATTGATTGCATATGCTGATACATATATTGCCATTACTAATTATATATATATATATATATATATATATATATATATATATATATATACATATATATATATATTTATACTGATGTTTCAAGTTCAACTATGATATTTCAAGTTCAACAATATTGACAAAATGAACACAAAGTCAATATTGTTTTTAAAAGTGCTCTATACAGAGTAGATATTTTATAAAGTTATATATACATTAGTAGAGACAGTCGACACTTATTAATTGGTGTCGAGTGTCCCACCAATGTTTATTTAATATTATATCATATATATGCATATATATATATATATATATATACATGTATATGCGTATGTATGTATATATATATATATATATATATATATATATATATATATATATATATATATATATATATATATATATAGTGATAAGCATAGTCTACACTTACATTTAAAAAGGCTATTGTTGTGTGCTCTTAATCATTATTATATAATGAACAATACATTCATATATTTAAAATAGATTAGTATTTATTTTACTTGATATTATAGTATTAAACATGTTCTTTAACTTTTTCCAAAACATTAGGTATACCGTTATATGTGTATCACGTTAGTTTCCCAGCAATAAACAAGTCACCTTGGAAAAGTTTCCGAGTGGGCGATATACAAAGCATGACATATACAAGACACGTTTGTTCGATTTCAGTAGTTTATTAAGAGACAGGAAGTGAATTATTTAAACAATTATGTAATGGTCTACTGAGACAATGCCCCGGGACTCTGGTCGCGCTGGTCGTCACCCGAGACACCCTGGGGAGTAATGAATGACTTACTCGTTTATCTTTTTGAAAACGACGTATTGATTAAGAAGTAGTACACCAACACATATATACACGAAAATACGTAATAGTATATATATATATATATATATATATATATATATATATATATATATATATATATATATATATATATGTAGATTATAACTAAAAGGAAAACTTTTAGAGAGTTGGAACTATTGTGTAATAAGGAAAGCTCAATATACTGGATAGAGCAAAAATATAGTAAGTCAATGAACATTGATTAGACCTGCACATGGAAGCAAATCGATATCTTCAGTTGTTCAAAACAAGGAGCAGTTTAGTTTATAAAATACAATTATTTTTCTTCTCTTTCATTTCTTAAACCAGGCTTTTCAAAGATTAAAATCTTATCATCAGAGGAAAAATTATGATTGATAAGTTGACAGGAATTTGGAAGAGTTTTAAAAAGAAATTAAAGTGCAAACGGGTATGAGAATCACCAATAATGAAATCCAAAAAAAGCGTGGGGCTCAGAAATATTGGTAAATCCAGAGGAATCTGTATAAAAATCCAATGACGACAATTCACCCCCGGGTCTGTTGTCCTCGGAGAAGGGATCAAATCAGATTGGCCATGTTAAGGAAAACAATATTCTTCCTGTTTTCAGTTAAGCGTATTCCACGACAAAAACAATGACAACATCTCAATGGAGTCAAAGTGAACTGTTGCAATGTATAGAAATTACTTGGGAATTGTGGGATAGCATACAGAAGGGAAGAGAAAAAGAAGGGAAGAGAAAAAAACGCTAGACAAAATATAGAGACAGAAAAAGGGTAGGAATTAAAGAAGAAAAGAAAAAAGAAAAAAAGAAAAAAAGAGAAAAAGAGAAAAAGAAAAGCGAGTGAAAAAAGAGTGCAATCTAACAGGTGGGGGGAGGGGTTAAGGGATTCAAATCAAAATGATATTAAGCCAGAAAAAATAAAGCGGAAGATAAAAGTAAAGATAAAAAGTAATTAAAAAAATTCCAAGGTGGCCGAATTCAAAAATACACAATGTCTGGTCATCACAGTGAAATTATGTTTCCATGGGGAATGTAAGTAGATTAAATACAGATAAGAAACAAACACTGGCTTTTAAGGAAGATTAAGCTGAGATAATTTTGGATGGGGAAAGAATATAGTGACAGGGTTTTTTATGGGGGTGTGAAAAAAGGAAAGGAAGGTAGAAGAACTGGTGTCGCTAATAAGGTTAATTCCCATTTCTTGTTAAAACAAGAAATGGGAATTGTCTGTCTTATTATAATTCTTAAGGTCTGAGTAAATTTCTTTAAGAGGAAAAAGGGGTGCTAAGGGATTTTAAATCAATTGTCAATCTATAAATAAATCGACAATGTAGGTTGTTAAAAATAGGGAAAAGATGGGGCTGTTAAGCAGATGCAAAACAACTTTAACTAATGAATAATAAATAATAAATAATAAATAAATAGTGAAAAACAAAGAATAGATAATAGGAGTTAAAGATAGGGGTAGATAGGTAGATAGTTGCAATGCTGCCTCCACCCGCTCGCGGTAGTGAACTATTGCTTATTACATAATTGAACATCCACCGTAATATGACATGAATTGTGAATAAAGCACATGTAAACAACCACGTGAACAAAGCCGCATATACACACACAAATGCACATATGAAAAAAAACAAACACATACATACATACATTCATATACATGTACATACATACATATATATATATACACATATGCACAAAAGACACAAGCACAAGGGCGCCTTCCGTACACTTGCACAGCAAAAACCGCTTACACACACAAGCGCAACATCAATACATGCACTTGAGATCCCAGACAACTACATATATATACACATGCTAGATGTATTAAAAAGAATTTTTTTAAATTTTTATTTTCACTGTGTCTTGAGGATTAGCCATTTTAACTGTATTACTAGTTTTAGTGGGTCTATTTACATATTTCTTTGGTTTTCTGGGTATCGTGGTGCTAGATCGTTGTCTATCCTGTGTAGCCATTTTGTAGGTAATAACATTTAAAGGTTTATTCCCCTGGAGAGAGGAATTATTTTCATATTTAATGTTATCAATATCGCTCTCTCTCTCTCTCTCTCTCTCTCTATATATATATATATATATATATATATATATATATATATATATATAGGTATATCTATTTATTATGGAGAAAGAGATAGGTGAGCAATAGATAGATAGATAGATAGATAGATGGATAGATAGATAGATAGATAGATAGATAGATAGATAGATAGATAGATAGACCGACCGGCGATTATCTTGGTAATAAGTGTAATGACACCTCATTTTTAAATCAATTTCCTATAGTTTTCTTTTCCCGACAATCTTGTACGTGATGACAACATCTTTGAAAAATGTAATTAAAAAGTATATTTATCAAAATTACTAGCAAATATATGATATGCTCCCTCCGGTCGCATATGTTTGCTAGGCGCCGCGTCAGAAATGAACGCCATGCGTTAACCGAGGGAGCCCCAGTCATATTTATTGGCTGGTTAGACAGTGATTTTCTTTGTTTCCGACCAAGAATATTTTCAGTTTAAAATAAACAAAAAAAAAATGTTAACCCCAATTGTTTTTTACCCTCCACCATAAATGGAATTTTTGTATAATAAACAAATTTTTAAAAATCCCCCCCCCCCCTTTTTTACCTTCCACTATACTTAGAACAGTTTTAGTTAAGAAAAGAAAAAAATTGTGTTAATTTTTTTGTTGACAAAAGAAGAAAAGAGAAGAAAGTCACATCGTTTATTTTAATAAATTAAACACGGAATAATAAAAACAGTTTGTAAATAAAAGCTTTACGGCGTAAAAGGTAAAGCCAAAATACTAAACACGCACGTAAAAAAAATGAAGGTTTTCAAATCGGAGAAAAGGTGTACTTAAAATAAAACAGTAAAACAATCAAATACAGCGAACACAATTAGTTATTAAAATGCTCTCGAGAAAAAGTTTACCTAAATTAAATTCATTAGAATGTGTGTGGTTCTTTAAATAGTAATGTTTGAATCAATTATTGGTTTAATCAACCAAGTTGATTCAATGAATTTGTTATAATCAACAATTTAAAAAAACTAAATACAGCGAACACTATTATTAAAGTATGAAAAAAAGGTGTCCCTAAAATAAAAAAAAAAATCGGTACTCTTGTACTGTAGGACCCGCGCTAACGTTGACCATGGCCCTAACCCTAAACCCTAACCCTAACCCCCATTTTGACCCTGACCCTAACCGTAACGACGGGGTCAAAGTTATCAGCAAAAAATCACATACAGTTAACATGATTAGTTATTTCAATGCTATCCGAAGCAAAGTTTACGTAAATTACATTCGTTAGAATGTGTGTGTGTGTGTGTGGGTTTGCTAAATGACCTTTTTTCAATTAAACAAGTTGATTCTAAAAAACACGGAATAATAAAAACTGTTTGTAAATAAAAGCTTTACAGCGCAAAAGGTGAAACCGAAATCATAAAAAGCATTTAAGGTCGTAAGAAAATAATAATATTGGAAAGTTTTCAAATCGGAAGAAAAGGTGTACCTGAAATAAATCTATTAAAAAAATAAAATACAGTAAACACGAATAGTTTTTTAAATGCGCTCGAAAAAAATTATTATTTTTATTTAACAATTTGATTCAATAAATTTGTGTTTTAAAACATAATGGCTAATAAGATTATGCAAATAAACAAACTCAGAACGTTTTAATTAAAAAAAAAAAACAGAGTAGAAGTAACACGGTAAATGCCAGCGTTTTGTTTACATTTTAAATAACGCGCCCGTCTTACGTCCATACTGAATAATCAGAGGGAGGTAACCGATTCAATAGAGTAACGCTGGCTTTTCAATCAGTTTCGCAGTAGATAGATTGACGACGTAGCTCATTTCATATATATATATATATATGTATATATATATATATATACATATACATATATATATGTATATATATATATATATATATATATATATATATATAACAAATAAAATAAATAATTATAATTTATAAGTAAGATTGTTAGCGAGCAAAATAGCGTAAATACATGTGGAAATCGTAAGAACACAATCATGAGTGTATATTTACGTATACTAATTTATTAGAAGTTTAAAAACAATTAATTATGTAAATTGAGAAATGCGCATAGCGCAGAGTGTTTACGGGTGTTTTTGTAGTACTATATATAGAGGCTGGCAGACTAAGTAAACACTAATATTACTCTGAAAGAGTTTCGGCTTCAGACAGACAGACAGAGAGACACACATATAATACTCTACATTATTAGTAGAGTTCATTTCACTGTTCAAAATGAATAGGTTGTCATTGAAAACAGCCAACCATTGTGTTTTGTTGGTTAAAATAATGAATACAAATACACATTAACTCTTATAACTAAGAGTTTAGTGTAGAACTAGTTGCAATAATACACTTATACTTACTAAACAACTTTATGATTAATTAACATGATCGTCATGGAAGTTCATTACATTAAACATTCTTGCACCCATACAATCATTCCATGCAAATTGTTATCGATGTAAACTAACGTCCATTGTAGTATGCCTAATCTGTACAGGATGAGAAACATACAAGTAATGTACTAAAATATGATTTTGATAATAACATGTTTTTGAAGCACATATGGATAAGCTTTGTTAAGTGGTAAGTTGCTTGAGCTAAGTTATAATAATTTTTAGTGTTATTAATATTCTAACAGTTTTATGACCTTCCGAATGTATAGGAGATGTATATATATATATATATATATATATATATATATATATATATATATATATATATATATATATATGTATATATACACATATATACATATATATATACATATATATATATATATAAATATACATAGATATATATGCATATATGTGTGTATATATACTTATTTTAAATAAAATATATATATATATACACAGGCTCACACACATGCATATATATATATATATATATATATATATATATATATATATATGTGTGTGTGTGTGTGTCTATCTTAATCACATTATAAAACTCTGTTTACGTACGCTATGTCGATAATATTCTTATTCTAGCTGATAACAATGAACACATACACAAATTTTAAGACCTTTTCAAAAAGAACTCTGTTCTTAAATTCACCATAGAACTTAACGTAAATAACGAACTCCCATTCTTAAATATTCTTATTGACTCAGCTAATTAATCATTAAACACTTCTACTTATAAAAAAAACAACCAGCTCAAATCATAGTCTTATAAGTTTCAAGAGCGAGTGTCACTATCGCCACAACATAGGTATTGTTAAAAATCTATTAAACCGTGCCAAATTAATCTCATTCTCTAACAAAATAATATTCATTGAATTAAAATTATTAAACAAGTACTTATTTACAACGAATTCCTTAATTATATCGTTGATAAACAAATACTAGTAATGATCCAAAACTTAAAAATACACCAGTACAAATAATATTCAACAGCACAACTCAAACAATATTGAGATATATGATTTGTAATCAAATGCAACCAAACTTTAGATTAGAAGAACAGCCAGGAAAAATGTCATACACAGATACATATCCTCAACTGACAATAATAATAACATTAGACTCATTATTTACTATAAGAAATTTGAAACACAAAATCTTGTCGTAAAAAAACAATTCCTCAGAAAACACTAGAAGGCAACAATGTTATTTATAAGTTTAAATACCCTTTGGGAGAATGTAACTCCCATAATAATAATAAATTTAATAGCTACATTGGTTTTACAAGCACCCCCTTATCCTGCCTGCTCATCAAGCATCTTGTAAACTCTTGTTCAATTTACTAAGTTATATATATATATATATATATATATATATATATATATATATATATATATATATATAGCGTGTGTTCAAGCCAAATTTGATAGTATTAGATATCAAAAATCATATAAATATATAATAGCGGTAAATTGCAATGGGTAGATATTTCTGTGTACTATTAATGAGTTTGAAAACCGGAAACAATGAACGACAGAAAAGTATCAGAATATTAAAAAAATAGTGATTTTAATCATGATGATTCGCGTTTGATTACAAAGTCCGAAATAGTAACTACAACGCTATTTTCCTTGAATACCGTGAACTTTTTTTGAGATGTGAAATGGAGTATAACAAGGAAGACATTGCAGTGGCTTGCAAAAAGAAATATTTGCATGTCTTCTGATAGTGGCTGTCAAAAACTACGAAAGAAAGCTGCTACATCTAGATAAGCAAATGCGAACCTTGGCGAGAAAAACGGGTGTTTGAAGACATCTCTGAGGAGATTTGCTTATAATCATACAGGTTTTCTTTGGGCTGACGAGCAATACTTCTAAAGTCCTCTCAGTTGGAGACTTGAAAATCCCAACATCGTGTGCACCATCAGACAGCAGGTGCCAGCTATCTACCGCCAAGGGAATCGCCTTACGTAAACCAAAAAAAATCCTCAACAATTTCAGACACCAGTTGAGCTTGGGATGCTCACGTTAATAGGGCCAGTTTCACAACGCACAGAACTACAGTGGGTTAGCTTACAGTCTGCGCGAATACCGTGCGTCAAGAAAAACGAGTGCCTCAAACTGTGATAGTCTTTGTATGTGATTTTAGTTAAGACTACACATAGTATATACAAAGAATCAAACTAAGGCTACAAAGTTATACACGTGAATATTTAAAAAATAACTATGTAGCAAATACCCTATTAACTAAATTGAAACTACTTGAATTGCCAGAAGGATTACTACCTAAAACGTAACAAATTAAATATAAACAATCTCACGTGAGTAATATTCCGAAATGCCTCAAGCAAAATCTGTAAACAAGTTTCGGATAGAATAATTGCTAGTATTTAAAACACACATTACACCATTATCTATTAAGCGTGGCTAAAAATACCGATGTCACTTCCACAGCAAATCAGTCATAGAATCTGATAATAGATACGGAACTTGAAGCAACACACCCGAAACGTTTTTAATGGATTTAACTGACTCCGCAAAGCTTATGTATATATTCAGATCATTTTTCTTTGAATGAAATCTATGTAAATGTCTACTACCTAATAGAGGTTTGATACAGAGATAATGCTTTTTTACTATCATTTATTCTGACCGCATATATGAGAATGCTAAAAATCAAATGTATGGTTTTCCTACAAACAGACCTGAAACATCAGTATAAGCATCAACTAAACGTCATTTATTTGATTGCTATAACATAATCATCTTAATAATATACATCCATTCCCGCCATTCTCTAAACCAAACTAAGCTCCATACAACGTGCATAATATATCTACAACCACAAATCATATCAGTACATCAATTATCCAATGGAATCCCTACGTAATCCGCTAAAGAACACATGTTTGTCTGTAATTCTAATTAGTGCTAATGGTTACATTTAATAGATCTAAAACTAAGATTCTCTACTTTCACCAACTACGCTCGTATCTTTATTCTGCTCTAATTGAAATGAATGGCTCTCTCCTTGAGGAAGATCTCTGATTTGACAAGCTTGTAGGACTTAACTTCACTCTAAACCTGAATTGGAAGACTTACATCAAATCCGTTACATAGGTCGTGGGAAAAATGGCTATATTATTCTACCGCTGAAGAAATAATTTCACTTATGACGCAATTCTCTACCTGTATAAAGGTCAAATACGCCATAAAATTGAGCAATTTTTACCACATCTGGTGAGGTGCTGCTCAGAGCTCTCATTCTTTTTTTTTAAACAGTAAATAACATATTTTGAAATCTAGTGGGTGTATTTTTATCTTCCCTACATCTTCTTTTATACAGAAGACATTTTGCTAGGCTGTCTCTACTCTACCGTTATTTTGATGGTAGGGACTTGCCTGCGCTTTATTTTTATAATCTCCCTGTAAAACATTCATCACAGCAACTCGTCTAGCCACAACCAATGTAAATAATGTTAATTTCCTCATCTTTGTAACAAAAGTTTCACGGAATTTCTATTAGACAGTTTTGCTCTGGAACTGCCCGTCTACAGAACAATCTTCTATGTCTGTTCTTTTCAGCCGAATTCTGTTGGAAGCAGTTAATAAAGTATTTGTTTATTTTCCACCGATGTTACTCTAGTTATTCTCACTATCCTTATTTTTACAACGGCTGCCTCGTATATCATCTGCATTTATTTGATCCTTCTTGATATTTCATAAATTTCGCCAATAGTTTCCAACTATTACGTAGTATCTAGTATACATTAGATTGATCCATACATATGCTCCGATCTTGTTGATATAATTCGGGTCATGTTAAACCTCTCCTTTTTTGTTTACTATTCGAAATGTGTATATAACGTATCTTTCTATTTTTCAGAGCTGTTCCCTTACTTGTATTCCTGTAAAATTATAAATTAATAATTCTTTCATAGTTACTGACTGAAACTGCATATTCGATATATGATGTTGTGGAAGGTTAATGAAAGAAATGCTGCTGCAGAGACATGAAAATATGAAGCATATATGCCAAGATGTCAAAAAAGATCGACTGGTAATTTGTTACAATGTTTTGTAGCGGAGTTTTGAGCTTGAAAGATAAGCTTAGGCCTTGGCGTCCATCGGCCATTGATAGACATGTTTTAAATACGTAGATGGAGAATGATCCTCATCTATACTCTTGTAAAGTAGCAAACCACTCAACACTTCACAGCCTACTATAAGCCGCCACTTAGAAAAATTAGACAAGATTAGCCGACTAAACGTCAGGATTAATTATTCCATCCCAACAAAAAAGTAAGCAAAATGATACCGTGTTTGATGCTGTCATAATAGGCCATAGAAAAAAGGAGTTCCTTTGACAATATTTAGCGCAAAAGGACGTGGGTTGATGAAGGTAAATATCCTCAATACAACCCATAATGCGAGATCCATCCCAAAAGGATGTGACTGTGCGTTCAGTGGGATACTCGTGGCATTATCCATCATGAGTGTGTATTCCACAACTAATCACTAAATGCGAACGATTATGTTGAGAAATTGCAATTGAATTGTGAACGAAAATCCTAAAAGAAACAGCGGCATTTGTCAATCAGAAAAAGTTGCCCTCCTCCATAAAAAGCAAGGTCACACGCTGCAGAAGTGACGTAAACAAAAATGTTACTACCTGGCTGATCTGTTTGACTTCATCACCTATATCTTTTGACCTCGTCTCGACTGATTTTAACCTCTTTAGGTTTTTGCAAGATGCACTTAAAGGCAGAACATTAACTGAAAAGAAACATATTAAAAAGCACAACCAAATATTTGTTTGTAATCAAAACTGTCTTCATTTTATTCGAATGCAATTAAAAAAGTAATTGGTAAATCAGTAAAGGTTCCTGAAAACAATGGCGAATATACAATTGCTTAGAATTGGTTAGTACGGTTTATATTATGAATTGAAATAAATATAGAAAACATTTATTATTATTTATTTATAAATCAACTTTATGTATATATTAAAAGTCCTTCACGATATTTTATCATACAAGTCATGGGTAACCGACACATCACTCTGGCAACGTAGGTAATGTATTTTCACTTCATCGTCGGAAGGAGTCATAGTGTAGTTCGATCTTAGGGATATATTACTGGCATTTTCCTTTCGTTTAGCAGGGATTTCGTTTATTGCTGATAGTCTGGGCGTCCTACTCGGGAATGCCGACGGCCACATTCTCGGGAATTATTGTACGTGACCAAATTACCACGCCAGAAGAGCTAGTGTGCACGTCTACGTCTCTGTAGTTATGAGTTAGGAAGCACTTAAAGGAGATAGTCGTCACAGCGACATCCAATTAACTTCCATTCAAAAAGAAAATCATCTCAAAATATGTAGTGTCCATTATTGAATGCCAACACGAGGGTCCGTAATATCCATACTCTACATAAGTCTAGAGATAGTGTCTCATCTTTTTAATGGTTAAGAAGATAGGCAACAATTGCCCCTTATGGTGGATATATTCTTTGAAAATACGGATGACAAGTACTAGGCTTGTAAGCGTAACTGTGAGTAAACACTGATTTTTTTTTTAAATTCTAAGTGTCTTCCTTACAGCTTGTATGATTTGCTTATTGTGATATCATAACTCTTGCGAATGTTTAAAGATGCAGACATTACACATAAATGGCCGACTTGTATTAACCTCAGCATTAAGAGATCTTTGTTCTTTCTTTTCTTTTTCTTCCTCTTTCGAAATCATGCCTATTATTCTAGCTTCATTAAATTACGCAATAGTGTTCGCTCCGGCGGTAATGTTCTGATTGCTTAAAAAGCAACAAATATGCAAATAATAAACATCCAAAAATAAGAGAGAATGAATAAAACAAAAATTGAACATACAAATAAATAGTTCTTATTATTTAAAAATAAATCGCAGTTAAGCTAAACTTCATTTCTGTCGTACATAATTAAAACGTAAATTAATGTACGTTACGAAGCATTCTGATTCCACACGCTGGGCATATTAAATTTCATTAGGCAATTCGAATTTGCCTCAGGCGAGCATTTTAAAACACGTTCGCTTGATAATGTTTTCCGTGCAGTATTTTTCGTTAAAGTTTTTTTCATTATTATTAATGTTGTCTTTTACTTCTGTTCACGTGAACGCTGCGCTTCCCAAATGCAATGGCGTTTTAAAATTAGCTCATAAAATCAATGTACATTGGCAATTGGGAGTCTCTTTCAAACGCAAGTAATTTAAAAGGTTAAAAAGGAAAATTGCGATGAATTAAATATTGAATTAACTATTTAAAAAAACTGTTTTGTTTAAGTGCCTATTCAAATATGGCTAATGTATCGTGAACATATTTTAAAAGGTCAATTAAATGAAACATGTCGATTATATCGAATGTAGACGACAAAAATGTATAGTATTTTAATTTTCGAAATTTAACTTATTTTAGTGATTGCATTTAATTCAACAAAGATAACTTATGATATCTTCGGTCAAAGTGCTATTATAACTTCAGTTAAAATATGACGGGTTAGAAACTTGCGGAATGACATCCTTCTTAAGGATTACGCATTTATGTGTGTATGTACCTAAACAGTATATGTTTTTCTGTAACATCGCTCTTTTTCCTTCGCTCTTCATTTTCGTTTTCTTTTCAGTCTATTCCCCTTTTCTTCTTAATTATATTTTCGTCTTTCACCTTCTCCAATACAATTTCTATGATTGTTGTTATTAACATAATTCAGCATTTGCCACGTCGTCCGTTTTGTCCAGTGATCCGCAAATACTTCAATAACGAAACAAGCGAAATCAACAGAGTTTAATAGACAATAATTATAAGTAAGGAAAGTAAAAAGTGGACCTTCGGTTTACTTGCAGCAACCTCGTAACTCTCGCTTCCCTTATTTTGTTGTTTAGTCCTTATATTCCATGAGCAATGTTTCTCACAAAGGGGAAATAATTTCTGTTTTCTATCCCAGAATATATCCATATATATCTATCTGATTTTTTGTCTGAATCTCAAAAAAGTTGCTGACAACGGCTTTTAACTTACATATTGGGGATGAATAACATCTCTTTCGGATGAAAATAAAGTTTACCAAAATTAGTATTGCGGAAAGGGGTCAACGGGCGCCATTTTTAAAGGTTGCCGTCGATTCTAACCTCTCCTCTCTCAACTCAATTGCTGTACATTCATCTTCAAAAATAGCAAATGTAGTAATGTGAAATTTGATAAAACCAACAGTTTTTATCAAGTTAAGTATAATTATAACTTCTTATGCCTTATTTTCTCTCTTTTGATGTATTTCTGCAGGTGCTTAAGATTTTTGTATATTCTTATTTAAGGTTGGCCAAATGTAAGTACCAATAATTATGGATGCTGACAAGTGTGCTATTTGCAACAATTAACTGCCCAGTCATAAAGAAAATTTGATTGTCAGCCAGAAGGACATCGATTCAATTAACAGACCTTATGAACGACGTGGAGAGAATATCAGAATTCAGATTGCTCAACGTCTTCACAAGAAATGCAGACAGCGTTAAATCAACCCCAAATACATAGAAATTGACCGTAAGAACAGGTCCACCAATGATGAAATGCTATCCCGTGCAAGCCGCTGTTTGTGTGTGTTTAACTTTAATGAACATTACTTTTTTTGTGGTAAAAAGATAGAAAGTAAAGAAGTGTTGATGTTTCCCATGTAAACACTATTGGGTTTAAGGACAGAGTGTAAACAGTTTGTGAGAAAGTCCGAAGAAATGATGGCTGGGCATTCACTGTTGAAGGTAGAATAGATTATGTAGCTGACCTTGTTTCAGAAGAAGCACGTTATCACAGAACATGTTTTGCAAACTTTGCTTCCAATAGAAACATTCTGAGTCTTCTAAGAGACGAAACTTTGGTAGAATATAGTATTCACAGAGAAAGCAGCCATTTCTGGAAGTTGCTAAATATTTGCAGCAAAATAATGAGGAGCAACTCACCATTGTCGATCTTGTTTAAGAAAATAGAGAGAATTCTCGAGCATACTAGCTTTGAACCATACAGTCTCTCATACATGAACTCTCGATTGTTAGAACATTTCAAAGAAAAAAATATTGTGACTGAAATTTATGGGAAACATAATGTTCTTACATTCTTAAGTACAGCAAAATGTATTCTCCATGAATTCTATGCACGGAGCCGCTCAACAGACAATTCAGAATCAGAGGTCATTAGAATCATAAAGGCGGCAGCCAAGTTTATTAACTCTTACATAAAAGGTATCTAGGCAAGTTCAGAATATTACCCGTTCATGGATGATCTTGAGCAGGATGCAATGTTTGAATATGTTCCTAAAACAATGTTTATCTTTCTCAGAAAGGTATTTGCAGGAAAATACAATGATTTGAAACTTGCATTAGTTTGTCAAGCGATAATGAAGGCCGCTAGACCCAGAGTTCTCCTTGCAATCTTGCAGTTTCGTTTAGCAGTTGAAATACATGGCCAATTTGAATCGAGGTTCTTAATTAACACTCTGAATAAGCATGGCTTATCTTCAGCTTACTGGGAAGTCCAGTAATTCGAAGGAAGTTCTGATCTTGTTCACGGCGCTGAAACTCTCTCCCATGTTGAATCTGAATTTGTGCAGTTCGTAGCTGATAATGTGGACCATAATGTAAGGAGTATTGATGGATTCAACACATTCCACAGTATGGGCATCATATCATGGTATACGCCCGGGAAAGTGAAAGCAAAACCAGTTCCAATGATCCAGGTCCTTTCAGAAGATATAATAATGGTTTGAAGGATCAACATCAAGTACCTAGATTCACAGCGAACCAACAAACCACCACTGACATTTAAAGAGCTCCATCCAAAGACACTTGTCGATTCCACTACTAATGGTGACATCCTTTGGAAGATTTTACTGATTTCACATCCGTCCAGATACGCATGGCTTATGCAGTGCACAAAGTAACATATCCTGGGATATCAGCCACCGTTTTATTTGCCAAGGATTGACATAGACCCTGGTAACCAAACCTGCGTATACTCAACGTTAAGTTACATTAGTTATTTTACCAGGAAAAACAACATTACACCAATTATAACATTCGATCAACCACTTTGGTACAAAGCAATAATGATAGTCGAGTTTGAGCCTAGTTCCAGTACCCTGAAATCATTTTTCTTGCGAGTTGGTGGGCCCCATACACAGATGAGCTTTATGGAGTAAATTGGTCATTTGAACTTTTTTTCACTATTATGCTGAAAACACAGTCAAGGACATGCTAAGTGGTAAAGCAATTTCAAGAGCCATTCGTGCCTACTTCTTAGTTGATGCTGCTCTAAATTCTATTTTGTTAGCGAAAGCGAAAGATTTGCCGGTTTCACATGTCACTTAAGATGATCAACCAAAAACTGTTGCAGAAGAGACATTTCCTCAAAATGAAGACCTAAGGGAAACTCATGGGCTATTGAAATCTCTCCTTGATCGGACTGAGACATTAAATAATGTTCTGTCTTCAGAGTCTATGACCAGGATTCCACAAAGAATCCACCATGTGAAGGATGCGATGCTTGACCAGCGAACAGCTTAATTGTAGATCCAATATCTTTATATGATGAGGATCCTGCAATTGTTTATCAGAGCAGAGCTCACCAGGAACTAGGAATTGCACATTGACGCTCTAAAAAAAAGCTGCCAATATTCGCTGATGCAGAACAACCCACAATGCAAAGTCGGCCTACTTGTACTTGCAACAAATCGAGGGGCTGCCGAAAAGCGATTCTGAAGTGTACCAGAAATGTTCTGAAAAATTGCATGTAATTAGACGGAGTGATCGCTACTGGGCTAGCTTGTCGACGGAGCTGGTTATTGAGCAGTTGCTAATGAAAAGCATAGAAACGTCTGGAGCTATTACTCATGACAGACGAATGAACGAAATTCAAAGATTGGTTTGGACGCTTTCACTGCCAGCGTACGCTGGAAGCAAGTTTACAATGCAAAAACTAGCTGACATTCGTTATGGCCTTTCACAGAAGATCCGTCCATTCACAGCATTTTAAGTGGAGACACGGGAGACAAAAAGGTGAATGTGGACAGAGCAAACATCATAAGAGAGGCAATCATAGCTTCAATGGTTGAGGAAAATGTCCACGAGTTCACTTATAAAAGAAAGGGTCAAGCAATTGCACTTGGGGTCAAACGTTTCACTCAACAAGATAAAGTAGTTTAGACTGATCTACAACTTATTCCAGAGACTGTGTGTACTATCTACTAATGTACATTCAACTCATCAGCAGTATGAGCTTTGTGGTTACCCACCTGCATTTTGGGTTCTTTCGGACTACCGCGAGAGGCAAACAAACGGCTTTGGCAGACGCAATATAGAGGTCCAGTCTTCAGATCCATAGTATCTATTAGATAGGGGAGCACTACTTCATCGCCTTCTATGGCAAAAAGGTAACACATTTGATAAGATCTGTGCCCAATCCCGCAGATATGTCACAACTAGATATGGAAAAGACTGCATTGTCTTTGATGGGTATGAGAGTAGTCAATCCATTAAAGACGCGACTCACTGACGCCGAGCAGGGGACTCTGTTGGTGCTAATGTGTCACTAGCCTATTTAATGGTGTTCAAATTTTAAAAAAGGATGTTTTCCTAGCTAATCAAGAAAAGAAACAGTTGTTTAGCAACTTGCTGAGAAAGAGTTTGGAGGAAGCAGGTTGTAAAGTAGTCCATGCATCTGGAGACGCTAACATTGATTGTGAAGACTGCTCTAGAACTGGCACAAACATTAGCAACCATGTTGATAGCAGTTGACATTGACCTATTGACCCTTCAATGTTATCGTGTCAATAGAGATGATGGTTACAACATCTTCTTCATGCCACAACCAAAGGATAGTGCAAAAAGTGTAAAAGTCTGGAACATTAAAGAGATGAGGAAATGTTTGAAAGATGTAGCCTGTTCCAACATTTTTCTCATCCATGCACTACTGTGTTATGATTCTACATCCAGTGTTTATGGAATTGGGAAGGCAGCATCTCTTCAAAAGGTGATGAACAATAGAAACTTCCTCACACTGGCAGAAGTGTTTGGCAATTATAGCAGTGCAGAAGAGGTTATTAAAGCTGGGGAGAAGGTTTTAGTATGGCTTCACAATGGTAATGATGGGGAAAACATCAATCATTTCCTACTGAGCCGCTTTAAGGAAAAGTTTGCAAAAAGCTCAAGGTATGTTGAGGCTAAATCATTGCCACCAACAAAAGCAGCTATGAGATTCCACAGCCTTCGAGTTGACTTCCAAATTCAGTAATGGCAATGTAGACACCAACTAAAACCTGACGAATAGGAATGGAAACTTTCAGACGGTAAATTAGAACTAATCAAGACTGACTTTCCAGCTGATCCTGAAAATGTGTTGGCTCTAATTAGGTATAACTGTACTTCAAGGTGTACTGCAGCAAGATGCAGTTGCAGGGAATATGGAATTGACTGTTCAAACGCGTGTGGTAATTGCAAAGGCCTCAACTGCAGGAACTCACCACAGCCATATCTTAATAATTATGAAGTTACCTTTGACTAGTTATTGACAAGAAATGTTCTTTGGTCTGTTCATGAACTTGTTATGCTGTGGTTATGCAAGAGCCTTGCCCAAGCAGTCGACCAACTGACCATTCCTAAATTGTAAATTGTACTTATTCTGTACCTATTTTTGATGAAATGTCAGGAATTAATGTGACAATTGTTGCCTTGAAAAATACTACTTTGCCTGTTTTTATAGTTTTTATATTTATATGTGTATAAGAAATAAAAAAAAAACATTAAAACAATGGCAGGGGCTACTCATTTTCTGGTGTTAGTTTATTATTAAGCATATATCTACATATCATTACAATTTTAAACACCAAGAAAATGGCAAGCCGGATGGGGTAGGCCGTGTGTGGGTTTTCATGTGAAAATATTTTGTACTTCTAATTTAATGAAGTTTTTTTCGTCTGGAAAAACGTTTATTTTATCAGTAACTTCCATAAACAAAGTGTCTTTTATGAACAAACCATATGTGGAAATAAATACTGCGAAACCGCTTCTAATGTTGTCGACGGATGAGAAGCGGTTTCGCAATATTTGTACCACATATGTTTTGTTCATGAAAGACACTTTGTTTATAGAAGTTTCGTGTTGTTCCTGATATAGATAGAGAAAGATATGTTCTGTGTATTGCTGTAGCTAGGCGACATTTACAGTGAATGTTTTAGTTGATTGAAACTCAGTCGAGCACCTACCATGAACTTAATGATACAGTAGAATGAGGCTCGCAACATCTCTCCTTTTTATATAATGTGCATACCATACGTACGGAAAACGTGTCAAGAATCTTACTTAAACTAATACGTTTTCAACTTCCTTATATACTGTTACAAAAAGTCGCTCACACACTAAATGGGTATTCCCATTTACATAATTCATTCTTTTAAACTTCAATTAAATTCATATTTACAAATATACATTTATAACTGCTGTTATCAAATTTCCATATTTATTTACAATATTTTCCGATAACGTGATATTAATAAAAAGTATTCATACAATTAAATAAACCCATTTAATTGATAAACCAGCGTGTTTTTAAACCATACTTTTAATGGCACGCACTGTTACAATTGCAAAGTCATCCTTTCGGAAGTGACGTAATTTTGAGAGGATTTTTTTCACATTATAAATCTCCATTTTCATTACGTTGTTAAGAAGGTGTTTTGTTGTAAATTGAAGTTAAGCAAGGCCGATCTAAGCCATTAGTAAACGTGTGACTATTTTGGAAAAATAAATTGCTGACTAATCCTTCCGGTTCTTCCGGAAGTGACGTCATTGTGAGAGTGTTTTTTAACATTATCATTCTTTACTTTCATTACGTTGTTAAGACAAGGTGTTTTGTTGTAAATTAAAGTTAAGCCAGATATGTCCCGGCCATTAGTAAATGGGTGACCATTTTAAAATAATTAATTGCTGACTCATCCTTCCGGAAGTTACGTCATTGTGAGAGGATTTTTCAAATTATCATTCTTTATTTTGATTACGTTGTTAATACAAGGTGTTTCGGTGTAAATTGAAGTTAAGCAAGGAATATCCCAGCCATTAGTAAATGGGTGACCATTTTTGAAAAATTAATAGCTGACTCATCCTTTCGGTCCTTTCAGAAGTGATGTCATTGTGAGAGGAGTTTTTTAACATTATCATTTTTTTTATTTTCATTACGTTGTTAAGTCAAGATGTTTTGTTGTAAATTAAAGTTAAGCAATAAATAACTCGCTATTACTAAATGACCGACCATTTTGGAAGAATTAATTGCTGACTCATTCTTCCGGAAGTGACGTCATTGTGAGAGGATTTTTTCACATTATCATACTTTATTTTCATTACGTTGTTAAGACAAGATGGTGTGTTGTAAATTGAAGTTAAGCGACAAATATCTCGGCCATTACTAAATGGGTAACACTTTTGGAAGAATAACAAACTGGTTCTTTTATATGACGTAAGCGATTTCAATAGCATATTTAAACATGAGTTATTTGATATGACCGAGGCGCTTCTTAATATTGTTTTCCTTTATTTAAGTATCAATGAGGGAGAGTAAAAAAAATGTTTGGGGGGCATTTTTTTTGTATTAACTAAAAATATTTTTATGCATGGGGAGCGTAACAAATTGTTGGGGGTAACATTTTTTTTAAGCTGAAATTACTACTATGTATAGGGGAAGGTTAAAAACATTGGGAGGAACTTCCTCCAAAACAATTGTCGTATTTGTAAACAGCGTAGTTGAATTAAAAGTGCTATTCTTTGAAGTATCGAACACGCACACAACGGGTTACGTTGTTTACGCATGCATCTATAACAAACAGTAAAAACAGGATTAAAAAGAAAGAAGGAAAACGTCCAAGTTACCCGTTCGTATGTCTGAATGAAAAAAACTGCAACATTTTTCGTGGACATGACGGAGGAAGTGTTGGTATATTGACTGTACAGCAGCTAAGGCTGATCGAGCGAAGTATATCCCGAAAAAATGCTGCCGGTCGCTCATGATTCAAACTTGACATGTGTTGTTTGTAAGCCTGGGAATGTACTTGTATAATGTGATCGGCGTTGTCTGGGAAGCAAAGTTTTCTCATGCGAATAATCGAAAATAGAAAGGAAATACAATAACGTTGTATTAGTTTCGGATATAGATTGACAATTTATAGTATTTTGTACTAGTCCGACTACTAATATCAGCGTGGGTGTTATTCTCACAACGTTTCGGCCGATGTGTATTCTTACTTTTTCCTAATGGGTCTCGGCAAGTTCGGGAATCTGTATGTCAACATAGGGAATCTGTACGTGATTTTGAACGGAACCATTTATTTAATAAACGTTGGTAGAAGTTTAAATTAATTCATAATTGTATTTTTAGTATTGCGTGTACTGTAGTTTGAATATTGAACCTTCAAAAAACTGTCACGTAGAACTAATGATGACTCGGCTCTTAAGTACGTTACGCCACACGTTCTTGCGGACAAGTCTACTATGAATATTAAAATCATTATACCTATGTTGTTTTTGGTAGTACTACCTACCCATAATATATATATATATATATATATATATATATATATATATATATATATATATATATATATGGCAGATCAGAAATCGATGAGACGAACGGGCATTGAAGGAGAGTGCCAGCTTGTATTAGGTACCGCTTTTCCTTCTAGGTTCATTCGGCTTACCCTTTTCTTTTCTTTTCTTCTTTTAAATTTAGTTATTTATTCTTGAATAGGGACACACCTATGTAATTTGATAATAAAATAATGACGTACATATTTTGCCAAAGAGTGCTCACTCAGTGAAAATGGTTACACGTCTATTTAATTTGAGTGTTACAAGTAGATGTGAAATGAAACACATATATACACAGTTGAACTGCTCAATACGCCTGGACTCTCATAAAAACTACCCCCTGTCCAAGAAATACCCACTTGAAGTTCCAAGCCAAAAATCCACCTTAAGCAGGACTGCTATCTCCCTAATAACAGCTTAACACAAGTAAGTGAACACACACACACACACACACACACACACATACACACACAGACACGCATGCACAACGGGACGTGAAAACAAACTTAACCGTTGTGTCTTTTCCTATTCGAGAACTTTTCAACCTTCAACAAACTTTGATCTGTTATATTTAACACCTTCGTAGAATTGTTGTTATACACCTGTTTCATTATTTAACTTACCGTTTCTCTTTTTTTTAACGAAAATCTATTGTTGAAGTTCGACACTTTCTAAATGGTGATCCATTCAAAACATGTGTTTAACGATCTGGTTCATTCGCCAATTTAGCTACATATATATTAATTGTAAACATGGGGCTTGGCAATCCCTAAAGACGCGACCGTCGTCTGAAATACCCGATCCGAAGCTGGGAACCAAGATGTTACGTTTATATTATAGTGTTCTAATATAATATTAAAAATTGATGGTTTCCATATTATATTACATGCTATATTAGGTTCCTTAGTATATATTTGACGCCCAAAACATTGAAGTTCACACCAGTCGAAACGTTGTGAGAATAGCATCCCAGGTGAAAATAGTAGTGCGAATAATCCAGCTAATACAAGGGTGTGTTTACATGAATTAAAGTGGAGACCATTATATAAATTATGCCAAGTCTAATGTGTCTTTGAAAATATGAAGTCTACTCTTCGTCAAATATGTCTAGAATATTAGGTTTTATCACAGTATAACCTCTGAAAATAATTAATTAAGAAGAAGCAAAACGGGAACTGTATACTGAATACAATAACGGATTAGTTAAGACTGCTACTAAGATATTGCTGACGAATCGAGAGCAAGATATCTGTGCGGATTGAAGAGTTCCGTTTGAAAGCACGTACAGATTCCCGAGTTCTACATACATATTCTAAGGTTTTACAAGACGAACCGAAGAAGGTCAGAGGTCACATTAGCCGAAACGTAGTTAGATAAGATTAGTATTCGGAATAGTCAAAATAATTCAAATTATCAATCCTCAATAAGTACAACTCTCAAAGAAGAAACAGTTCAAGAAGATAAACTCTATTACTAATTCGAATCTTTTATGAAGGATGAGTTAGAATAGAAGATAATTAATGCAAAAAAGATGTGAACAAGTTATACCATAAAATAATCACTCTTTATTGCAGTTTTGAGTCGGCATCCATAAAAGCTGAACACTTTCACAAGTCAGCCATATGTGACTGTTGAGTCAGAAATGGCCAGACTAGCTTCTTGAACTTATACGATGAAATATTGCCACTGCACACATGCTACCGCTCTGACAAAAAAGACGAGTAACGTCATAGAATTTTCATTGTGTGCACAGATAGCATCCAAGGAATGTCATTTGTGTCATTGAAAAATGTAAAGATGTGGCATCCATAAACTGATAGATTATTAGCTTACAGCTGTTCTGATGATCTTTCCTTTCGAAACATTCTCCGTGCTCACTGGTAACTCGAACCAAACCCTAGTTTGACACAGAAGAACAAAAGGTGGGGTGGTTTACTTTAAGATATTATGACGGACCAATAACGAAGAACTGAATGTGGTTACAAAAAGTGTGTCGAAGAAGTTACGAACCCCTCACTTAAAATAGTTTACCACATTTAAATTATGATTTAATAATATAAATTCTTAAAATATTGAAACTATTAAGTACGATGTTATAGATTGCTTTATATATTTGGGGCGATTGTAATTATTAATTTAAAAGACTGGAGTGTATTAATATCTTTATTAGATTTGTGTGAGTGTAGTTTCTTTATTACAGTTTAAGTTTTATTAAACACTCAACTTTAGTTGTGCTCATCGGTGATACTCCGCCTTGTCTCCACCAGGTTTATCATTGTCATAATGAAGAATTCTAATATGTTTGAAGAGAGAAAAACATAGATATAAAAACACAATGTTTGTTATATCTTTGTAAACATCTGCTCACAATTGTATTGTAAGATGTAATCACACCAACGTTATTTAAAACTTCCTTAATGATAAATTTCTTTTCTAAGCTTTTCTTTGAAAAAGGTTATTTTCTTATAAAAATATGAATTTAATGTAGGAATTCATGTATAAAAAAATATATACTTTAACGTATTGTTCTTGGTGAGGGATTTGACAGATTAGACCACTGAACAAATAGCAAGTCTTATTAAAAAGTTCATTACAAAAATAATCTACAACTAATAAGGGCGGTATAGGATAAAAAAACAGTTCGATTTGTCGGGCGAGGATAAGTGCACTGAAAGCCTACGATTTCGAAATGGGTGGAAGAATAGATCGATTGTGTTTGAAAGCAACGCCACGAAAGAATGTTGTTGTTGTCTTCTGTCTGACGAGCTTGAAAAAAAAAACAAATGAAAAAAGACGGCTCTGATTCATAAAATCACTCTACGTAATATAATGAATGTTGTCAGAATCTAAAAATAGTATTCTTGTGAATAGTCAGAAGCAAAGTTCTTAATACATTCGCCATAAGTAAGTTTATTGAAGCAATAAGGATAAACAAAAATCGCGGCTTCATTTACCATGTCAAATATCGACACCAAACTCATTCAGAAAATAAAATCAAAGTGTTTGATTTAGTTGTTTGAAACGCTTTTAACGCGATATAATTAATGGGGTGAAAATTGTTATTATGATTTCCAAGATTAAAGGCCAGACAAATAGTAGATACACCGAAACAAATTCGCTAATTCCGGATTTGCGGCGCTTCATGGTAAGTTAATAGTTCCTGTTGTATCAACGTGAGATTTGAGTGTGTAAAATTATGTAAAAAAGAAAATGTCTCCATAAACGTAGAGTATGGCAAAATTGGACAATCATCTGTGAAGTTAAGATCAGATCAAGCGCTAATTGTTAACATATGACGTCAGATACAACAAATATGGCGGCATGTAGCATATAACATAATGCAATATCTCTGTTTTACAGAACCACATTAAGGTGAGGTTGAGTGCTGTAACGAGACAAGCGCGGTTTGCCTTATATATATATATATATATATATATATATATATATATATATATATAGAGAGAGAGAGAGAGAGAGAGAGAGAGATAGAGAGAGAGAGAGGTAGATAGAAGAAAAAAGAGTGATAAATATGTGACGATTGTCCAAATTTATTTCAAATTTCAATTGTTCAATGCAAGGTGTATTAAGTAATAAACTAGTGTTTATTATTATTTCCTTAAGCCAGGGCTTTTCAAAGATCGAAATCTTATCATCAGAGGAGAAATACAGATGGATAAGTTGGCTTTCGAAAAAAACAAAGTTCAAATATTTGAAAAATATGAAAATTATTATTAAAAATTATTAAAATAATTTTTGTTAAAAAAACGTATCGAATGAAAAGAAAAGAAAAGTTCCGCGAAAAAGAATAATAAACACTAGTTTATTACTGAATGCACCTTGCATTGAACAATTGAAATTTGAAATAAATTTGGACAATCGTCACATATTTATCACTCTTTTTTCTTCTATCTCTACTATTGCTCTATCTCGTATATTGAGCTACTCCTTTTCACAATAGGTTCCATCTACTAAAAGTTTTCACTTTGGTTTATCTTGATCCTATATATATATATATATATATATATATATATATATATATATATATATATATATATATAAATGCTGTGAGGAAACCAAGCAAAATAATTGTCAACCTCCGTATGCGTGCATGCTGCAATTATTTATCAACGCGGCTATCTATCGAGAAGGATAAGGATATGAAAGCAACAAAGAAAACAGGTGGAAACGAACTGCTGCTATGTGACATCTACACAACGCGACTCTAACAATGTATGTTATTATCCGTTGACAGCGAATTGAATTGACACTTCTAAAGCTAATGTTTCGGAACTGTAGACATGTGTACTAACACCTTATTGTTCACTACTTGCCGATCTTTTCTCATCGGGAGTAGTTGATCATGACCCTACTTATGGATTTAATAGACTTTGTCCTAAGCATAATATGAAATTTCATCTAGTTCAATCGCATCATTAATACACGGTTAAACAACACAGCAGCGACATAGATCAAAAGAACATGTTAAATAATGTATTTTGACTAAATGTATCAGTAAATAAGATAAGGACAATTGATATGCCGTAAACAAAAATATGATTTGAGGTATGCTTTCATTTTACACGGTGAGCGAGTATAACACATTTTTTCACATAAGCATATCTATTAATACCTGCATTAAAATGTATACATTTAATAACTCTTACATATGCTGCACATACAATCACACTATTAACTACTTTCTATGATGGTGTTGCTGCTCGCGCATCTCTCTCGGATCAGTCGAAATATGCAGCTGATCTAGAAGTTGACTTGAGTTCAATCGTAGATTGGGGTACGAACTGACTTGTTTCATTTAATCCAGTTAAGACTCACCTCGTGTTTTCAATCGTAGGCGTACCCCTTTTTTCCTGAGATTCTCATGGATGGCTCTGTTCTTGAGGACAATTCGACTCTGGAACTTATCAGTCTTTCTCTATCATCAAATATTTCTTGGAATGTATACACTAGATCCATTGCTCTTTCTGCTTCTCGTAAAGTCCGTTCTCTTGATCGCTCCAAACACTTTCTCCCACCCGAGGCTATTCTCTATCTCTAAAATGATACAATGCATGGTGTACCGTTGTAATATTTGGGCTGGTGTACTTCCGGCTCATTTTAGGGTTCTTGATAAGATGCAGAAACATATCTATAATTTGATTGGTCCTACCCTTTCTTCTTCTCTATACTCGCTCTCTCACAGACGTGATGTTGCTAGTGTCAGTCTTTTCTATAAATACTATTATGGCATCAGTTCTTCAGAATCATGTGACCTATTACCCGCTTCTTGTGTTCCAGCTCGTTTAACTCATTGGTCTAGTAGTCTCCATTAATCTGCTGTTTTGATACATAATTGTAATACAGCTTCCTATTCAAGTAGATTCTTTCCAAGAACCGAAGTCTTGTGGAACTCTCTTCCTGCTGACTGTTTTTTATTGTACCATATTTTTTTGGTATTTTCAAGACTGAGATCAATACCCATCTCCTGTCTTTTCGATAATCATATTTGTTCGTGTTTACATCAAGTGGCTTCATTTTTGTCTGTAGCGATTTATCCGAAAAAATATAATATTCATATATATATTGGCTTATTTACAACGTAGACTATAGTCAACATGAAGTATATGTTTGTTATAAATTTCGCAGATATTTTTATTAGATTCATATTTTTACAACTCTCTGCTTCAGCATTTAAATGCTTTATAATGAGAAAAAATATCGTTCAAAAGAAAAATGGCATATACTTTATTCAAAGTTATTACAGTGTGTTTAATGGCAAGACGATACTGCACTAATCAAATTTAACTTTTAAACACATGTTTTTGTACAGTAAATAATTTGTTTGAAAAGCAGACATAGTAAAATAAAAATTAAATAGAGAATCTGTTATTTCGTCTATCTACAACTAATAAATCATTGTAATTTGTCAATAACATATCTTTCTACACTTTATCATACTTTGTTATATATAACGTACAATAGCATGTCATCTACTGGGGTGAGCCGGTGTTCCCTGCCTTGGCCCATCCGGCATTATTGCTGCACAGAAGAAAAAAATAACGAGATGCTTAATCAATCAATATTCAAAGTGAGCATTGAGAGCTGTGGTTCAAATCATCAGCTGTCCATAAACACCCTCGCGCCAATCAGACAGCAAAGGAGGTAGGATTACGTCGCTAATTAACTAAATTTCTAAGCAGGGAGCTCTATGTCCGACTAATAAATGACTTCGCTGCCACATGACGAATGGCAGATACGTTATCTTGCGGATCGACAACTCTCATTGGTCATATTTTACACTTATATTAATATAAATACTATCAATTATACAGGGTGACCCCCACAAAACGGGCCCCAACTTTAATCAGGCCCTGTTTCCTAGTGTTTCGTCCGAATGAAATTAATTTTTGGCCATAACTAGTTTATTATATTCAAAACATCACATCAAAACACTAGGGTCTTTGGCCTTTTTTTCTCCGTTCTACAGAATGTGTTCTAGATGGCCTCCATTTAGCTCCGTGCATTTCTTGAGACGCAGAACGAAGTTATCCATGACGTTCTTATAGACTGAATTGGGAATAGCTCTCATCTCCTCCCTGATGGCTTCCCTGAGTTCCGTGATGATTCTGGGTTTCCCTGCGTACAGTTTTACCTTTAGATAGCCCCCCAAAAAAACAATCTGGGGGGGGGGGGCTTAGGTCCGGGCTATGGGGTGGCCACTCAAAATTTGTCTTGAGACTGATCACTCGGCTTCCGAAGTTCTCTTTCAGCCAATCTCGGGACAGGTTTGAGGTGTGAGAACTTGCTCCGTCTTGCTAGAACCAGGACTTGCTCATGAGCGACGGGTAGAGGGTCTGGAGCTCACTCTTGAAGGTTTTGAGGACCTCCACATACCGTTATTTGCTGAATGTCACTGCTGCGCCAGATTATTCGATAAAGATTGGTCCGATGATGCCTCTGACCGAGATTCAGCCCACACCGTGCACTTAGGAGACTACAGGGGCTTGGTGGCTGCTTAATTGGGTCTGGAGGACCCCCAGAAGACATTTGTCTTGGAGTTCGCCTTTCCGTCAAGATGGAAGTGGGCATCATCTGAGGTCTAAGGGAAGGTAAGGAATCCTGGTGTCTTCTCGATCTTATCGAGCATCTTGTCTGAGGCTGTAAGGGTCTGCAGCGTCTGTATTCTGTATGGGTAAGCCCTGATATCGTCACAGCACCTCTCCTGTAAGTCTCACGGGAGATACTGGGGGACTGACTTCGCTTACGCACAGAGCGTTTCGGACTCTCCTGGAGAGATTCTCTCACACTTTCGACCAGCTCGGCTGTCCGCTTCTTGGGACGTCCCGAGTGGCTTTGATGGTTCTCACTGGCAGCGTTGATGTTCTCCACGGTCCCATACTTCTCAAAGTGGTCCACCCAGTTCTGAATTCTGCGTTTGGATGGAGCCTTTTCACATTCGAACTAATGCATGAAACTGTCCTGGGTTTTCTCAAACAAGCCTGTCTTGTAGTTACATTTAACACAATGTATCTTTGTCCCAGCTCCCACGGAGGTCTTGGTGTACTTATGGTCGTTGATTCTGCTATGTCCTGTAAAATAAGGGTAATCGGTGAATAAATAAAAGAGATATCACATAAAGTGTACACGGGGGCCCGTTTTTTTAGATGAGTTTTAGTACAATGAATATGAGAAACGACAAAATGTTTTTATGAAATGATATACACATATAAACCCACGAACTATCAAATCAAATATATGTTGATAACTAATATTTGGCTAACTCTCATTAAAAAAGTTTCAATTATTGAAATTAAACGCAGCATTGCGACCTTTTCATGCATATATATATATATATATATATATATATATATATATATATATATAAATAAATATATATGTATACATATAAATATATATATATATATGTATATATATATATATATAAATGTATGAAAATATATGAAAGTCTAAATATTACAATCAAGGTGGCGACGGGAACACATGGAGATTGAGATGGAGAAGATCTATATCAATCAAGCAAATCATTATTGAAGAAAAGGAACACATATAGGAAAAGCGAAAATATTAAAAGGATGCTCACATCATAGAGCGAAGATATGGACAAAGATTTATATTAGCATGTGTAGAATATTTGTATATTAATGATACAACGTAAGGCAAATAAATGCCTACACATAAATACTCTAATCGCAGACACAGGCAACATTGCAAACAATACAGAAGCATTCGCGCTCTTGTAATCCGCGTGGCAGCGGTAGTACCATAATCCAAATATATATATTACAAACAGTGTCAATACCATGGAGTCTAACTAAATACGAGTTTTTCAGACATAGCACTTGTATAAAACGACCCTAGCCGCTGACAAATATGAGATAATACAAATATTAAATCATATGGATCAGTCATAAAACATACACACACACACACACACATATATATATTATATATATATATATATGATTGTTTTATGTAGACACACATGATATTATAAGGTGATATAATATATTGTGCAGAGACACATACAAAGTAGCCGGGGCCGACGGGAATCGGGTGCCTTAGTTACGCGCTAGTATGCATCTTAGTGATGATGCTAGGCCTTGCGTAGAGACGAGGTGGAGATATAAAGCTAGCATATATTTACGTGGAAACAGGCTTATTCAGACAACAGAAAAAGGGAGTCGAGTTGTCTGGCAAACATAGTGTTAGGTATCAATTCCGAGTAAAGCCCCGCCAAGCAATAAGCTTGCCAGGTGATATTTCACGGAAAGCACATTTTATTTCAGAACTAGGCGAAGTAGGTGGCCCGCTCAAACTAGACAATATAATCATCTAAGCTTGTCGTCATTAATTAGGACAACGACCTCTGCCACACGGCGAGAAAACTAATAGTAATTGTTTTCATGATAACAGTAAACCCAGGGAGGACAATCCTATTTATCTGTGTTATTGAAAAGAGAGTACGCGCCCCCAAGCCTTGAGAGAGGATGAAACACATAGAAAAATGTGTTGGAGAAAGAGAGGGTGTAGCAATACACATCTCAAGAAGAGAAAGTACGTTTTGAGACAAACAGATCCCCACAGACGACAGAACGAACTGGAAGGCGAACGGGCGAGTCGCGAATCTTCGCGCGTGCTGGTTCGGCCATGAACAGAGAACCGGACAAACCCATCGTTTCCTTAACATAGTTTAGTGACTTAAATAAAAACATGCGAATGAATCCACGCACAGAGAGACAACGAATTAGCTCAGAGCGACAGTTTTTTACGAACACGACCGACATCAACCTAATGTTGACACAATTATTTTATCTTTTTTGATAATTACTTTCATACAAAAAGACCCCGCCAAGTTGTTGCATTATTATTGTTGCTTTGTTCTGATTGAATAATCTTTGCCTTCATAGAGTCAGCCAATTGCTATCACTCAGTAATCGTACGCTGATATAAAGAGTTTCAACGTGAGAGAAACGAGATCGACGAAGTTATCGTCGTCATCGTCGTCATCCCGGCCTAGAGGAATTTCGATCGACATGTTTTTTATTGCCACTACGACGATCAGCTGAAGAGTGTTGACGGTCTTGCAAGATCTGTGTAGAGAACCAAAGGCGTGAACAACGAGAGAGAGACACGAGTGAGGTACCCTGTTATTAGTGGCACCGCGACCAGGATATGAAACACCTGTGTGTGAGTGGCTAACGATCCCCACGGAGCTAGAGACGAGTGGGGTACCTGTTACATACACACATATATATATATATATATATATATATATATATATATATATATATATATATATATATATGGTGTGCCAGGTGGTATATGAAAAGAAATTTAAAAAAGTGCTCGATCATATAAGAGAGCTAATATAATTTATTTAGATACTGTATATTACATATTTCAGCTATGTACCGCGGTTTAATCCAAAAGATGTCTAAATCTGCCCTCTCGGATGAAACCGCGGTACATTGCTGAAATATGTAGCAGACAGTATATAAATAAATTACATATATATATATATATATATATATATATATATATATATATATATATATATAGTAAGCTAGGAAAATATATTCATGCCACTCAAGTTACACAGAGGCTCCCGGGTTTCATCTAAAAAAATAATATCTCCTTATGAAAGTTTATGAGTATACAGTAAGTAGTAATATATATATATATATATATATATATATATATAAATATTTATATATATATGGGAAAAGCTAATAAAAGAAAAAACAAGTACATAAAAGGCTGTTTTCCCATTGTTTCCTAATTAGCCAGTCGATTAGGCTTCAATACTCCGTCGAATATTATAAAATTATCTAAAATGTCACTTGATATCACCTTGCTAATTACTCAGCATAATAATGTGTTCATCAAATAGCACCATACAGATAAAAGAGTGCCACCCTCCATTACATCTCGGTGTAGTAGCTAATGGGAAATCAACCTTCAAGTCGCACTGAAGTACATTTGACTTACGCAGTACTTGGATCTAGAAGATGTAACTTACCGATTATCAAAAATAACAAAATGTAAAAACAATATTAAGTCTTGAATACTAAACGTGACCATCATTATTGTCGTCATATTCCTAGATATTAAGTGATATCCGTTTAATATTAATGTTACAACGCCACTATACGTGCATGTATCGACTATTGTTGTCAAACCTAAGCTGGTGCACTATACACTAGTCTATACCTCTTAGACAATGTAAAAAAAAAAACTTATCTACCATGGGTGAATAAGATTATTCAAACAAGAATTTCCCGCTCTTCCACTGACGTCACTACCCATATTATGTACGTAACTTCTCTTACCAAACTTTTCGTAATTAATCACTATTGATTTTGTAATCTCGATCTGTAATATTTTCTACCATAACATTCAATGTTTTATTTATACACATATGCACTAGCTTATATATATACATATATATATATATATATATATATATATATATATATATATATATATATATATATATATATATATATATATGTATGTATAAAGGAGGAAGGCTATCAACATTTGTAAGAAGTGTTTTTCAACATTAATTTATTATTTTGTTATTATATAATTTTATAATTTTATAATTTTGTATAACGCGTTTCAAGCGTGGTGTTCTCTCATCAGATATGCAAATCCATTATATATATATATATATATATATATATATATATATATATATATAATACTTTCTTCATCGGCTAGATATCATATTTAACAATAGGGTATATCGTCCCCTATTCAATTACAAGCAACTTTGATTCATTCCTGCTGGAACGTGTTCAAAGACAACAATTGCAGTTGGCACGTGCTTCTATGTTGTTTTGCAGTTCACTGAAGAGTCTAACAAAGTTAAGAAAACATCCCAGCTTATCCTATACCTTCCATAGCGCATCCCGATTAACAGAATGAACATTTGTCAGATAAACAACACACTTTTATTTGCAATCGACGTGCGCTAAAGTCAAACTGACTCTCGGGAAGAATAAACGGACATATGCGGGCATTCAGGCTATTCCACAGTATTCTGGTCAATACATTTTATGCCCCATTCAAAAGAGAAATGCCTAGATGTTTGCCGTACTTACATTTTTCCCTTTGCCCTCGCACAAGGAGACTATAATAGAGTCACGCCAGACTATGTCCCCCAAACCAGATTATGTCAATCAATCCTTTAATTTGCACTGTCACAGGTATTCCACAACAACGAAGGACTAACACATATATAGAATATCCACCATGTGCTCAGCATATCAACTATCATATAGCTTCCCCCAGTTCTATGAGGAAAGGAACACTAAGCCTTAGCAAGCCAAAGGCTATGTTTGCCCCATCCCCATGGCAGACAGTACAAGTAACCTGTTAAATTTTCTGAAGCCCGCAAACTGTTTTGAGTGGATCGTCGTATGTATCTGGGTAGTGTTATTCCGAGGAAAGAGTCGTTGGATACTGAGATAAGTACACGTATTGAACAGGCTAGTTTGCCGTTTTGTCATTTAAACAAGCAGGTATAGGCACCCCGTGATATCATACTGGAATATAACGTATCTATATATAAGACCTGAGTGGTATCAACATTGTTATATGCTTTTAAGACATGGCGCACTTACATAGCTCATAGTCGTATGCTAGACCGTTTCTAGAAGAACTGCCTTAAACACTTGATTAACATTCGTTGGGATAGTTTTACTCCTGACACCGAAGTGTTAGAACGAGCTGCTGTTCCGAGTCTCGTATAAGTAAACGCAGATTTCGTTGGAATGGTCATCTTAATCGTCTTACTAATAATAGACTGCTAAAGCAGGTGATGTATGGCGATATTCGCCACACAGCACAAACATTGTAAGCGATTCAAATATTGCCTGAAACACGATTTGGAATGCTGTAGAGTTGATGATTGAAAGTTTAGATGAAGTGGTTGTAGATAGGTCAAGAAAAAAGAAAACGATGTTTAACTCGTCAAGCTTTGTGAAATAAATAGGATGAAACAAAAGTAGCAGATAAGAGCAGAAAAGAAAGAGACCGGGCGCGACACCTCCAACACATGGAGAACATATCAAACAACTAAGATGCCAAGTTTTTTTTAAACATGTCGCGTGCAAGTTTGTTGAATCACCAACAAGTGCATGTTTTGCAAAATACAGCATGGACCAAAGATAGTTTCATGTATAGCATCACTTAAGATCATTAAAACACCTGTGACACGGTGGTATGCTCTATAAAAATCGTAAAGGTCTGAAGAGTCATATCCTGCCTCTCACGAGAAACTTTTACACTAATATTAAAAGTTAATCAAGAGGAAAAAAAGGAAAAAAAATAATGCCAGCCGACCGGTTTCGCCCTCTTTTAGCAAAAGCTGTATTTTTTCCTCTTGATGAACTTTTAATCATGAACGATAGAATTCGTCTTCCCTTCATGCTTGCAATAATAAAGTGTTGTACTCCCCCAAAAATCATGAAACATATATATATATATATATATATATATATATATATATATATATATATATATATAGTACACGTATTGTATTAGTTTCTGTCGATGTAAATCCGTTGAAACATCAGTGTTTATGAAAAGTGCTCAATAGCAAGTAGAGCTGTTCTTTAGTCAACAGTTGTATTTATAAAAACATTATTGGTTACATATGTGCATACATGTTTCGGTTCTACTCTTCACAGTGAAGCAACCTCTTCTAAGCAAAGAAGACAGAGAAGTGAGATGAATTTGGAAAACTTTCCCTTTAAGTAAATATTTTTGGGAGATGAAATATTTTAATAATTTAGTATCAGGTTATATTCTTTACTTGTTAACTCTTTCAATTAGTTTCTGTCATTTTGATAATTGTATTACCTGCTTTCTATTTCTTCCGTTTTTCTGATTTTTCATCACCCACTTAGCTTGGATTCCTTTCTTCTCAAATTTAAAACTTCAACGTTTTAATCTATTGAAATACATATTCAAGCCAAAATAAGTAATCTTTATATAAAATACACACGTGCGCCAAAATTAATAAATACACAAGTATACACATAAACCTACATATATATATATATATATGCGTGTGTGTGTGTGTGTGTGTGTGTGTGTAAAAAAAAATAACAAGCACTAATATATACGCAAGTGTCCATACACGGATATACACATGCATTCACATATATACATTTTCAATCATAAATATCTGTTTTTATATAAAATACACACGTGCACATAAATTAATGGATACAAAAGTGCACACATAAACATATATATATATATAAAAATATATATATATATATATATGTATGCATATATATATATATATGTATATAAACACAGATGTATACGCATATATCCGACGATATATAATCATGTATCAAAACTAACAAACACACACACACACACACATATATATATATATATATATATATATATATATATATATATATACGCATATATCCATGGAACTTTTGTATGTAGAGAATGATATATATATATATATATATATATATATATAAATGAAGAGGAATGGAAAGGAATTAGAGAAAGCAATTCCTTTCCATTCTTCTTCATTTCTACCTGCTCTATCCTGGATATTGAGCTGTATACTCCTCACAATAGGGTTTTACCTTTCCTAAAAGTTCGCTTTTAGTACACCTCTTTATATATATATATATATATATATTATATAAGTATACGCATTTCCTTAAAATTATTGAAACAAATTATGCATCGTCGGTGTTCAAACTCTCTATTTATCTAGATATATTATTTTAATAGTCAAACAAACACATAGCATTATATCAGTAATTGTATTTTTCATGCATAAAGTATTATGATATTATTATTACCGATAACATATAGAATTGATTGTTTATTATAAAGTTTAAAATACAATTCTGAATTTCTTTCAACTGACAATGTAATTTTTAGGTTGGTGTCTGATTTATTGTTTGCAGTCTTGCTTCCTTGTACCACTTCCGGTGCTCGGAAAAAAACATAATTTATCTTACTTTTGTATTACAGGATGGAAGTACATGCATGAATAAATTATGTTATTTTGTTGGTCTTTACTTTAAAAGTGCTCAGTACATGAGTATGATTCGAACAGTTCACCTGAAGAATTTCTCCATTGAGACCCAATTATGTCTTCATAAATCACTTACCATGAATATGTTGTATATACAACTCCCGTTCTGTAAACATGTTTATATGATGTAATATCAATTTGTTACCATTCGGCCAATTGTGGAACATATTTGCGATAGAAAGATAATTTGATTTTGCCAAAAAGAATTACTTTTATTTCTGCTTCCGTGTTTATTGAATTCTATTATCAGAAAATTCACAAGGAAAATGTCTAGAAGCCTGTGAGGTGAGTTCTATGAAGATTCATAAATTATTGTCAACAGCAGGCGTAATTAAATCGCTAAATTAATTCCCGAAAAATACATTTCACGTAAATGAAACGCGCAAGAGTTACAACGATCAGCTAATGATATTTTAACATGGTCGTCTCTTCCGGAGAAATGGCGGCGTTTATTGAAAAATTATACACGGTAAACCAGCATTACTCGTAATACAGAACGGACGGTATTTATTAAAGAATAGATCAGGGTGATATTTGATCTGATCGTGTGATAGATGGGGTAAATTGATTTAGAAATCGGCAATTAGTTAAACGAGTTGGCAAGAAACTATATATTGACACTCCAGTTCTCGCTAGGATATTGGGGTTGAGTGACGTTTAGCCTGGCCATTATGAGAGCGGTTTGCTTTGGGAATGCCAGCCTCTGTATGTTGGCAGACGGGGACTCATTCCTGAAAAGCAATTCAGTCGGGAAGATGCTTTTAGCAAGTACTATAATATAAAAATGTGATCAACATACGTGTTGACACAATGAAACAACGGAACCCGGAAGCGGAAGAGAATATACTATTATTTTTTTCATGTTCTATACACCCTACGACTACATCATATGACATATGTAGGTACTGCTAAACCATTTTTTAAAAGACTGACATATTCTTGAAAGAAGAAGAAGAAGAAAATATATAGAAGTTGTTACTGAATTGGCTTAATTAGAGAGACCAGTGTAAATAAGCGTGTTTTATTTTTCAAGGCAATATATTGTCATGTGGCTTTGGTTAGATTTTAGCAACAACTAAATTTAATTATGACATCAAAATATCTTAGCTAAACTCGTTAAGCTAATCAGTAAACTGACTATTTTGCGTGTGGCGTTCAAGATAGTTTAGAAGTAGTTCTTATTGCTCATCAAAGGCAATCAACAGAATCAGGAACTCTATCCAAACAGTCAATTATAAAATTATTGTATACAATTACTTTTACATATAATTTCTAGTGCTGTCTATAACCTGATTACAAAACAGTAATTCCTCCGATAGATACAAAGTAAAAACCTTCGCTAGGTATGTTTTTTTGTTTTAATATTTGTGTGTACAGAATTTACTCCGAAACAAATGTAGTGGAAAATGAAAACAACAATGTTAATTCATTAACTCTCTGTGGTTAGCAGAGTTGTCCCCCTTTGCAAATTGGCTGTTTGGAGAATTTGAATGCTAGATGGCTCTGGTTAACAGTCAATTTGCATAGATGGGGCAAAAAGCAGCATAAAAACTGTACTCTTTTGTGAAGTGCGCGAATGCTCAGTAAGCTCTTTTTCGGATACTTTGTCATTGGTTTGTCTATATTGCGCGCTTGATTGTTATTTCCTATTGTTACTCTTGTTATTATTGTTACCTGTTGAACATTACCGTTTTTTTTCCCTTGTTACCTGTTGACATTTGTTATTTGGAATTACGTTTTTTTTTTTCTTCCCACTTTTTTTTTTGGTTTTTTTTTTTTCCCCCACTTTTTTTTTTCTACTCTCAATAGTCTCTAGTTTTTATTTCTAGATGACTACTGAAATGACAACGTCCGAAGCAACTGAGTGGTCAAAACCACCCAAAATTCAAATAAATGTGGAACAGTTCGTCGAAGAGGCAAAAAAGTGCGTACACATGGTCACGGAGACCGGTTTACTGGTGGACCTACCCAAATTGGAGGAGATCCAGAAAAGAACTGTATCCCTTTTTGTTATGGATAAGAAGATCAAGAAGTCGATCAGAGCCACACCAGAACTAATCCTAAAGCTTCTACACTCTGTTGGATTTACGCCTCAACGTCTGATCAAATCCAAAGGCTTCAACACATGGTCGGCTTTGTTCCCAGACGAGGACACATGTAACAAACTGTCCTTAACGCCAATAATTACCCCAGATTATATTCTACGCACTGAATACATGGGAAGAAGACGCTCCTCAGTTTCTTTTTTTAATGTGCCCTTCCATGTGAAGGGGGAGCACATAGGAGCCTACCTCCTAAAATATGGTGAAATCACGGATGTAAACCACGAAGAATTTTCAGGAGTTTGGTCCTTCGAAATTTTCGTCGACAAGAAGGCTTACGATAGCATCCCTTACTACATGCTCATTGGGGAGGAAAAATTACCCATCATACTGACAGGACGTCGACCCATTTGCTGGTATTGCGAAGGAATAGGGCATCTAACGATGGATTGCCCTCTAAAGAAGAAGGATCCGACTCCTAAGGCGACTACCAGTAAGTCGAGAGCAGGAGCTCATATTAATCCACCGTCACAAATTGGACTACCAATATTGTCGTCAAATGAGGAGTCCGACGAAGAATTTCCGGCACTGCCTACAGCCAAAAAAAATGATGACGATGAAACAGAAAATAAAAGAGAAGGATGGGTCATTGTACCAGGGAAAAAAACCCCGGGACGACACACTTTGGACGAAATAAGAGAAGCAGAGATGTTGAAACATGACCCCGGAAAGGACTCATACGTGAAAGCCAAAAATTTACTTAAAAAAGTTAATAATAACCCCAAGCCCACTCCCGACTCTGCCCCCAAAAAACCCCCTAAACCGCAGACCCCCAAATCAATGCCCCCTCCTATAACTGGACCCATCATCGATAAGCCTTATAAATTAATCCCCTTGAGTCCTCAAAAAGTTCCCAAAAAATCCCCTAGACCTTCTCCTTTTGTGTCCCCTGCCCAGACCCCCAGAAGCTCCCCACCTACATCCCCCTCAAAGCATCCCTTTCCCGCACCTTCTCCAGCATCTCCCTTAGAGCCTAGCTCCCCCTCCCCTTCCCCCATGGAAGAAATGCCTCCACCCACTCCTAAAAGACATAGGAGTCCTTCCCTGGAAAAAAGAAATTTTAAAAAACCTACTTTTCTTTCCGGAAAGGATATTTGCAAATGTACGCAAATACAAATAGACACGGTAAAGAATATGCGTAACTCCAGCCTCACCGGACTATTAAAATTCGAGGAGGTTGGAGGCTTTTCGATAGAAGACCCCAATAATTTCCCCAACGCCACAAGAGTGGTAACAGTTATAAGGAGAAGAGCTGAAGCAAAGGCTCTATGGGAGATGTTGGAGGAGGCGAACTCAGCCTTCAATTTTGACCTCCCCCTTACCATATTCAAATCAAGTGAACTCAGAGAAATGAAAAATAACTGTTTCGGAAGGCTACCCATTAGAGTTCACCCCTCCCTGTATAGGATAGCCAAACTAACGTATCCTCGTGATATCGGCGGTATCTCCTATGATGGTCTGATTAACGACCAAATGGGCCAAGAGTCCATTGGGAGAGCCGTTGGTACCCTGACCTCATCTATGTTCGTTTCTCAAACTCAACCCTAAAGCATCTTTATGGCTCTCTATCTAGCTACTTTAAATGTGCGGGGCCTGAGGGCAAATGACCGTAAATTTCGGGTCGCTACCGACCTTCAGCGCCTCGGAGTGGATGTATGTTGTTTGCAGGAGACCCACCTGATTTCAGGGGACCATTTGGGTGCGTTGGGTAAGCGTTTTCACGTTTATTCAGCGTACTTTAATTCTTCCGCAAGGGGGGTTTCATGGCTGGTAAGCAAGACTTTAGATGCGTCGTGTGACCCTTTCTACATGGATCCGGAAGGGAGACTATGTATTTTGGATATTACCATAAAGGGGAAAGCATTTCGACTCGTTGGGGTTTATGCTCCCAATATCCATACTGAGCGTTCTTCCTTTTTTCGGCGAATCGAGCAGTTCTTGAATACTACTCGGACGGTCATTTTAGCGGGAGACTGGAACGCGGTCCTGGATCCCGATTTAGATCGTAATCGGCCTAGGGGTACTAACACTGATCGGGACGCTAAAATATTCCGGGACTTTCTCGATAAGTTTGATCTTATCGATAAGTTCCGGAATGAAAAGCCCCGTGATAGGGTATGGACTTGGACAAATAGGCGCGGCTCCGATTTGGTACAACTTTCGAGTTATATCGATCGGTTCTTAATTAGAGGAGTCGACGTAGGGGTAGTTGAATGTCCAAGTCTTCATAATATAGTTTACTCGGACCATAGACTTGTTCGGGTCCGTGTGAACTTAGATAGACCTAAGCCTAGATTTGATGGTCACTGGAAGCTCAACACTTCGTTGTTCGATGTGAAGGGCTACCGGGACCAGCTTCTACTAACCTTACAGCGGGAATTGACGGGGGCTGTAATTGGGAATAGGAAGTGGGGCCATTTTAAGAAAGTAATTAGGTCCTTTACTGCCGATTTTAGCAGACGGCTCAACCTATCAACTAGGGCAGTTAAAGTGGCACTAGAGTCTAGATTAGATCGGGCGATTGAGGTGGGGAGTAGCTCTAGTGTTACTATAATTAAGGCTAAGCTGAATTCTTTGGCTTTCAAAGAACATCAAGCTTTAGTAATTAGGAATAGGTTAAATAGAATGTCTGCGGAAGCAACAAACATGGCCGCTGAACTGCGTGCAGAGGAGTTTCGCCATGCAACTGATCGACATATCGCTCGTGTCTCATTACCGGATGGACGGCTCGTGACTACAAACGAAGGTATTCTGGAGGCCTTTTGCTCTCATTTTCAAGAGCTTTTTACTCGGGAACCTGGTCTGTCTTTAGCACAATTCGACCCCTATTTGGCTGACTTTTCTCGCCTTGAGGCGACCGAAGCGGCTAGGTGCGAAGGTTGCATAACAGAGGATGAAGTTCAGGAAGCGTTGAAGCAGGTCGGCCTTAACAAGTCTCCGGGGATTGATGGTCTGCCCTATGAAGTGTATTTGAGGATGTCGCCCATTTTTGTTCCCTTGCTTACAGTTTTGTTTAATTCATGGTTTAGGAACGGGAATATTCCCCAGTACTTGACCATGGGTTTACTGAAGCTGATACGCAAAAGCAAAAATGGTGGGGATGGGTTAGATAATTTTCGGCCCTTAACAATGCTTAATGCGGAGTTAAAGATTTTGGCCAAGATCTTAGCTAATCGTCTGCAACTTGTTTTGCCTGGTCTTATTAGCCCTGAACAGACTTGTGCTGTAAAGGGCCGGACCATTCAGGATAACTTGCATTCGATACGCTTGATCATTGAGAAAGTCGACACTGAAGCCGCGCTGATCAATTTAGATCAGTCCAAAGCATTTGATAGGGTGGACCATCGGTATTTGGAGGCTGTTTTATCGGCGGCCGGCCTTGGTCCTCAGTTTCGCTCTTGGATTCGCCTCTTGTATGCGAACCCCAGTGTTAGGGTAGAAGTGAATGGGGTGAGGTCGGAGGCTTTCAGGTTATCCAGATCTCTTCGTCAAGGGTGCCCTCTTTCACCGATGCTTTATGTGCTTGTTTTGGAACCCTTCCTTAACAGGCTAAGGGTGAATCCGGTCCTACGTGGAATTACTTTGCCAGGTGCTTGCACCACGTTAAAGTATTCTGCCTATGCCGACGATGTAACAGTGCTTGTAACGAGCAATGCCGAGATTAGTGTCGTCGGCAGAGAAATCAGAACATATGAAACGGTGACAGGGGCCAAAATCAACTGCGTTAAGTCTGTTGGCTTGCGCATCGGTGCCTGGAAGGGTGTTTCCTTGCAGGGACCCTTTGGCTGGACAGATGGACCTTGCAAGCTACTCGGCGTCTGGTTTGGTCCTGATCTTCAGCTGGAGAAAAATTGGTCGGAAGTCCTGAAATCGATAAGGGCCACAGCTGGCCTGTGGACCCGTAGAAATCTTTCATTAAAGGGGAGAGCGGACGTATGTGCTTCTCACATTTACCCGATTATCCTATATCGTCTTTCAGTACTTCCACTCCCGTCGGATACACTGCTTGAGTTGCAGAGGGCTCTTTTCAATTTTTTATGGGTTGGAAAGGCCCATATGGTCCGTCGCGAGGTTTGTTGCCTTCATCCTTCTGAGGGCGGTTTGGGTATGCCGAGCATCGATATTCGATGTCACACACTTCGGCTCTTTTATCTAATCCGAATGAGTACACAAAGTGAGGGAAACGGTGTCTTCTGGAAGGAAGACGCTAAGAAAGCCTTCCCGGCTTTGAGAAGTGTGCACTTGGACGAGGGGGAGGCACATAGGTTACCCCGAGGTGAGTGCTCCTTCTATCGCGAATGTAGACACGCATTGAAATTTCTTTTAAGAGCGACAGATGGCCTCTCTGACACTCTGCTGTTGTCCCGTAAGGCATTATATCGGGTAATGGTGAGGGGGACCGTTCGTGGAGATAGGATTGAGGGGCTCGATTTGACGAGGGGGGAGCTTCGCTCAGTCTGGCCTTGGGCGCCTGGGTTAAGGTGTCTTGATAACGACGAGGCATCGCTGACCTGGCTGACGATTAGAAATGCACTCTGGGTCGGTAAGAGGCTTCATTCAGCGCGCTTGAGTAATTCTCCGACTTGTGTTAGATGTGACGACGAGGACGAGACTGTAAGTCACGCCTTCGTGTATTGTCGCATTGTCGTGCCGCTGATTAAGCTTGTTTCAGGCTTCATGGTTCGTATTCTTAATGTGTCGTCTTTCCAACTGGAACCCATTAATGTATGTAGCAACTGGGCTCCGACAACTGATAGTCAAAAGCGTTCAACCTTTTTGAGCTTACTAGTCGCTATGAGAGTTACGATTTGGAAGACGAGATGCCAGACAGTCTACGGAGCTGAGACCTTCACTCCTCGCGACCTTATTGCGATTTTCAAATATTATCTGAAAGCTCGCATTAGGGCCGAGAGGGTGAAACTCTCTTCGGCAGATTTTGGTGAAAGGTGGGTGACTGGTGCGCGACTGTGTAGAACGGCTGGAGCTAGATTAGAGTGGTATTTAGACGTGCCTTAGGCGAATATTGGGTCGGAAAAACGAACATATATTTCAATTAAGTTAGATTAAGACATTTAATTTTATTTTTTAGATTTTTTTGTTGAATTTTAAGTTCAACAACTTAGCTAGGGTGTGATTGTATTCATTACTCCCCCTTTTATTTTGTCCTCTTCCCACCCCCCTTTTTTATTTTCTACCCCTTAAATCCCCCTTCCCTCCCCAATTAGGTGACAGATTGCCGATTTGTCGGGATGCGGGTCACCCTTCAATATTTTCGAAGGAGGTGTATTTAAATAAAGCGTTGGGGCCCGCATCAAATCTTTATTTTTCGAGTTTTCGATTTCGACCGGCAAACCGGCACCTCTGCCACATTGTGATATCGGGGGGCTTTTTACTAACAAAAATATTTTTTTTCATGTAAATATTCCCATTTTATTTTTGTATATATATTTTTTTAGTCCCTCCCCCCCGTTGCATATTTTTATATGGGTTTTAAGTAGGTTTCATAGTATGGTTTATTATGGTGATAGTGATGGATGTATAGCATGAATGTGGTATTTTGGTAAATGATGGTCGCGATTGAAACTAGCTAAGTTGAGTCCGTTTTTAAGTTAGAAGTTGACCTATCCGTCCCCTCCCCTTTTTGGCCTTGTGCCACATTTTATATATGTTTGCATTTTTGTAAATTTATATAAATAAATAAAAATGCTCAGTCAGCTCTTTTTCGGATACTTTGTCATTGGTTTGTCTATATTGCGCGCTTGATTGTTATTTCTATTGTTGATTTTGCTATTATTGTTACTTGTTGGACATTACCGTATTTTTTTTCCTTGTTATCTGTTGACATTTGTTATTTGGAATTACGTTTTTTTTTTCTTCCCACTTTTTTTTTGGTTTTTTTTTTTCCCCACTTTTTTTTTCTACTCTCAATAGTCTCTAGTTTTTATTTCTAGATGACTACTGAAATGACAACGTCCGAAGGAACTGAGTGGTCAAAACCACCCAAGATTCAAATAAATGTGGAACAGTTCGTCGAAGAAGCAAAAAAGTGCGTACACATGGTCACGGAGACCGGTTTACTGGTGGACTTACCCAAATTGGAGGAGATCCAGAAAAGAACTGTCTCCCTTTTCGTCATGGACAAGAAGATCAAGAAGTCGATCAGAGCCACACCAGAACTAATCTTAAAGCTTCTACACTCTGTTGGATTTAAGCCTCAACGTCTGATCAAATCCAAAGGTTTTAACACATGGTCGGCTTTGTTTCCAGATGAGGACACATGCAACAAACTGTCCTTAACTCCTATTATTACCCCGGATTATATTCTACGCACGGAATACATGGGAAGAAGACGCTCCTCAGTTTCTTTTTTTAATGTGCCCTTCCATGTGAAGGGGGAGCACATAGGAGCCTACCTCTTAAAATATGGTGAAATCACGGATGTAAACCACGAAGAATTTTCAGGAGTTTGGTCCTTCGAAATTTTCGTCGACAAAAAGGCTTACGATAGCATCCCTTACTACATGCTCATTGGGGAGGAAAAATTACCCATCATACTGACAGGACGTCGACCCATTTGCTGGTATTGCGAAGGAATAGGGCATCTAACGATGGATTGCCCTCTAAAGAAGAAGGATCCGACTCCTAAGACGACTACCAGTAAGTCGAGAGCAGGAGCTCATATTAATCCACCGTCACGAATTGGACTACCAATATTGTCGTCAAATGAGGAGTCCGACGAAGAATTTCCGGCACTGCCTACAGCCAAAAAAAATGATGACGATGAAACAGAAAATAAAAGAGAAGGATGGGTCATTGTACCAGGGAAAAAAACTCCGGGACGACACACTTTGGACGAAATAAGAGAACAAGAAATGTTAAAACATGACCCCGGAAAGGACTCATACGTGAAAGCAAAGAATTTACTTAAAAAAGTTAATAATAACCCCAAGCCCACTCCCGACTCTGCCCCAAAAAAAACCCCTAAACCGCAGACCCCCAAATCAATGCCCCCTCCTATAACTGGTCCCATTATCGATAAGCCCTATAAATTAATCCCCCTGAGTCCTCAAAAAGTTCCCAAAAAATCCCCTAGACCTTCTCCTTTTGTGTCCCCTGCCCAGACCCCCAGAAGCTCCCCACCTGCATCCCCCTCAAAGCATCCCTTTCCCGCACCTTCTCCAGCATCTCCCTTAGAGCCTAGCTCCCCCTCCCCTTCCCCCATGGAAGAAATGCCTCCACCCACTCCTAAAAGACACAGGAGTCCTTCCCTAGAGAAGAGAAGTTTTAAAAAAGCTACTTTTCTTTCCGGAAAAGATATATGCAGATGTACGCAAATACAAATTGACACGGTGAAGAATATGCGTAACTCCAGCCTCACCGGACTATTAAAATTCGAGGAGGTTGGAGGCTTTTCGATAGAAGACCCCAATAATTTCCCCAACGCCACAAGAGTGGTAACAGTTATAAGGAGAAGAGCTGAAGCAAAGGCTCTATGGGAGATGTTGGAGGAGGCGAACTCAGCCTTCAATTTTGACCTCCCCCTTGCCATATTCAAATCAAGTGAACTCAGAGAAATGAAAAATAACTGTTTCGGAAGGCTACCCATTAGAGTTCACCCCTCCCTGTATAGGATAGCCAAACTAACGTATCCTCGTGATATCGGCGGTATCTCCTATGATGGTCTGATTAACGACCAAATGGGCCAAGAGTCCATTGGGAGAGCCGTTGGTACCCTGACCTCATCTATGTTCGTTTCTCAAACTCAACCCTAAGGCATCTTTATGGCTCTCTATCTAGCTACTTTAAATGTGCGGGGCCTGAGGGCAAATGACCGTAAATTTCGGGTCGCTACCGACCTTCAGCGCCTCGGAGTGGATGTATGTTGCTTGCAGGAGACCCACCTGATTTCAGGGGACCATTTGGGTGCGTTGGGTAAGCGTTTTCACGTTTATTCAGCGTACTTTAATTCTTCCGCAAGGGGGGTTTCATGGCTGGTAAGCAAGACTTTAGATGCGTCGTGTGACCCTTTCTACATGGATCCGGAAGGGAGACTATGTATTTTGGATATTACCATAAAGGGGAAAGCATTTCGACTCGTTGGGGTTTATGCTCCCAATATCCATACTGAGCGTTCTTCCTTTTTTCGGCGAATCGAGCAGTTCTTGAATACTACTCGGACGGTCATTTTAGCGGGAGACTGGAACGCGGTCCTGGATCCCGATTTAGATCGTAATCGGCCTAGGGGTACTAACACTGATCGGGACGCTAAAATATTCCGGGACTTTCTCGATAAGTTTGATCTTATCGATAAGTTCCGGAATGAAAAGCCCCGTGATAGGGTATGGACTTGGACAAATAGGCGCGGCTCCGATTTGGTACAACTTTCGAGTTATATCGATCGGTTCTTAATTAGGGGAGTCGACGTAGGGGTAGTTGAATGTCCAAGTCTTCATAATATAGTTTACTCGGACCATAGACTTGTTCGGGTCCGTGTGAACTTAGATAGACCTAAGCCTAGATTAGATGGTCACTGGAAGCTCAACACTTCGTTGTTCGATGTGAAGGGCTACCGGGACCAGCTTCTACTAACCTTACAGCGGGAATTGACGGGGGCTGTAATTGGGAATAGGAAGTGGGGCCATTTTAAGAAAGTAATTAGGTCCTTTACTGCCGATTTTAGCAGACGGCTCAACCTATCAACTAGGGCAGTTAAAGTGGCACTAGAGTCTAGATTAGATCGGGCGATTGAGGTGGGGAGTAGCTCTAGTGTTACTATAATTAAGGCTAAGCTGAATTCTTTGGCTTTCAAAGAACATCAAGCTTTAGTAATTAGGAATAGGTTAAATAGAATGTCTGCGGAAGCAACAAACATGGCCGCTGAACTGCGTGCAGAGGAGTTTCGCCATGCAACTGATCGACATATCGCTCGTGTCTCATTACCGGATGGGCGGCTCGTGACTACAAACGAAGGTATTCTGGAGGCCTTTTGCTCTCATTTTCAAGAGCTTTTTACTCGGGAACCTGGTCTGTCTTTAGCACAATTCGACCCCTATTTGGCTGACTTTTCTCGCCTTGAGGCGACCGAAGCGGCTAGGTGCGAAGGTTGCATAACAGAGGATGAAGTTCAGGAAGCGTTGAAGCAGGTCGGCCTTAACAAGTCTCCGGGGATTGATGGTCTGCCCTATGAAGTGTATTTGAGGATGTCGCCCATTTTTGTTCCCTTGCTTACAGTTTTGTTTAATTCATGGTTTAGGAACGGGAATATTCCCCAGTACTTGACCATGGGTTTACTGAAGCTGATACGCAAAAGCAAAAATGGTGGGGATGGGTTAGATAACTTTCGGCCCTTAACAATGCTTAATGCGGAGTTAAAGATTTTGGCCAAGATCTTAGCTAATCGTCTGCAACTTGTTTTGCCTGGTCTTATCAGCCCTGAACAGACTTGTGCTGTAAAGGGCCGGACCATTCAGGATAACTTGCATTCGATACGCTTGATCATTGAGAAAGTCGACACTGAAGCCGCGCTGATCAATTTAGATCAGTCCAAAGCATTTGATAGGGTGGACCATCGGTATTTGGAGGCTGTTTTATCGGCGGCCGGCCTTGGTCCTCAGTTTCGCTCTTGGATTCGCCTCTTGTATGCGAACCCCAGTGTTAGGGTAGAAGTGAATGGGGTGAGGTCGGAGGCTTTCAGGTTATCCAGATCTCTTCGTCAAGGGTGCCCTCTTTCACCGATGCTTTATGTGCTTGTTTTGGAACCCTTCCTTAACAGGCTAAGGGTGAATCCGGTCCTACGTGGAATTACTTTGCCAGGTGCTTGCACCACGTTAAAGTATTCTGCCTATGCCGACGATGTAACAGTGGTTGTAACGAGCAATGCCGAGATTAGTGTCGTCGGCAGAGAAATCAGAACATATGAAACGGTGACAGGGGCCAAAATCAACTGCGTTAAGTCTGTTGGCTTGCGCATCGGTGCCTGGAAGGGTGTTTCCTTGCAGGGACCCTTTGGCTGGACAGATGGACCTTGCAAGCTACTCGGCGTCTGGTTTGGTCCTGATCTTCAGCTGGAGAAAAATTGGTCGGAAGTCCTGAAATCGATAAGGGCCACAGCTGGCCTGTGGACCCGTAGAAATCTTTCATTAAAGGGGAGAGCGGACGTATGTGCTTCTCACATTTACCCGATTATCCTATATCGTCTTTCAGTACTTCCACTCCCGTCGGATACACTGCTTGAGTTGCAGAGGGCTCTTTTCAATTTTTTATGGGTTGGAAAGGCCCATATGGTCCGTCGCGACGTTTGTTGCCTTCATCCTTCTGAGGGCGGTTTGGGTATGCCGAGCATCGATATTCGATGTCACACACTTCGGCTCTTTTATCTAATCCGAATGAGTACACAAAGTGAGGGAAACGGTGTCTTCTGGAAGGAAGACGCTAAGAAAGCCTTCCCGGCTTTGAGAAGTGTGCACTTGGACGAGGGGGAGGCACATAGGTTACCCCGAGGTGAGTGCTCCTTCTATCGCGAATGTAGACACGCATTGAAATTTCTTTTAAGAGCGACAGATGGCCTCTCTGACACTCTGCTGTTGTCCCGTAAGGCATTATATCGGGTAATGGTGAGGGGGACCGTTCGTGGAGATAGGATTGAGGGGCTCGATTTGACGAGGGGGGAGCTTCGCTCAGTCTGGCCTTGGGCGCCTGGGTTAAGGTGTCTTGATAACGACGAGGCATCGCTGACCTGGCTGACGATTAGAAATGCACTCTGGGTCGGTAAGAGGCTTCATTCAGCGCGCTTGAGTAATTCTCCGACTTGTGTTAGATGTGACGACGAGGACGAGACTGTAAGTCACGCCTTCGTTTATTGTCGCATTGTCGTGCCGCTGATTAAGCTTGTTTCAGGCTTCATGGTTCGTATTCTTAATGTGTCGTCTTTCCAACTGGAACCCATTAATGTATGTAGCAACTGGGCTCCGACAACTGATAGTCAAAAGCGCTCAACCTTTTTGAGCTTACTAGTCGCTATGAGAGTTACGATTTGGAAGACGAGATGCCAGACAGTCTACGGAGCTGAGACCTTCACTCCTCGCGACCTTATTGCGATTTTCAAATATTATCTGAAAGCTCGCATTAGGGCCGAGAGGGTGAAACTCTCTTCGGCAGATTTTGGTGAAAGGTGGGTGACTGGTGCGCGACTGTGTAGAACGGCTGGAGCTAGATTAGAGTGGTATTTAGACGTGCCTTAGGCGAATATTGGGTCGGAAAAACGAACATATATTTCAATTAAGTTAGGTTAAGACATTTAATTTTATTTTTTAGATTTTTTGTTGAATTTTAAGTTCAACAACTTAGCTAGGGTGTGATTGTATTCATTACTCCCCCTTTTATTTTGTCCTCTTCCCACCCCCTTTTTTATTTTCTACCCCTTAAATCCCCCTTCCCTCCCCAATTAGGTGACAGATTGCCGATTTGTCGGGATGCGGGTCACCCTTCAATATTTTCGAAGGAGGTGTATTTAAATAAAGCGTTGGGGCCCGCATCAAATCTTTATTTTTCGAGTGTTCGATTTCGACCGGCAAACCGGCACCTCTGCCACATTGTGATATCGGGGGGCTTTTTACTAACAAAAATATTTTTTTTTCATGTAAATATTCCCATTTTATTTTTGTATATATATATTTTTAGTCCCTCCCCCCCGTTGCATATTTTTATATGGGTTTTAAGTAGGTTTCATAGTATGGTTTGTTATGGTGATAGTGATGGATGTATAGCATGAATGTGGTATTTTGGTAAATGATGGTCGCGATTGAAACTAGCTAAGTTGAGTCCGTTTTTAAGTTAGAAGTTGACCTATCCGTCCCCTCCCCCTTTTTGGCCTTGTGCCTCATTTTATATATTTTTGCATTTTTATGTACATTTATATAAATAAATAAAAATGCTCAGTCAGCTTTTTTTCGGATACTTTGTCATTGGTTTGTCTATATTGCGCGCTTGATTGTTATTTCTATTGTTGATTTTGCTATTATTGTTACTTGTTGGACATTACCGTATTTTTTTTCCTTGTTATCTGTTGACATTTGTTATTTGGAATTACGTTTTTTTTTTCTTCCCACTTTTTTTTTGGTTTTTTTTTTTCCCCCCACTTTTTTTTTCTACTCTCAATAGTCTCTAGTTTTTATTTCTAGATGACTACTGAAATGACAACGTCCGAAGGAACTGAGTGGTCAAAACCACCCAAGATTCAAATAAATGTGAAACAGTTCGTCGAAGAGGCAAAAAAATGTGTACACATGGTCACGGAGACCGGTTTACTGGTGGACCTACCCAAATTGGAGGAGATCCAGAAAAGAACTGTATCCCTTTTTGTCATGGATAAGAAGATCAAGAAGTCGATCAGAGCCACACCAGAACTAATCCTAAAGCTTCTACACTCTGTTGGATTTAAGCCTCAACGTCTGATCAAATCCAAAGGTTTTAACACATGGTCGGCTTTGTTTCCAGATGAGGACACATGCAACAAACTGTCCTTAACTCCTATTATTACCCCGGACTATATTCTACGCACGGAATACATGGGAAGAAGACGCTCCTCAGTTTCTTTTTTTAATGTGCCCTTCCATGTGAAGGGGGAGCACATAGGAGCCTACCTCCTAAAATATGGTGAAATCACGGATGTAAACCACGAAGAATTTTCAGGAGTTTGGTCCTTCGAAATTTTCGTCGACAAAAAGGCTTACGATAGCATCCCTTACTACATGCTCATTGGGGAGGAAAAATTACCCATCATACTGACAGGACGTCGACCCATTTGCTGGTATTGCGAAGGAATAGGGCATCTAACGATGGATTGCCCTCTAAAGAAGAAGGATCCGACTCCTAAGACGACTACCAGTAAGTCGAGAGCAGGAGCTCATATTAATCCACCGTCACGAATTGGACTACCAATATTGTCGTCAAATGAGGAGTCCGACGAAGAATTTCCGGCACTGCCTACAGCCAAAAAAAATGATGACGATGAAACAGAAAATAAAAGAGAAGGATGGGTCATTGTACCAGGGAAAAAAACCCCGGGACGACACACTTTGGAGGAAATAAGAGAAAAAGAAATGTTAAAACATGACCCCGGAAAGGACTCGTATATAAATGCAAAAAATTTACTAAAGAAAGTAAATAATAAACCCAAGCCCACTCCTGACTCTGCCCCCCAAAAAAACCCTAAACCGCAGACCCCCAAATCAATGCCCCCTCCTATAACTGGTCCCATTGTCGATAAGCCCTATAAATTAATCCCCCTGAGTCCTCAAAAAGTTCCCAAAAGATCCCCTAGACCTTCTCCTTTTGTGTCCACTGCCCAGACCCCCAGAAGCTCCCCACCTGCATCCCCCTCAAAGCATCCCTTTCCCGCACCTTCTCCAGCATCTCCCTTAGAGCCTAGCTTCCCCTCCCCTTCCCCCATGGAAGAAATGCCTCCACCCACTCCTAAAAGACACAGGAGTCCTTCCCTAGAGAAGAGAAGTTTTAAAAAAGCTACTTTTCTTTCCGGAAAAGATATATGCAGATGTACGCAAATACAAATTGACACGGTGAAGAATATGCGTAACTCCAGCCTCACCGGACTATTAAAATTCGAGGAGGTTGGAGGCTTTTCGATAGAAGACCCCAATAATTTCCCCAACGCCACAAGAGTGGTAACAGTTATAAGGAGAAGAGCTGAAGCAAAGGCTCTATGGGAGATGTTGGAGGAGGCGAACTCAGCCTTCAATTTTGACCTCCCCCTTACCATATTCAAATCAAGTGAACTCAGAGAAATGAAAAATAACTGTTTCGGAAGGCTACCCATTAGAGTTCACCCCTCCCTGTATAGGATAGCCAAACTAACGTATCCTCGTGATATCGGCGGTATCTCCTATGATGGTCTGATTAACGACCAAATGGGCCAAGAGTCCATTGGGAGAGCCGTTGGTACCCTGACCTCATCTATGTTCGTTTCTCAAACTCAACCCTAAGGCATCTTTATGGCTCTCTATCTAGCTACTTTAAATGTGCGGGGCCTGAGGGCAAATGACCGTAAATTTCGGGTCGCTACCGACCTTCAGCGCCTCGGAGTGGATGTATGTTGCTTGCAGGAGACCCACCTGATTTCAGGGGACCATTTGGGTGCGTTGGGTAGGCGTTTTCACGTTTATTCAGCGTACTTTAATTCTTCCGCAAGGGGGGTTTCATGGCTGGTAAGCAAGACTTTAGATGCGTCGTGTGACCCTTTCTACATGGATCCGGAAGGGAGACTATGTATTTTGGATATTACCATAAAGGGGAAAGCATTTCGACTCGTTGGGGTTTATGCACCCAATATCCATACTGAGCGTTCTTCCTTTTTTCGGCGAATTGAGCAGTTCTTGAATACTACTCGGACGGTCATTTTAGCGGGAGACTGGAACGCGGTCCTGGATCCCGATTTAGATCGTAATCGGCCTAGGGGTACTAACACTGATCGGGACGCTAAAATATTCCGGGACTTTCTCGATAAGTTTGATCTTATCGATAAGTTCCGGAATGAAAAGCCCCGTGATAGGGTATGGACTTGGACAAATAGGCGCGGCTCCGATTTGGTACAACTTTCGAGTTATATCGATCGGTTCTTAATTAGAGGAGTCGACGTAGGGGTAGTTGAATGTCCAAGTCTTCATAATATAGTTTACTCGGACCATAGACTTGTTCGGGTCCGCGTGAACTTAGATAGACCTAAGCCTAGATTAGATGGTCACTGGAAGCTCAACACTTCGTTGTTCGATGTGAAGGGCTACCGGGACCAGCTTCTACTAACCTTACAGCGGGAATTGACGGGGGCTGTAATTGGGAATAGGAAGTGGGGCCATTTTAAGAAAGTAATTAGGTCCTTTACTGCCGATTTTAGCAGACGGCTCAACCTATCAACTAGGGCAGTTAAAGTGGCACTAGAGTCTAGATTAGATCGGGCGATTGAGGTGGGGAGTAGCTCTAGTGTTACTATAATTAAGGCTAAGCTGAATTCTTTGGCTTTCAAAGAACATCAAGCTTTAGTAATTAGGAATAGGTTAAATAGAATGTCTGCGGAAGCAACAAACATGGCCGCTGAACTGCGTGCAGAGGAGTTTCGCCATGCAACTGATCGACATATCGCTCGTGTCTCATTACCGGATGGGCGGCTCGTGACTACAAACGAAGGTATTCTGGAGGCCTTTTGCTCTCATTTTCAAGAGCTTTTTACTCGGGAACCTGGTCTGTCTTTAGCACAATTCGACCCCTATTTGGCTGACTTTTCTCGCCTTGAGGCGACCGAAGCGGCTAGGTGCGAAGGTTGCATAACAGAGGATGAAGTTCAGGAAGCGTTGAAGCAGGTCGGCCTTAACAAGTCTCCGGGGATTGATGGTTTGCCCTATGAAGTGTATTTGAGGATGTCGCCCATTTTTGTTCCCTTGCTTACAGTTTTGTTTAATTCATGGTTTAGGAACGGGAATATTCCCCAGTACTTGACCATGGGTTTACTGAAGCTGATACGCAAAAGCAAAAATGGTGGGGATGGGTTAGATAACTTTCGGCCCTTAACAATGCTTAATGCGGAGTTAAAGATTTTGGCCAAGATCTTAGCTAATCGTCTGCAACTTGTTTTGCCTGGTCTCATTAGCCCTGAACAGACTTGTGCTGTAAAGGGCCGGACCATTCAGGATAACTTGCATTCGATACGCTTGATCATTGAGAAAGTCGACACTGAAGCCGCGCTGATCAATTTAGATCAGTCCAAAGCATTTGATAGGGTGGACCATCGGTATTTGGAGGCTGTTTTATCGGCGGCCGGCCTTGGTCCTCAGTTTCGCTCTTGGATTCGCCTCTTGTATGCGAACCCCAGTGTTAGGGTAGAAGTGAATGGGGTGAGGTCGGAGGCTTTCAGGTTATCCAGATCTCTTCGTCAAGGGTGCCCTCTTTCACCGATGCTTTATGTGCTTGTTTTGGAACCCTTCCTTAACAGGCTAAGGGTGAATCCGGTCCTACGTGGAATTACTTTGCCAGGTGCTTGCACCACGTTAAAGTATTCTGCCTATGCCGACGATGTAACAGTGCTTGTAACGAGCAATGCCGAGATTAGTGTCGTCGGCAGAGAAATCAGAACATATGAAACGGTGACAGGGGCCAAAATCAACTGCGTTAAGTCTGTTGGCTTGCGCATTGGTGCCTGGAAGGGTGTTTCCTTACAGGGACCCTTTGGCTGGACAGATGGACCTTGCAAGCTACTCGGCGTCTGGTTTGGTCCTGATCTTCAGCTGGAGAAAAATTGGTCGGAAGTCCTGAAATCGATAAGGGCCACAGCTGGCCTGTGGACCCGTAGAAATCTTTCATTAAAGGGGAGAGCGGACGTATGTGCTTCTCACATTTACCCGATTATCCTATATCGTCTTTCAGTACTTCCACTCCCGTCGGATACACTGCTTGAGTTGCAGAGGGCTCTTTTCAATTTTTTATGGGTTGGAAAGGCCCATATGGTCCGTCGCAAGGTTTGTTGCCTTCATCCTTCTGAGGGCGGTTTGGGTATGCCGAGCATCGATATTCGATGTCACACACTTCGGCTCTTTTATCTAATCCGAATGAGTACACAAAGTGAGGGAAACGGTGTCTTCTGGAAGGAAGACGCTAAGAAAGCCTTCCCGGCTTTGAGAAGTGTGCACTTGGACGAGGGGGAGGCACATAGGTTACCCCGAGGTGAGTGCTCCTTCTATCGCGAATGTAGACACGCATTGAAATTTCTTTTAAGAGCGACAGATGGCCTCTCTGACACTCTGCTGTTGTCCCGTAAGGCATTATATCGGGTAATGGTGAGGGGGACCGTTCGTGGAGATAGGATTGAGGGGCTCGATTTGACGAGGGGGGAGCTTCGCTCAGTCTGGCCTTGGGCGCCTGGGTTAAGGTGCCTTGATAACGACGAGGCATCGCTGACCTGGCTGACGATTAGAAATGCACTCTGGGTCGGTAAGAGGCTTCATTCAGCGCGCTTGAGTAATTCTCCGACTTGTGTTAGATGTGACGATGAGGACGAGACTGTAAGTCACGCCTTCGTTTATTGTCGCATTGTCGTGCCGCTGATTAAGCTTGTTTCAGGCTTCATGGTTCGTATTCTTAATGTGTCGTCTTTCCAACTGGAACCCATTAATGTATGTAGCAACTGGGCTCCGACAACTGATAGTCAAAAGCGTTCAACCTTTTTGAGCTTACTAGTCGCTATGAGAGTTACGATTTGGAAGACGAGATGCCAGACAGTCTACGGAGCTGAGACCTTCACTCCTCGCGACCTTATTGCGATATTCAAATAGTACCTGAAAGCTCGCATTAGGGCCGAGAGGGTGAAACTCTCTTCGGCAGATTTTGGTGAAAGGTGGGTGACTGGTGCGCGACTGTGTAGAACGGCTGGAGCTAGATTAGAGTGGTATTTAGACGTGCCTTAGGCGAATATTGGGTCGGAAAAACGAACATATATTTCAATTAAGTTAGGTTAAGACATTTAATTTTATTTTTTAGATTTTTTTGTTGAATTTTAAGTTCAACAACTTAGCTAGGGTGTGATTGTATTCATTACTCCCCCTTTTATTTTGTCCTCTTCCCACCCCCTTTTTTATTTTCTACCCCTTAAATCCCCCTTCCCTCCCCAATTAGGTGACAGATTGCCGATTTGTCGGGATGCGGGTCACCCTTCAATATTTTCGAAGGAGGTGTATTTAAATAAAGCGTTGGGGCCCGCATCAAATCTTTATTTTTCGAGTTTTCGATTTCGACCGGCAAACCGGCACCTCTGCCACATTGTGATATCGGGGGGCTTTTTACTAACAAAAATATTTTTTTTTTTTTTTTTTTCATGTAAATATTCCCATTTTATTTTTGTATATATATATTTTTAGTCCCTCCCCCCCGTTGCATATTTTTATATGGGTTTTAAGTAGGTTTCATAGTATGGTTTGTTATGGTGATAGTGATGGATGTATAGCATGAATGTGGTATTTTGGTAAATGATGGTCGCGATTGAAACTAGCTAAGTGTAGTCCGTTTTTAAGTTAGAAGTTGACCTATCCGTCCCCTCCCCCTTTTTGGCCTTGTGCCACATTTTATATATGTTTGCATTTTTGTAAATTTATATAAATAAATAAAAATGCTCAGTCAGCTCTTTTTCGGATACTTTGTCATTGGTTTGTCTATATTGCGCGCTTGATTGTTATTTCTATTGTTGATTTTGCTATTATTGTTACTTGTTGGACATTACCGTATTTTTTTTCCTTGTTATCTGTTGACATTTGTTATTTGGAATTACGTTTTTTTTTTCTTCCCACTTTTTTTTTGGTTTTTTTTTTTCCCCCCACTTTTTTTTTCTACTCTCAATAGTCTCTAGTTTTTATTTCTAGATGACTACTGAAATGACAACGTCCGAAGGAACTGAGTGGTCAAAACCACCCAAGATTCAAATAAATGTGGAACAGTTCGTCGAAGAGGCAAAAAAATGTGTACACATGGTCACGGAGACCGGTTTACTGGTGGACCTACCCAAATTGGAGGAGATCCAGAAAAGAACTGTATCCCTTTTTGTCATGGATAAGAAGATCAAGAAGTCGATCAGAGCCACACCAGAACTAATCCTAAAGCTTCTACACTCTGTTGGATTTAAGCCTCAACGTCTGATCAAATCCAAAGGTTTTAACACATGGTCGGCTTTGTTTCCAGATGAGGACACATGCAACAAACTGTCCTTAACTCCTATTATTACCCCGGACTATATTCTACGCACGGAATACATGGGAAGAAGACGCTCCTCAGTTTCTTTTTTTAATGTGCCCTTCCATGTGAAGGGGGAGCACATAGGAGCCTACCTCCTAAAATATGGTGAAATCACGGATGTAAACCACGAAGAATTTTCAGGAGTTTGGTCCTTCGAAATTTTCGTCGACAAAAAGGCTTACGATAGCATCCCTTACTACATGCTCATTGGGGAGGAAAAATTACCCATCATACTGACAGGACGTCGACCCATTTGCTGGTATTGCGAAGGAATAGGGCATCTAACGATGGATTGCCCTCTAAAGAAGAAGGATCCGACTCCTAAGACGACTACCAGTAAGTCGAGAGCAGGAGCTCATATTAATCCACCGTCACGAATTGGACTACCAATATTGTCGTCAAATGAGGAGTCCGACGAAGAATTTCCAGCACTGCCTACAGCCAAAAAAAATGATGACGATGAAACAGAAAATAAAAGAGAAGGCTGGGTCATTGTACCAGGGAAAAAAACCCCGGGACGACACACTTTGGAGGAAATAAGAGAAAAAGAAATGTTAAAACATGACCCCGGAAAGGACTCGTATATAAATGCAAAAAATTTACTAAAGAAAGTAAATAATAAACCCAAGCCCACTCCTGACTCTGCCCCCCAAAAAAACCCTAAACCGCAGACCCCCAAATCAATGCCCCCTCCTATAACTGGTCCCATTGTCGATAAGCCCTATAAATTAATCCACCTGAGTCCTCAAAAAGTTCCCAAAAGATCCCCTAGACCTTCTCCTTTTGTGTCCCCTGCCCAGACCCCCAGAAGCTCCCCACCTACATCCCCCTCAAAGCATCCCTTTCCCGCACCTTCTCCAGCATCTCCCTTAGAGCCTAGCTCCCCCTCCCCTTCCCCCATGGAAGAAATGCCTCCACCCACTCCTAAAAGACATAGGAGTCCTTCCCTGGAAAAAAGAAATTTTAAAAAACCTACTTTTCTTTCCGGAAAGGATATTTGCAAATGTACGCAAATACAAATAGACACGGTAAAGAATATGCGTAACTCCAGCCTCACCGGACTATTAAAATTCGAGGAGGTTGGAGGCTTTTCGATAGAAGACCCCAATAATTTCCCCAACGCCACAAGAGTGGTAACAGTTATAAGGAGAAGAGCTGAAGCAAAGGCTCTATGGGAGATGTTGGAGGAGGCGAACTCAGCCTTCAATTTTGACCTCCCCCTTACCATATTCAAATCAAGTGAACTCAGAGAAATGAAAAATAACTGTTTCGGAAGGCTACCCATTAGAGTTCACCCCTCCCTGTATAGGATAGCCAAACTAACGTATCCTCGTGATATCGGCGGTATCTCCTATGATGGTCTGATTAACGACCAAATGGGCCAAGAGTCCATTGGGAGAGCCGTTGGTACCCTGACCTCATCTATGTTCGTTTCTCAAACTCAACCCTAAAGCATCTTTATGGCTCTCTATCTAGCTACTTTAAATGTGCGGGGCCTGAGGGCAAATGACCGTAAATTTCGGGTCGCTACCGACCTTCAGCGCCTCGGAGTGGATGTATGTTGCTTGCAGGAGACCCACCTGATTTCAGGGGACCATTTGGGTGCGTTGGGTAAGCGTTTTCACGTTTATTCAGCGTACTTTAATTCTTCCGCAAGGGGGGTTTCATGGCTGGTAAGCAAGACTTTAGATGCGTCGTGTGACCCTTTCTACATGGATCCGGAAGGGAGACTATGTATTTTGGATATTACCATAAAGGGGAAAGCATTTCGACTCGTTGGGGTTTATGCACCCAATATCCATACTGAGCGTTCTTCCTTTTTTCGGCGAATTGAGCAGTTCTTGAATACTACTCGGACGGTCATTTTAGCGGGAGACTGGAACGCGGTCCTGGATCCCGATTTAGATCGTAATCGGCCTAGGGGTACTAACACTGATCGGGACGCTAAAATATTCCGGGACTTTCTCGATAAGTTTGATCTTATCGATAAGTTCCGGAATGAAAAGCCCCGTGATAGGGTATGGACTTGGACAAATAGGCGCGGCTCCGATTTGGTACAACTTTCGAGTTATATCGATCGGTTCTTAATTAGAGGAGTCGACGTAGGGGTAGTTGAATGTCCAAGTCTTCATAATATAGTTTACTCGGACCATAGACTTGTTCGGGTCCGCGTGAACTTAGATAGACCTAAGCCTAGATTAGATGGTCACTGGAAGCTCAACACTTCGTTGTTCGATGTGAAGGGCTACCGGGACCAGCTTCTACTAACCTTACAGCGGGAATTGACGGGGGCTGTAATTGGGAATAGGAAGTGGGGCCATTTTAAGAAAGTAATTAGGTCCTTTACTGCCGATTTTAGCAGACGGCTCAACCTATCAACTAGGGCAGTTAAAGTGGCACTAGAGTCTAGATTAGATCGGGCGATTGAGGTGGGGAGTAGCTCTAGTGTTACTATAATTAAGGCTAAGCTGAATTCTTTGGCTTTCAAAGAACATCAAGCTTTAGTAATTAGGAATAGGTTAAATAGAATGTCTGCGGAAGCAACAAACATGGCCGCTGAACTGCGTGCAGAGGAGTTTCGCCATGCAACTGATCGACATATCGCTCGTGTCTCATTACCGGATGGGCGGCTCGTGACTACAAACGAAGGTATTCTGGAGGCCTTTTGCTCTCATTTTCAAGAGCTTTTTACTCGGGAACCTGGTCTGTCTTTAGCACAATTCGACCCCTATTTGGCTGACTTTTCTCGCCTTGAGGCGACCGAAGCGGCTAGGTGCGAAGGTTGCATAACAGAGGATGAAGTTCAGGAAGCGTTGAAGCAGGTCGGCCTTAACAAGTCTCCGGGGATTGATGGTCTGCCCTATGAAGTGTATTTGAGGATGTCGCCCATTTTTGTTCCCTTGCTTACAGTTTTGTTTAATTCATGGTTTAGGAACGGGAATATTCCCCAGTACTTGACCATGGGTTTACTGAAGCTAATACGCAAAAGCAAAAATGGTGGGGATGGGTTAGATAACTTTCGGCCCTTAACAATGCTTAATGCGGAGTTAAAGATTTTGGCCAAGATCTTAGCTAATCGTCTGCAACTTGTTTTGCCTGGTCTTATTAGCCCTGAACAGACTTGTGCTGTAAAGGGCCGGACCATTCAGGATAACTTGCATTCGATACGCTTGATCATTGAGAAAGTCGACACTGAAGCCGCGCTGATCAATTTAGATCAGTCCAAAGCATTTGATAGGGTGGACCATCGGTATTTGGAGGCTGTTTTATCGGCGGCCGGCCTTGGTCCTCAGTTTCGCTCTTGGATTCGCCTCTTGTATGCGAACCCCAGTGTTAGGGTAGAAGTGAATGGGGTGAGGTCGGAGGCTTTCAGGTTATCCAGATCTCTTCGTCAAGGGTGCCCTCTTTCACCGATGCTTTATGTGCTTGTTTTGGAACCCTTCCTTAACAGGCTAAGGGTGAATCCGGTCCTACGTGGAATTACTTTGCCAGGTGCTTGCACCACGTTAAAGTATTCTGCCTATGCCGACGATGTAACAGTGCTTGTAACGAGCAATGCCGAGATTAGTGTCGTCGGCAGAGAAATCAGAACATATGAAACGGTGACAGGGGCCAAAATCAACTGCGTTAAGTCTGTTGGCTTGCGCATCGGTGCCTGGAAGGGTGTTTCCTTGCAGGGACCCTTTGGCTGGACAGATGGACCTTGCAAGCTACTCGGCGTCTGGTTTGGTCCTGATCTTCAGCTGGAGAAAAATTGGTCGGAAGTCCTGAAATCGATAAGGGCCACAGCTGGCCTGTGGACCCGTAGAAATCTTTCATTAAAGGGGAGAGCGGACGTATGTGCTTCTCACATTTACCCGATTATCCTATATCGTCTTTCAGTACTTCCACTCCCGTCGGATACACTGCTTGAGTTGCAGAGGGCTCTTTTCAATTTTTTATGGGTTGGAAAGGCCCATATGGTCCGTCGCGAGGTTTGTTGCCTTCATCCTTCTGAGGGCGGTTTGGGTATGCCGAGCATCGATATTCGATGTCACACACTTCGGCTCTTTTATCTAATCCGAATGAGTACACAAAGTGAGGGAAACGGTGTCTTCTGGAAGGAAGACGCTAAGAAAGCCTTCCCGGCTTTGAGAAGTGTGCACTTGGACGAGGGGGAGGCACATAGGTTACCCCGAGGTGAGTGCTCCTTCTATCGCGAATGTAGACACGCATTGAAATTTCTTTTAAGAGCGACAGATGGCCTCTCTGACACTCTGCTGTTGTCCCGTAAGGCATTATATCGGGTAATGGTGAGGGGGACCGTTCGTGGAGATAGGATTGAGGGGCTCGATTTAACGAGGGGGGAGCTTCGCTCAGTCTGGCCTTGGGCGCCTGGGTTAAGGTGTCTTGATAACGACGAGGCATCGCTGACCTGGCTGACGATTAGAAATGCACTCTGGGTCGGTAAGAGGCTTCATTCAGCGCGCTTGAGTAATTCTCCGACTTGTGTTAGATGTGACGATGAGGACGAGACTGTAAGTCACGCCTTCGTTTATTGTCGCATTGTCGTGCCGCTGATTAAGCTTGTTTCAGGCTTCATGGTTCGTATTCTTAATGTGTCGTCTTTCCAACTGGAACCCATTAATGTATGTAGCAACTGGGCTCCGACAACTGATAGTCAAAAGCGTTCAACCTTTTTGAGCTTACTAGTCGCTATGAGAGTTACGATTTGGAAGACGAGATGCCAGACAGTCTACGGAGCTGAGACCTTCACTCCTCGCGACCTTATTGCGATATTCAAATATTACCTGAAAGCTCGCATTAGGGCCGAGAGGGTGAAGCTCTCTTCGGCAGATTTTGGTGAAAGGTGGGTGACTGGTGCGCGACTGTGTAGAACGGCTGGAGCTAGATTAGAGTGGTATTTAGACGTGCCTTAGGCGAATATTGGGTCGGAAAAACGAACATATATTTCAATTAAGTTAGGTTAAGACATTTAAATTTATTTTTTAGATTTTTTTGTTGAATTTTAAGTTCAACAACTTAGCTAGGGTGTGATTGTATTCATTACTCCCCCTTTTATTTTGTCCTCTTCCCACCCCCTTTTTTATTTTTTACCCCTTAAATCCCCCTTCCCTCCCCAATTAGGTGACAGATTGCCGATTTGTCGGGATGCGGGTCACCCTTCAATATTTTCGAAGGAGGTGTATTTAAATAAAGCGTTGGGGCCCGCATCAAATCTTTATTTTTCGAGTTTTCGATTTCGACCGGCAAACCGGCACCTCTGCCACATTGTGATATCGGGGGGCTTTTTACTAACAAAAATATTTTTTTTCATGTAAATATTCCCATTTTATTTTTGTATATATATATTTTTAGTCCCTCCCCCCCGTTGCATATTTTTATATGGGTTTTAAGTAGGTTTCATAGTATGGTTTGTTATGGTGATAGTGATGGATGTATAGCATGAATGTGGTATTTTGGTAAATGATGGTCGCGATTGAAACTAGCTAAGTTGAGTCCGTTTTTAAGTTAGAAGTTGACCTATCCGTCCCCTCCCCCTTTTTGGCCTTGTGCCACATTTTATATATGTTTGCATTTTTGTAAATTTATATAAATAAATAAAAATGCTCAGTCAGCTCTTTTTCGGATACTTTGTCATTGGTTTGTCTATATTGCGCGCTTGATTGTTATTTCTATTGTTGATTTTGCTATTATTGTTACTTGTTGGACATTACCGTATTTTTTTTCCTTGTTATCTGTTGACATTTGTTATTTGGAATTACGTTTTTTTTTTTTCTTCTTCCCACTTTTTTTTTGGTTTTTTTTTTCCCCCCACTTTTTTTTTCTACTCTCAATAGTCTCTAGTTTTTATTTCTAGATGACTACTGAAATGACAACGTCCGAAGGAACTGAGTGGTCAAAACCACCCAAGATTCAAATTAATGTGGAACAGTTCGTCGAAGAGGCAAAAAAATGTGTACACATGGTCACGGAGACCGGTTTACTGGTGGACCTACCCAAATTGGAGGAGATCCAGAAAAGAACTGTATCTCTTTTTGTCATAGATAAGAAGATCAAGAAGTCGATCAGAGCCACACCAGAACTAATCCTAAAGCTTCTACACTCTGTTGGATTTAAGCCTCAACGTCTGATCAAATCCAAAGGCTTCAACACATGGTCGGCTTTGTTCCCAGACGAGGACACATGTAACAAACTGTCCTTAACGCCAATAATTACCCCGGATTATATTCTACGCACAGAATACATGGGAAGAAGACGCTCCTCAGTTTCTTTTTTTAATGTGCCCTTCCATGTGAAGGGGGAGCACATAGGAGCCTACCTCCTAAAATATGGTGAAATCACGGATGTAAACCACGAAGAATTTTCAGGAGTTTGGTCCTTCGAAATTTTCGTCGACAAGAAGGCTTACGATAGCATCCCTTACTACATGCTCATTGGGGAGGAAAAATTACCCATTATACTGACAGGACGTCGACCCATTTGCTGGTATTGCGAAGGAATAGGGCATCTAACGATGGATTGCCCTCTAAAGAAGAAGGATCCGACTCCTAAGGCGACTACCAGTAAGTCAAGAGCAGGAGCTCATATTAATCCACCGTCACAAATTGGACTACCACTATTGTCGTCAAATGAGGAGTCCGACGAAGAATTTCCGGCACTACCCACAGCCAAAAAAAATGATGACGTTGAAACAGAAAATAAAAGAGAAGGCTGGGTCATTGTACCAGGGAAAAAAACCCCGGGACGACACACTTTGGACGAAATAAGAGAAACAGAGATGTTGAAACATGACCCCGGAAAGGACTCATACGTGAAAGCCAAAAATTTACTTAAAAAAGTTAATAATAACCCCAAGCCCACTCCCGACTCTGCCCCCAAAAAAACCCCTAAACCGCAGACCCCCAAATCAATGCCCCCTCCTATAACTGGTCCCATTATCGATAAGCCCTATAAATTAATCCCCCTGAGTCCTCAAAAAGTTCCCAAAAAGTCCCCTAGACCTTCTCCTTTTGTGTCCCCTGCCCAGACCCCCAGAAGCTCCCCACCTGCATCCCCCTCAAAGCATCCCTTTCCCGCACCTTCTCCAGCATCTCCCTTAGAGCCTAGCTCCCCCTCCCCTTCCCCCATGGAAGAAATGCCTCCACCCACTCCTAAAAGACACAGGAGTCCTTCCCTAGAGAAGAGAAGTTTTAAAAAAGCTACTTTTCTTTCCGGAAAAGATATATGCAGATGTACGCAAATACAAATTGACACGGTGAAGAATATGCGTAACTCCAGCCTCACCGGACTATTAAAATTCGAGGAGGTTGGAGGCTTTTCGATAGAAGACCCCAATAATTTCCCCAACGCCACAAGAGTGGTAACAGTTATAAGGAGAAGAGCTGAAGCAAAGGCTCTATGGGAGATGTTGGAGGAGGCGAACTCAGCCTTCAATTTTGACCTCCCCCTTACCATATTCAAATCAAGTGAACTCAGAGAAATGAAAAATAACTGTTTCGGAAGGCTACCCATTAGAGTTCACCCCTCCCTGTATAGGATAGCCAAACTAACGTATCCTCGTGATATCGGCGGTATCTCCTATGATGGTCTGATTAACGACCAAATGGGCCAAGAGTCCATTGGGAGAGCCGTTGGTACCCTGACCTCATCTATGTTCGTTTCTCAAACTCAACCCTAAGGCATCTTTATGGCTCTCTATCTAGCTACTTTAAATGTGCGGGGCCTGAGGGCAAATGACCGTAAATTTCGGGTCGCTACCGACCTTCAGCGCCTCGGAGTGGATGTATGTTGCTTGCAGGAGACCCACCTGATTTCAGGGGACCATTTGGGTGCGTTGGGTAAGCGTTTTCACGTTTATTCAGCGTACTTTAATTCTTCCGCAAGGGGGGTTTCATGGCTGGTAAGCAAGACTTTAGATGCGTCGTGTGACCCTTTCTACATGGATCCGGAAGGGAGACTATGTATTTTGGATATTACCATAAAGGGGAAAGCATTTCGACTCGTTGGGGTTTATGCACCCAATATCCATACTGAGCGTTCTTCCTTTTTTCGGCGAATCGAGCAGTTCTTGAATACTACTCGGACGGTCATTTTAGCGGGAGACTGGAACGCGGTCCTGGATCCCGATTTAGATCGTAATCGGCCTAGGGGTACTAACACTGATCGGGACGCTAAAATATTCCGGGACTTTCTCGATAAGTTTGATCTTATCGATAAGTTCCGGAATGAAAAGCCCCGTGATAGGGTATGGACTTGGACAAATAGGCGCGGCTCCGATTTGGTACAACTTTCGAGTTATATCGATCGGTTCTTAATTAGAGGAGTCGACGTAGGGGTAGTTGAATGTCCAAGTCTTCATAATATAGTTTACTCGGACCATAGACTTGTTCGGGTCCGCGTGAACTTAGATAGACCTAAGCCTAGATTAGATGGTCACTGGAAGCTCAACACTTCGTTGTTCGATGTGAAGGGCTACCGGGACCAGCTTCTACTAACCTTACAGCGGGAATTGACGGGGGCTGTAATTGGGAATAGGAAGTGGGGCCATTTTAAGAAAGTAATTAGGTCCTTTACTGCCGATTTTAGCAGACGGCTCAACCTATCAACTAGGGCAGTTAAAGTGGCACTAGAGTCTAGATTAGATCGGGCGATTGAGGTGGGGAGTAGCTCTAGTGTTACTATAATTAAGGCTAAGCTGAATTCTTTGGCTTTCAAAGAACATCAAGCTTTAGTAATTAGGAATAGGTTAAATAGAATGTCTGCGGAAGCAACAAACATGGCCGCTGAACTGCGTGCAGAGGAGTTTCGCCATGCAACTGATCGACATATCGCTCGTGTCTCATTACCGGATGGGCGGCTCGTGACTACAAACGAAGGTATTCTGGAGGCCTTTTGCTCTCATTTTCAAGAGCTTTTTACTCGGGAACCTGGTCTGTCTTTAGCACAATTCGACCCCTATTTGGCTGACTTTTCTCGCCTTGAGGCGACCGAAGCGGCTAGGTGCGAAGGTTGCATAACAGAGGATGAAGTTCAGGAAGCGTTGAAGCAGGTCGGCCTTAACAAGTCTCCGGGGATTGATGGTCTGCCATATGAAGTGTATTTGAGGATGTCGCCCATTTTTGTTCCCTTGCTTACAGTTTTGTTTAATTCATGGTTTAGGAACGGGAATATTCCCCAGTACTTGACCATGGGTTTACTCAAGCTGATACGCAAAAGCAAAAATGGTGGGGATGGGTTAGATAACTTTCGGCCCTTAACAATGCTTAATGCGGAGTTAAAGATTTTGGCCAAGATCTTAGCTAATCGTCTGCAACTTGTTTTGCCTGGTCTTATTAGCCCTGAACAGACTTGTGCTGTAAAGGGCCGGACCATTCAGGATAACTTGCATTCGATACGCTTGATCATTGAGAAAGTCGACACTGAAGCCGCGCTGATCAATTTAGATCAGTCCAAAGCATTTGATAGGGTGGACCATCGGTATTTGGAGGCTGTTTTATCGGCGGCCGGCCTTGGTCCTCAGTTTCGCTCTTGGATTCGCCTCTTGTATGCGAACCCCAGTGTTAGGGTAGAAGTGAATGGGGTGAGGTCGGAGGCTTTCAGGTTATCCAGATCTCTTCGTCAAGGGTGCCCTCTTTCACCGATGCTTTATGTGCTTGTTTTGGAACCCTTCCTTAACAGGCTAAGGGTGAATCCGGTCCTACGTGGAATTACTTTGCCAGGTGCTTGCACCACGTTAAAGTATTCTGCCTATGCCGACGATGTAACAGTGCTTGTAACGAGCAATGCCGAGATTAGTGTCGTCGGCAGAGAAATCAGAACATATGAAACGGTAACAGGGGCCAAAATCAACTGCGTTAAGTCTGTTGGCTTGCGCATCGGTGCCTGGAAGGGTGTTTCCTTACAGGGACCCTTTGGCTGGACAGATGGACCTTGCAAGCTACTCGGCGTCTGGTTTGGTCCTGATCTTCAGCTGGAGAAAAATTGGTCGGAAGTCCTGAAATCGATAAGGGCCACAGCTGGCCTGTGGACCCGTAGAAATCTTTCATTAAAGGGGAGAGCGGACGTATGTGCTTCTCACATTTACCCGATTATCCTATATCGTCTTTCAGTACTTCCACTCCCGTCGGATACACTGCTTGAGTTGCAGAGGGCTCTTTTCAATTTTTTATGGGTTGGAAAGGCCCATATGGTCCGTCGCGAGGTTTGTTGCCTTCATCCTTCTGAGGGCGGTTTGGGTATGCCGAGCATCGATATTCGATGTCACACACTTCGGCTCTTTTATCTAATCCGAATGAGTACACAAAGTGAGGGAAACGGTGTCTTCTGGAAGGAAGACGCTAAGAAAGCCTTCCCGGCTTTGAGAAGTGTGCACTTGGACGAGGGGGAGGCACATAGGTTACCCCGAGGTGAGTGCTCCTTCTATCGCGAATGTAGACACGCATTGAAATTTCTTTTAAGAGCGACAGATGGCCTCTCTGACACTCTGCTGTTGTCCCGTAAGGCATTATATCGGGTAATGGTGAGGGGGACCGTTCGTGGAGATAGGATTGAGGGGCTCGATTTGACGAGGGGGGAGCTTCGCTCGGTCTGGCCTTGGGCGCCTGGGTTAAGGTGTCTTGATAACGACGAGGAATCGCTGACCTGGCTGACGATTAGAAATGCACTCTGGGTCGGTAAGAGGCTTCATTCAGCGCGCTTGAGTAATTCTCCGATTTGTGTTAGATGTGACGACGAGGACGAGACTGTAAGTCACGCCTTCGTTTATTGTCGCATTGTCGTGCCGCTGATTAAGCTTGTTTCAGGCTTCATGGTTCGTATTCTTAATGTGTCGTCTTTCCAACTGGAACCCATTAATGTATGTAGCAACTGGGCTCCGACAACTGATAGTCAAAAGCGTTCAACCTTTTTGAGCTTACTAGTCGCTATGAGAGTTACGATTTGGAAGACGAGATGCCAGACAGTCTACGGAGCTGAGACCTTCACTCCTCGCGACCTTATTGCGATTTTCAAATATTATCTGAAAGCTCGCATTAGGGCCGAGAGGGTGAAACTCTCTTCGGCAGATTTTGGTGAAAGGTGGGTGACTGGTGCGCGACTGTGTAGAACGGCTGGGGCTAGATTAGAGTGGTATTTAGACGTGCCTTAGGCGAATATTGGGTCGGAAAAACGAACATATATTTCAATTAAGTTAGGTTAAGACATTTAATTTTATTTTTTAGATTTTTTTGTTGAATTTTAAGTTTAACAACTTAGCTAGGGTGTGATTGTCTTCATTACTACCCCTTTTATTTTGTCCTCTTCCCACCCCCCTTTTTTATTTTCTACCCCTTAAATCCCCCTTCCCTCCCCAATTAGGTGACAGATTGCCGATTTGTCGGGATGCGGGTCACCCTTCAAATATTTTCGAAGGAGGTGTATTTAAATAAAGCGTTGGGGCCCGCATCAAATCTTTATTTTTCGAGTTTTCGATTTCGACCGGCAAACCGGCACCTCTGCCACATTGTGATATCGGGGGGCTTTTTACTAACAAAAATATTTTTTTCATGTAAATATTCCCATTTTATTTTTGTATATATATATTTTTAGTCCCTCCCCCCCGTTGCATATTTTTTATATGGGTTTTAAGTAGGTTTCATAGTATGGTTTGTTATGGTGATAGTGATGGATGTATAGCATGAATGTGGTATTTTGGTAAATGATGGTCGCGATTGAAACTAGCTAAGTTGAGTCCGTTTTTAAGTTAGAAGTTGACCTATCCGTCCCCTCCCCCTTTTTGGCCTTGTGCCACATTTTATATATGTTTGCATTTTTGTAAATTTATATAAATAAATAAAAATGCTCAGTCAGCTCTTTTTCGGATACTTTGTCATTGGTTTGTCTATATTGCGCGCTTGATTGTTATTTCCTATTGTTACTCTTGTTATTATTGTTACTTGTTGGACATTACCGTTTTTTTTTTCCTTGTTATCTGTTGACATTTGTTATTTGGAATTACGTTTTTTTTTTCTTCCCACTTTTTTTTTTGGTTTTTTTTTCCCCCACTTTTTTTTTTCTACTCTCAATAGTCTCTAGTTTTTATTTCTAGATGACTACTGAAATGACAACGTCCGAAGGAACCGAGTGGTCAAAACCACCCAAAATTCAAATAAATGTGGAACAGTTCGTCGAAGAGGCAAAAAAGTGCGTACACATGGTCACGGAGACCGGTTTACTGGTGGACCTACCCAAATTGGAGGAGATCCAGAAAAGAACTGTATCCCTTTTTGTCATGGATAAGAAGATCAAGAAGTCGATCAGAGCCACACCAGAACTAATCCTAAAGCTTCTACACTCTGTTGGATTTAAGCCTCAACGTCTGATCAAATCCAAAGGTTTTAACACATGGTCGGCTTTGTTTCCAGATGAGGACACATGCAACAAACTGTCCTTAACTCCTATTATTACCCCGGACTATATTCTACGCACGGAATACATGGGAAGAAGACGCTCCTCAGTTTCTTTTTTTAATGTGCCCTTCCATGTGAAGGGGGAGCACATAGGAGCCTACCTCCTAAAATATGGTGAAATCACGGATGTAAACCACGAAGAATTTTCAGGAGTTTGGTCCTTCGAAATTTTCGTCGACAAAAAGGCTTACGATAGCATCCCTTACTACATGCTCATTGGGGAGGAAAAATTGCCTATCATACTGACAGGACGTCGACCTATTTGTTGGTATTGCGAAGGAATAGGGCATCTAACGATGGATTGCCCTCTAAAGAAGAAGGAACCAACTCCTAAGGCGACTACCAGTAAGTCAAGAGCAGGAGCTCATATAAATGCACCGCCACGCATTGGAGTACCAATATTATCGTCAAGTGAGGAGTCCGACGAAGAATTTCCGGCACTACCCACAGCCAAAAAAAATGATGACGTTGAAACAGAAAATAAAAGAGAAGGCTGGGTCATTGTACCAGGGAAAAAAACCCCGGGACGACACACTTTGGACGAAATAAGAGAAACAGAGATGTTGAAACATGACCCCGGAAAGGACTCATACGTGAAAGCCAAAAATTTACTTAAAAAAGTTAATAATAACCCCAAGCCCACTCCCGACTCTGCCCCTAAAAAAACCCCTAAACCGCAGACCCCCAAATCAATGCCTCTTCCTATAACTGGTCCCATTGTCGATAAGCCCTATAAATTAATCCCCCTGAGTCCTCAAAAAGTTCCCAAAAGATCCCCTAGACCTTCTCCTTTTGTGTCCCCTGCCCAGACCCCCAGAAGCTCCCCACCTGCATCCCCCTCAAAGCATCCCTTTCCCGCACCTTCTCCAGCATCTCCCTTAGAGCCTAGCTCCCCCTCCCCTTCCCCCATGGAAGAAATGCCTCCACCCACTCCTAAAAGACACAGGAGTCCTTCCCTAGAGAAGAGAAGTTTTAAAAAAGCTACTTTTCTTTCCGGAAAAGATATATGCAGATGTACGCAAATACAAATTGACACGGTGAAGAATATGCGTAACTCCAGCCTCACCGGACTATTAAAATTCGAGGAGGTTGGAGGCTTTTCGATAGAAGACCCCAATAATTTCCCCAACGCCACAAGAGTGGTAACAGTTATAAGGAGAAGAGCTGAAGCAAAGGCTCTATGGGAGATGTTGGAGGAGGCGAACTCAGCCTTCAATTTTGACCTCCCCCTTACCATATTCAAATCAAGTGAACTCAGAGAAATGAAAAATAACTGTTTCGGAAGGCTACCCATTAGAGTTCACCCCTCCCTGTATAGGATAGCCAAACTAACGTATCCTCGTGATATCGGCGGTATCTCCTATGATGGTCTGATTAACGACCAAATGGGCCAAGAGTCCATTGGGAGAGCCGTTGGTACCCTGACCTCATCTATGTTCGTTTCTCAAACTCAACCCTAAGGCATCTTTATGGCTCTCTATCTAGCTACTTTAAATGTGCGGGGCCTGAGGGCAAATGACCGTAAATTTCGGGTCGCTACCGACCTTCAGCGCCTCGGAGTGGATGTATGTTGCTTGCAGGAGACCCACCTGATTTCAGGGGACCATTTGGGTGCGTTGGGTAAGCGTTTTCACGTTTATTCAGCGTACTTTAATTCTTCCGCAAGGGGGGTTTCATGGCTGGTAAGCAAGACTTTAGATGCGTCGTGTGACCCTTTCTACATGGATCCGGAAGGGAGACTATGTATTTTGGATATTACCATAAAGGGGAAAGCATTTCGACTCGTTGGGGTTTATGCTCCCAATATCCATACTGAGCGTTCTTCCTTTTTTCGGCGAATCGAGCAGTTCTTGAATACTACTCGGACGGTCATTTTAGCGGGAGACTGGAACGCGGTCCTGGATCCCGATTTAGATCGTAATCGGCCTAGGGGTACTAACACTGATCGGGACGCTAAAATATTCCGGGACTTTCTCGATAAGTTTGATCTTATCGATAAGTTCCGGAATGAAAAGCCCCGTGATAGGGTATGGACTTGGACAAATAGGCGCGGCTCCGATTTGGTACAACTTTCGAGTTATATCGATCGGTTCTTAATTAGAGGAGTCGACGTAGGGGTAGTTGAATGTCCAAGTCTTCATAATATAGTTTACTCGGACCATAGACTTGTTCGGGTCCGTGTGAACTTAGATAGACCTAAGCCTAGATTAGATGGTCACTGGAAGCTCAACACTTCGTTGTTCGATGTGAAGGGCTACCGGGACCAGCTTCTACTAACCTTACAGCGGGAATTGACGGGGGCTGTAATTGGGAATAGGAAGTGGGGCCATTTTAAGAAAGTAATTAGGTCCTTTACTGCCGATTTTAGCAGACGGCTCAACCTATCAACTAGGGCAGTTAAAGTGGCACTAGAGTCTAGATTAGATCGGGCGATTGAGGTGGGGAGTAGCTCTAGTGTTACTATAATTAAGGCTAAGCTGAATTCTTTGGCTTTCAAAGAACATCAAGCTTTAGTAATTAGGAATAGGTTAAATAGAATGTCTGCGGAAGCAACAAACATGGCCGCTGAACTGCGTGCAGAGGAGTTTCGCCATGCAACTGATCGACATATCGCTCGTGTCTCATTACCGGATGGGCGGCTCGTGACTACAAACGAAGGTATTCTGGAGGCCTTTTGCTCTCATTTTCAAGAGCTTTTTACTCGGGAACCTGGTCTGTCTTTAGCACAATTCGACCCCTATTTGGCTGACTTTTCTCGCCTTGAGGCGACCGAAGCGGCTAGGTGCGAAGGTTGCATAACAGAGGATGAAGTTCAGGAAGCGTTGAAGCAGGTCGGCCTTAACAAGTCTCCGGGGATTGATGGTCTGCCCTATGAAGTGTATTTGAGGATGTCGCCCATTTTTGTTCCCTTGCTTACAGTTTTGTTTAATTCATGGTTTAGGAACGGGAATATTCCCCAGTACTTGACCATGGGTTTACTGAAGCTGATACGCAAAAGCAAAAATGGTGGGGATGGGTTAGATAACTTTCGGCCCTTAACAATGCTTAATGCGGAGTTAAAGATTTTGGCCAAGATCTTAGCTAATCGTCTGCAACTTGTTTTGCCTGGTCTTATTAGCCCTGAACAGACTTGTGCTGTAAAGGGCCGGACCATTCAGGATAACTTGCATTCGATACGCTTGATCATTGAGAAAGTCGACACTGAAGCCGCGCTGATCAATTTAGATCAGTCCAAAGCATTTGATAGGGTGGACCATCGGTATTTGGAGGCTGTTTTATCGGCGGCCGGCCTTGGTCCTCAGTTTCGCTCTTGGATTCGCCTCTTGTATGCGAACCCCAGTGTTAGGGTAGAAGTGAATGGGGTGAGGTCGGAGGCTTTCAGGTTATCCAGATCTCTTCGTCAAGGGTGCCCTCTTTCACCGATGCTTTATGTGCTTGTTTTGGAACCCTTCCTTAACAGGCTAAGGGTGAATTCGGTCCTACGTGGAATTACTTTGCCAGGTGCTTGCACCACGTTAAAGTATTCTGCCTATGCCGACGATGTAACAGTGCTTGTAACGAGCAATGCCGAGATTAGTGTCGTCGGCAGAGAAATCAGAACATATGAAACGGTGACAGGGGCCAAAATCAACTGCGTTAAGTCTGTTGGCTTGCGCATCGGTGCCTGGAAGGGTGTTTCCTTGCAGGGACCCTTTGGCTGGACAGATGGACCTTGCAAGCTACTCGGCGTCTGGTTTGGTCCTGATCTTCAGCTGGAGAAAAATTGGTCGGAAGTCCTGAAATCGATAAGGGCCACAGCTGGCCTGTGGACCCGTAGAAATCTTTCATTAAAGGGGAGAGCGGACGTATGTGCTTCTCACATTTACCCGATTATCCTATATCGTCTTTCAGTACTTCCACTCCCGTCGGATACACTGCTTGAGTTGCAGAGGGCTCTTTTCAATTTTTTATGGGTTGGAAAGGCCCATATGGTCCGTCGCGAGGTTTGTTGCCTTCATCCTTCTGAGGGCGGTTTGGGTATGCCGAGCATCGATATTCGATGTCACACACTTCGGCTCTTTTATCTAATCCGAATGAGTACACAAAGTGAGGGAAACGGTGTCTTCTGGAAGGAAGACGCTAAGAAAGCCTTCCCGGCTTTGAGAAGTGTGCACTTGGACGAGGGGGAGGCACATAGGTTACCCCGAGGTGAGTGCTCCTTCTATCGCGAATGTAGACACGCATTGAAATTTCTTTTAAGAGCGACAGATGGCCTCTCTGACACTCTGCTGTTGTCCCGTAAGGCATTATATCGGGTAATGGTGAGGGGGACCGTTCGTGGAGATAGGATTGAGGGGCTCGATTTGACGAGGGGGGAGCTTCGCTCAGTCTGGCCTTGGGCGCCTGGGTTAAGGTGTCTTGATAACGACGAGGCATCGCTGACCTGGCTGACGATTAGAAATGCACTCTGGGTCGGTAAGAGGCTTCATTCAGCGCGCTTGAGTAATTCTCCGACTTGTGTTAGATGTGACGACGAGGACGAGACTGTAAGTCACGCCTTCGTTTATTGTCGCATTGTCGTGCCGCTGATTAAGCTTGTTTCAGGCTTCATGGTTCGTATTCTTAATGTGTCGTCTTTCGAACTGGAACCCATTAATGTATGTAGCAACTGGGCTCCGACAACTGATAGTCAAAAGCGTTCAACCTTTTTGAGCTTACTAGTCGCTATGAGAGTTACGATTTGGAAGACGAGATGCCAGACAGTCTACGGAGCTGAGACCTTCACTCCTCGCGACCTTATTGCGATATTCAAATATTACCTGAAAGCTCGCATTAGGGCCGAGAGGGTGAAGCTCTCTTCGGCAGATTTTGGTGAAAGGTGGGTGACTGGTGCGCGACTGTGTAGAACGGCTGGAGCTAGATTAGAGTGGTATTTAGACGTGCCTTAGGCGAATATTGGGTCCGAAAAACGAACATATATTTCAATTAAGTTAGATTAAGACATTTAATTTTATTTTTTAGATTTTTTTGTTGAATTTTAAGTTCAACAACTTAGCTAGGGTGTGATTGTATTCATTACTCCCCCTTTTATTTTGTCCTCTTCCCACCCCCTTTTTTATTTTCTACCCCTTAAATCCCCCTTCCCTCCCCAATTAGGTGACAGATTGCCGATTTGTCGGGATGCGGGTCACCCTTCAATATTTTCGAAGGAGGTGTATTTAAATAAAGCGTTGGGGCCCGCATCAAATCTTTATTTTTCGAGTTTTCGATTTCGACCGGCAAACCGGCACCTCTGCCACATTGTGATATCGGGGGGCTTTTTACTAACAAAAATATTTTTTTTCATGTAAATATTCCCATTTTATTTTTGTATATATATATTTTTAGTCCCTCCCCCCCGTTGCATATTTTTATATGGGTTTTAAGTAGGTTTCATAGTATGGTTTGTTATGGTGATAGTGATGGATGTATAGCATGAATGTGGTATTTTGGTAAATGATGGTCGCGATTGAAACTAGCTAAGTTGAGTCCGTTTTTAAGTTAGAAGTTGACCTATCCGTCCCCTCCCCCTTTTTGGCCTTGTGCCACATTTTATATATTTTTGCATTTGTAAATTTATATAAATAAATAAAAATGCTCAGTCAGCTCTTTTTCGGATACTTTGTCATTGGTTTGTCTATATTGCGCGCTTGATTGTTATTTCCTATTGTTACTCTTGTTATTATTGTTACTTGTTGGACATTACCGTTTTTTTTTTCCTTGTTACCTGTTGACATTTGTTATTTGGAATTACGTTTTTTTTTTCTTCCCACTTTTTTTTTTGGTTTTTTTTTCCCCCACTTTTTTTTTTCTACTCTCAATAGTCTCTAGTTTTTATTTCTAGATGACTACTGAAATGACAACGTCCGAAGGAACCGAGTGGTCAAAACCACCCAAAATTCAAATAAATGTGGAACAGTTCGTCGAAGAGGCAAAAAAGTGCGTACACATGGTCACGGAGACCGGTTTACTGGTGGACCTACCCAAATTGGAGGAGATCCAGAAAAGAACTGTATCCCTTTTTGTTATGGATAAGAAGATCAGGAAGTCGATCAGAGCCACACCAGAACTAATCCTAAAGCTTCTACACTCTGTTGGATTTAAGCCTCAACGTCTGATCAAATCCAAAGGCTTCAACACATGGTCGGCTTTGTTCCCAGACGAGGACACATGTAACAAACTGTCCTTAACGCCAATAATTACCCCGGATTATATTCTACGCACTGAATACATGGGAAGAAGACGCTCCTCAGTTTCTTTTTTTAATGTGCCCTTCCATGTGAAGGGGGAGCACATAGGAGCCTACCTCCTAAAATATGGTGAAATCACGGATGTAAACCACGAAGAATTTTCAGGAGTTTGGTCCTTCGAAATTTTCGTCGACAAAAAGGCTTACGATAGCATCCCTTACTACATGCTCATTGGGGAGGAAAAATTACCCATCATACTGACAGGACGTCGACCCATTTGCTGGTATTGCGAAGGAATAGGGCATCTAACGATGGATTGCCCTCTAAAGAAGAAGGATCCGACTCCTAAGACGACTACCAGTAAGTCAAGAGCAGGAGCTCATATTAATCCACCGTCACGAATTGGACTACCAATATTGTCGTCAAATGAGGAGTCCGACGAAGAATTTCCGGCACTGCCTACGGCCAAAAAAAATGATGACGATGAAACAGAAAATAAAAGAGAAGGATGGGTCATTGTACCAGGGAAAAAAACCCCGGGACGACACACTTTGGACGAAATAAGAGAAAAAGAAATGTTAAAACATGACCCCGGAAAGGACTCGTATATAAATGCAAAAAATTTACTAAAGAAAGTAAATAATAAACCCAAGCCCACTCCTGACTCTGCCCCCCAAAAAAACCCTAAACCGCAGACCCCCAAATCAATGCCCCCTCCTATAACTGGTCCCATTATCGATAAGCCCTATAAATTAATCCCCCTGAGTCCTCAAAAAGTTCCCAAAAAATCCCCTAGACCTTCTCCTTTTGTGTCCCCTGCCCAGACCCCCAGAAGCTCCCCACCTGCATCCCCCTCAAAGCATCCCTTTCCCGCACCTTCTCCAGCATCTCCCTTAGAGCCTAGCTCCCCCTCCCCTTCCCCCATGGAAGAAATGCCTCCACCCACTCCTAAAAGACACAGGAGTCCTTCCCTAGAGAAGAGAAGTTTTAAAAAAGCTACTTTTCTTTCCGGAAAAGATATATGCAGATGTACGCAAATACAAATTGACACGGTGAAGAATATGCGTAACTCCAGCCTCACCGGACTATTAAAATTCGAGGAGGTTGGAGGCTTTTCGATAGAAGACCCCAATAATTTCCCCAACGCCACAAGAGTGGTAACAGTTATAAGGAGAAGAGCTGAAGCAAAGGCTCTATGGGAGATGTTGGAGGAGGCGAACTCAGCCTTCAATTTTGACCTCCCCCTTACCATATTCAAATCAAGTGAACTAAGAGAAATGAAAAATAACTGTTTCGGAAGGCTACCCATTAGAGTTCACCCCTCCCTGTATAGGATAGCCAAACTAACGTATCCTCGTGATATCGGCGGTATCTCCTATGATGGTCTGATTAACGACCAAATGGGCCAAGAGTCCATTGGGAGAGCCGTTGGTGTCCTGACCTCATCTATGTTCGTTTCTCAAACTCAACCCTAAAGCATCTTTATGGCTCTCTATCTAGCTACTTTAAATGTGCGGGGCCTGAGGGCAAATGACCGTAAATTTCGGGTCGCTACCGACCTTCAGCGCCTCGGAGTGGATGTATGTTGCTTGCAGGAGACCCACCTGATTTCAGGGGACCATTTGGGTGCGTTGGGTAAGCGTTTTCACGTTTATTCAGCGTACTTTAATTCTTCCGCAAGGGGGGTTTCATGGCTGGTAAGCAAGACTTTAGATGCGTCGTGTGACCCTTTCTACATGGATCCGGAAGGGAGACTATGTATTTTGGATATTACCATAAAGGGGAAATCATTTCGACTCGTTGGGGTTTATGCTCCCAATATCCATACTGAGCGTTCTTCCTTTTTTTCGGCGAATCGAGCAGTTCTTGAATACTACTCGGACGGTCATTTTAGCGGGAGACTGGAACGCGGTCCTGGATCCCGATTTAGATCGTAATCGGCCTAGGGGTACTAACACTGATCGGGACGCTAAAATATTCCGGGACTTTCTCGATAAGTTTGATCTTATCGATAAGTTCCGGAATGAAAAGCCCCGTGATAGGGTATGGACTTGGACAAATAGGCGCGGCTCCGATTTGGTACAACTTTCGAGTTATATCGATCGGTTCTTAATTAGAGGAGTCGACGTAGGGGTAGTTGAATGTCCAAGTCTTCATAATATAGTTTACTCGGACCATAGACTTGTTCGGGTCCGTGTGAACTTAGATAGACCTAAGCCTAGATTAGATGGTCACTGGAAGCTCAACACTTCGTTGTTCGATGTGAAGGGCTACCGGGACCAGCTTCTACTAACCTTACAGCGGGAATTGACGGGGGCTGTAATTGGGAATAGGAAGTGGGGCCATTTTAAGAAAGTAATTAGGTCCTTTACTGCCGATTTTAGCAGACGGCTCAACCTATCAACTAGGGCAGTTAAAGTGGCACTAGAGTCTAGATTAGATCGGGCGATTGAGGTGGGGAGTAGCTCTAGTGTTACTATAATTAAGGCTAAGCTGAATTCTTTGGCTTTCAAAGAACATCAAGCTTTAGTAATTAGGAATAGGTTAAATAGAATGTCTGCGGAAGCAACAAACATGGCCGCTGAACTGCGTGCAGAGGAGTTTCGCCATGCAACTGATCGACATATCGCTCGTGTCTCATTACCGGATGGGCGGCTCGTGACTACAAACGAAGGTATTCTGGAGGCCTTTTGCTCTCATTTTCAAGAGCTTTTTACTCGGGAACCTGGTCTGTCTTTAGCACAATTCGACCCCTATTTGGCTGACTTTTCTCGCCTTGAGGCGACCGAAGCGGCTAGGTGCGAAGGTTGCATAACAGAGGATGAAGTTCAGGAAGCGTTGAAGCAGGTCGGCCTTAACAAGTCTCCGGGGATTGATGGTCTGCCCTATGAAGTGTATTTGAGGATGTCGCCCATTTTTGTTCCCTTGCTTACAGTTTTGTTTAATTCATGGTTTAGGAACGGGAATATTCCCCAGTACTTGACCATGGGTTTACTCAAGCTGATACGCAAAAGCAAAAATGGTGGGGATGGGTTAGATAACTTTCGGCCCTTAACAATGCTTAATGCGGAGTTAAAGATTTTGGCCAAGATCTTAGCTAATCGTCTGCAACTTGTTTTGCCTGGTCTTATTAGCCCTGAACAGACTTGTGCTGTAAAGGGCCGGACCATTCAGGATAACTTGCATTCGATACGCTTGATCATTGAGAAAGTCGACACTGAAGCCGCGCTGATCAATTTAGATCAGTCCAAAGCATTTGATAGGGTGGACCATCGGTATTTGGAGGCTGTTTTATCGGCGGCCGGCCTTGGTCCTCAGTTTCGCTCTTGGATTCGCCTCTTGTATGCGAACCCCAGTGTTAGGGTAGAAGTGAATGGGGTGAGGTCGGAGGCTTTCAGGTTATCCAGATCTCTTCGTCAAGGGTGCCCTCTTTCACCGATGCTTTATGTGCTTGTTTTGGAACCCTTCCTTAACAGGCTAAGGGTGAATCCGGTCCTACGTGGAATTACTTTGCCAGGTGCTTGCACCACGTTAAAGTATTCTGCCTATGCCGACGATGTAACAGTGCTTGTAACGAGCAATGCCGAGATTAGTGTCGTCGGCAGAGAAATCAGAACATATGAAACGGTGACAGGGGCCAAAATCAACTGCGTTAAGTCTGTTGGCTTGCGCATCGGTGCCTGGAAGGGTGTTTCCTTACAGGGACCCTTTGGCTGGACAGATGGACCTTGCAAGCTACTCGGCGTCTGGTTTGGTCCTGATCTTCAGCTGGAGAAAAATTGGTCGGAAGTCCTGAAATCGATAAGGGCCACAGCTGGCCTGTGGACCCGTAGAAATCTTTCATTAAAGGGGAGAGCGGACGTATGTGCTTCTCACATTTACCCGATTATCCTATATCGTCTTTCAGTACTTCCACTCCCGTCGGATACACTGCTTGAGTTGCAGAGGGCTCTTTTCAATTTTTTATGGGTTGGAAAGGCCCATATGGTCCGTCGCGAGGTTTGTTGCCTTCATCCTTCTGAGGGCGGTTTGGGTATGCCGAGCATCGATATTCGATGTCACACACTTCGGCTCTTTTATCTAATCCGAATGAGTACACAAAGTGAGGGAAACGGTGTCTTCTGGAAGGAAGACGCTAAGAAAGCCTTCCCGGCTTTGAGAAGTGTGCACTTGGACGAGGGGGAGGCACATAGGTTACCCCGAGGTGAGTGCTCCTTCTATCGCGAATGTAGACACGCATTGAAATTTCTTTTAAGAGCGACAGATGGCCTCTCTGACACTCTGCTGTTGTCCCGTAAGGCATTATATCGGGTAATGGTGAGAGGGACCGTTCGTGGAGATAGGATTGAGGGGCTCGATTTGACGAGGGGGGAGCTTCGCTCAGTCTGGCCTTGGGCGCCTGGGTTAAGGTGTCTTGATAACGACGAGGCATCGCTGACCTGGCTGACGATTAGAAATGCACTCTGGGTCGGTAAGAGGCTTCATTCAGCGCGCTTGAGTAATTCTCCGACTTGTGTTAGATGTGACGATGAGGACGAGACTGTAAGTCACGCCTTCGTTTATTGTCGCATTGTCGTGCCGCTGATTAAGCTTGTTTCAGGCTTCATGGTTCGTATTCTTAATGTGTCGTCTTTCCAACTGGAACCCATTAATGTATGTAGCAACTGGGCTCCGACAACTGATAGTCAAAAGCGTTCAACCTTTTTGAGCTTACTAGTCGCTATGAGAGTTACGATTTGGAAGACGAGATGCCAGACAGTCTACGGAGCTGAGACCTTCACTCCTCGCGACCTTATTGCGATATTCAAATATTACCTGAAAGCTCGCATTAGGGCCGAGAGGGTGAAACTCTCTTCGGCAGATTTTGGTGAAAGGTGGGTGACTGGTGCGCGACTGTGTAGAACGGCTGGAGCTAGATTAGAGTGGTATTTAGACGTGCCTTAGGCGAACATTGGGTCGGAAAAACGAACATATATTTCAATTAAGTTAGGTTAAGACATTTAATTTTATTTTTTAGATTTTTTTGTTGAATTTTAAGTTCAACAACTTAGCTAGGGTGTGATTGTATTCATTACTCCCCCTTTTATTTTGTCCTCTTCCCACCCCCTTTTTTATTTTCTACCCCTTAAATCCCCCTTCCCTCCCCAATTAGGTGACAGATTGCCGATTTGTCGGGATGCGGGTCACCCTTCAATATTTTCGAAGGAGGTGTATTTAAATAAAGCGTTGGGGCCCGCATCAAATCTTTATTTTTCGAGTTTTCGATTTCGACCGGCAAACCGGCACCTCTGCCACATTGTGATATCGGGGGGCTTTTTACTAACAAAAATATTTTTTTTTTCATGTAAATATTCCCATTTTATTTTTGTATATATATATTTTTAGTCCCTCCCCCCCGTTGCATATTTTTATATGGGTTTTAAGTAGGTTTCATAGTATGGTTTGTTATGGTGATAGTGATGGATGTATAGCATGAATGTGGTATTTTGGTAAATGATGGTCGCGATTGAAACTAGCTAAGTTGAGTCCGTTTTTAAGTTAGAAGTTGACCTATCCGTCCCCTCCCCCTTTTTGGCCTTGTGCCACATTTTATATATGTTTGCATTTTTGTAAATTTATATAAATAAATAAAAATGCTCAGTGAGCTAAGTGAAGTGGAGAGAAGAGCAAGAGATGGGCAGAAGGCAGTTGGCAGTTCGCAGTTCGGAGAAATCACAGATTTTTTATCTTTTCAAGAAACTTTCCTTTCTACGGATAGACCACAACAAATACACCGATCATTCTAGATTTTGAAACACATCTGCTAGGTGTAATAGATCTAAAGGTGGGCTATATTTAGCTAAATTTTGTATAATTAAACTGGACTTCAGAGGAGTATAATACGGGTTTAATTTCAAACTTATGAAGTCAAATACATTAAATTTGCATTGAATTATATCCATAGTCTACACACTACGACATTTTATAAAGGTTTAATAAAATAGCCAGTGTCGTCACACTGGCGTAAATAATATTTGAGATGGAATTTATTACAAATGTAACCTTTTCATGTATGACGCAAACAAAGTTAACTATTTCATATATAACGACACAGAACAGTCATTCGGCACAAATATCGCAGAGGATATCTTGATAATAACATTGAAATATTTTTGAAGGGAATTTATTTACATTCGTCCATTGTGATTTGGGTTTTTTTGGTGTGGTTTTAATCGACCTTTGAAGACTTTTTGTAAGAGGTTTCGCTTTGACAGTGTACTGTTCGCATTTGAGGATTATTCTCTGATGCCGAGACTTTCTTGTATTTTTCGAGTATGTGTCGGATTCTTCTTGAAACACGCGTTTGCTTTGTGTTTTCTTTCAAACTAAAAAGACATACCAGTATTACGTCACTTTGATGTGTTAACTTACATACAAACATATATATATATATATATATATATATATATATATATATATATATATATGTATATAGTTGTATATATACATATTTATATTTATATATATATATATATGTATATATATATATATATATATATACATACATGTATGTATATATATACATATACTTATTTGTGTGTGTATATATATATATATATATATATATATATATATATATATATATATATATATATATATATATATATGTATATGTATATATTAATTATCAGGTAAGAAAGAAAACGCAAAAGTGGCAAAGAACCAGATCTGTAATCTTGAGAGATAGGGTATGCTTCATATAAATCGAAATAGAGAGGAGAATATATATATATATATATATATATATATATATATATATATATATATATATATATATATATATATATATATATATATGTAACCAGGACCCCACACGCCTTTCTGATCCTGTGGTGATCGTTGGCCACTCACGCACAGGTGTTTGATATCCTGGTTGCGGTTCCACTTATAAAAGGTTTCCCCACTCGTGTCTCCGTCTCGCTGCTCACGCCTCTGGTTCTCTACCAATAGATCTTGCCAGACCATGACTACTCTCTAGCCGATCGTCGTAGTGGCAATACAAAAATATGTCGATCGAAATTCCTCTAGGCCGGGATGACGACGATGATGATTATGGCTTATCAATCTCGTCTCTCGTCTCACTCCCAGGTTGGAACTGTTTATATCAGCGAGCGAACACTGGGCGATCCGCAGTCGGCTGACTATGTAAGGCGGAATGTTAAACAAGCAGAACAAACAACAACAAGAATGCAAGAACTCGGCGGGGTATTTTTGTAGAAAAAGTAATTATTAAACAAGGTAAAAGAAAATAATGTATGTTACATTGAATTAAAGTCTACGGTATGATAAATGACTGTTGCGCTAAATTATTTCGTTGTCTCTCTGTGCGTGTGCGAATCCGTTTACAACGATTCTTTTCTACAAGTTTAACTTATCTAATAGTAACGATGGGAAGAATACTTCAGCCGACGCGTTCTGTCAGTCGAACGAGAGGCCGAATGCTCGACCTTCTCGTTCGGTGGTTTGTTTCGTTTCTGTCCTGGTTCTTACTAAACGTGCTTTCTCTTACTGAAAATGTGTATGGTCACACCCTCCCTTTCCCCAACATATTCCTCTCTGCGTCTCTTCCTCTCTCAGGGGTTTGATGGCGGCGCGCCCCCTCTTCAGAGACACAGATAAATGAGATTTCTCTCTGGTTTCGTTTGCGTTATGATGAAACAATTACTCTTTTCTTTTCGTTGGTGAGCAGAGGTCGCTTGCCCTAATTAAAGTACGACAGCTTAGATGATTATCTTGATCAGTTTGAGCGGGCCACCTACTTCGCCTGCTTTGCCCAAATGTTCATTTCACAGCTGGTGTATAACTATCTGTTGCAATGGGCATCAAGTTTGACAACATACATGGCTTTTTCATAGACAACCACGACATCCCTACGCTCTTTTTCCGTTGTCTGAATAAGCCTGTTTCCATGTCAATATATAATAGCCGGATATATCAACTTCGTTCTGCGTTAGGTCCAACATCATCACTAAGATGCATACAAGCGCGTAACCAGGGAACCGATCCCCGTCAGCTCCGGCTACTTTGTTACATATATATATATATATATATATATATATATATATATATATATATATATATATATACAAATAATTTTTAAAAATAAATAAAATGAAAAAGAAATAATACATTTAAATAACTTAGAACATTTTTAAAACCATTAAATTTTAAAATAAAATTTAATTTTTAAATCCTTGGAAACAATTCTACCTCAACAACATATACCCGCACTACAAAATCTTGCTAAAAAACAGAACATCATCATCTCGCCAAAGCACGAATGTGGTAACAATACACTCATGGAAAAATCTAAATCTAAATAAAGCATTCTAACTCATTATAAAGCCAATATAGAGAGACTTATTTCACATTTATATACACTGAAAATATATAGAATTAACACATATTAAAACAAACTAATAAATAATTACACACCATGATCAGCATACATTGATTACCACCATACTATCCTTACCTTTTATAGGGCCTTCCATCACCCCCAAGGGTAATACTCTAATGCGCCCCTATAATATCAGATAGTGGCAGTGATACCTATAAAATTGCACGTTCCATCACAAAAATATCAACACCATTATTAATTTAAGATCTCCGCAGAGCTACTTAATGAAATACAACATCGTTAGCTAACTAATAAAACCATGAACTGTCTAGACATAGCATCAGTATATACTAAGACACCCACTCAAAAAATGCCTTCATTTTCTTGGAAAATATATCAACAAAATAAGCAACAGCTTACACGTTCAAGTAAATAACATAATAAGTATGTATATTGAGTAGTATCAGAAGGCTATCACAACACAGGACATGAGAATACGTTGGCATTTAGAAGTATGTGTTTCAAATAACATTAACTTCGCACGGATATCACGAGATTTGAAACACCTACCATTTGATAAAGAAGTATTTCCTTGAAATGTATCATGTAACATGGTCACAAACATTGAATCACTGTGTAGAAATCCTGACTTATCATATGAGTTTAAATTTTACAAAATGAAAGGAAAAATACACTTCTTTGTGTCATACTTCGCAAAACCGACATATTTCTATTTTTTGCATTGTTATATTGTTCTAATACTCCTCTATATACATAGTGCACGCTATGCTTCAAGAACACTAACTCTCCTTAATATAATTTGTATCATACATTTATACACTAACATGACTTAGTTTACTTTCAATAGCTTCTATTATAGGCATAAATTTAGCATTTCTATGTGGAATCCCTTCAATGGTGTATTATACTGTTTATTTTGGGAATTTACTGAAACTCGACTATCTGAATATGTCCCATACAAAAGATAAAAATATGGTATCTTAATTGTAACTCATACACAATTAAAATTACAAAAAACGTCACTGAAAGATGAAATAAAATAGAAGGTAGCATCACATTTACTTTCTAAAAAACAACTCTATACCCTTTTTCACATTCTACTCATCAACTACAATAACAAATGAAATCATAAGGCCCACCGTCAACCGATTAATAAGAATGAGTACGTTAATTGTTATTCGTACTACAATAATAAAGTAAAAACGGGCATCATAGTTTGATGCTGCCCCAGGGCACTAAGGATACGCAGCAACAAATATGTAAGCAAGGAAGTTAAACACATTGGACACTTTACAGTACCTTACATATTTTATACAAAACTAAAAAAAGCGATTCAGACTCACTCAAATCGCAAAAGACCAATTCAATAACTAGACCTATGATGAATAAACATTTACTTTTACCGACTAACACTATTAACAACCCCATCTACAACAAAACTGAATCAACTAGTTTTTGATATAGCGCAAATAAATTGATCTACTTTTTATGGATATAGACCAATCATACACAGAATTCAAAACTACACATACAGTCAAAGCTGAATTCGCTAGATTGTGATAGCGTCTACGTTGGGAGACACAGCGCAACCTAGACACGATAATTTAGGAGCGCAAAGAGTCATGAAATCTTGCAACACACTCAATAAATGATAGTATCATACTATGGTGTATGATCATTATTTTGCCTTGAAAACACCAATTTAATTAAAGCTATACAAATTAAATATACGCGTCGACTAATCGAATCAGCTCTCGTATCCTACTTAACAAATACAATCAGACAAATAATTTAAGTGTATAATCTCTCCACAACTATCTAAAGTTATTATAACCGAAAATGATATAAGCTTAGTCACTGGTGATCCTCGGCTTTAAACTAATGTCGTTTGCTTTGTTTTTCTCTCATTTACTGCTGTGTACTTATCTTCTTTTCCTTTGCTAATATACGACATCTATCAATAATTATTTATATATTTCGAAGAGTTATATCTATCTATCTATCTATCTCTCTCTCTCTCTCTCTCTCTCTCTCTCTCTCTCTATATATATATATATATATATATATATATATATATACATACATATATATATATATATATATATATATATATATATATATATACATATCATTTTATAATTTACTTCATTTTTCATTTATCTTGTTCATTTTTTCATTTTTAATACGCATTTTTTAAATCTAGGTTTATTTTTTTTAGTTTTTTTAAATGGTAATGTTTTATTTCTATTTTATATACATATATATGATTGTATGTAATTGCATATCTTTTCTGTCTATATAGATTTAAATGTATGATACCTATCATTATATATATATATATACATATATTCTCGTTATTTACAAATGTTCTCTCTATCTCTGCTCTCTCTCTCTCTGCCCTCTCTCTCTCAACATATATATATATATATATATATATATATATATATATATATATATATATATATATATATATACGACAAAATCCACGCAACAGTCGAACGAGACGTTGAGTTGAGGTTTTCCAATACTCTTTTTTTTCATACCATCGGATTTATTTAATCCTTTAAATACGTTCGTCGA
>OY744529.1:82431221-82451221 GCA_963556195.1 Sepiola atlantica | reverse complement strand
CGGGAAGCAGTCGGCAACTTTTACAAAAAAATGCACGCAATAAATAGCTTCGACAGTTATATATATATATATATATATATATATATATATATATATATATATAAATAAATAATATATTTACTTTAAACACTTTTTTTAAACTTCAGTACTTTCGATGTTAAACAGCTTTGTCAGAAGTATAAGCATATTTTTTCTCCTCTTCTTTTTTCGTATAATCCTACCCGTCGAAGACATATTTAGCGCAGTCAAGTTGAAACTCGTCTCGAGGTTATAGACGATACATCTTCATTCGCAGTTGTGTGTAGCACGCGGTAACGTGAATAAGGTAGTTTGAAAAGTAACACATTGAAAACCTAGCTTGAATTTCAATAATAAGAAGAATATTTAAAAAAAATGTTTTTAAACCTGGACAACGCAAATTATTTCTTTTTTTTAAATAAATTATTTATTTACTTTAAAAACTTTTTTAAAAAAATGTTTTTGACACTTGAGTCCTTTCGATTATAAACATCATGATGATGATGATTTTTAATAATCATCATCATCATGTTTATCATCACATAAACAGCTAACACCAAACTTGCTGTCAAGTAAGATTTTAAGAAATAATAAATAATAAGTCACATTTCAAATTTGATTCATTAATTTTGTTCTTTCAAGCTTACACCCTACCCGGAATTTTCATTACCCACAGCCTTCTAAAAGCATACTAGTACTATTCCCACCAATGCTTCAAGCAAACTACCATTCTCTATTATATATATATATATATATATATATATATATATATATATATATATATATATATATATATATATAACGTGTGTTAGTTTATATTGAAAAGAAATCAATAAAGTGCCAGATCGCAGTGGGAGCTAATGTAGTCTATTGGAAAGCTATATGTTACATATTTCAGAAACGTTCCGCGATTTCATTTAAATGGGCTTCCTTTTTACATTAAACAATATGCCTAGTAGAATTTTGTCAGTGAATTAATGAATAAATAGATAAGCAAAAATAGTCATATATATATATATATATATATATATATATATATATATATATATATATATATATATGTATGACTATTTTTATTTATACAGACACGTACACAATCTTCATTTCAAATTGATTCAAAGATAATCTTAAATAATTTTTATTTTTCAAATATATCTTATCTCTCAGATCCGGACAGTATGAAAACCTGTTAAATGTAAACCATCCACAGTTTGTCAGTCGGTCGATGACACGCACACGTCTGCCTGATTCTCTTCTTTTCTTTCTTCCTTTCCTTTTCCTATCAGGTTGAGAACACAAGTCTAGCCGAATTTATATGCCCCCAAAAATACTGTTGCGTGATTGTAGGATGTGTATATATGTGCGTGTGTGTAGAGGCGTCTATACGTTTTATATCACCAGGTCGTAAGTGTCAAAAGAATATATGCTTTTTACACAGCCGTTATTAAAAAAAAAAACAATACGATCCCTTTCGATCGCCTTAGTTAATTATAAGATTTCAATTCCTCCTCGCTCTGTAAGAGGTGTTCAGATTGGTTGCGACCACCACTCTCTCCGGTTGTATTTGAATTGTTGTAGGTAAATTCAGTTTTCTGTCAGTCTAAAAAATGTAATTTTCTAGTTTGATGTTTGAGGAAACCACAAGGTTGAAATAAATTATTGCATCAACAATTATGTAATTTCGTGTTATTATATTTTATGTTATATATATATATATATATATATATATATATATATATATATATATATATATATATATATATATATATATATATATATATATATATCAGAGTGAGAAATTATAATAAAATGGGTATACCAGTGTTCTGTATATTCATAATATCACTAATCATCAGAGGTATCTTATTACCTCTCACAAACACCAATATATATATATATATATATATATATATATATATATATATATATATATATATATATATATATATATATAAATGTATATATATATACGCATATAAATGTATATATATATATACGTATATAAATGTATATCCATACACATATATGCATCTGTGTGAATATGTAGCTATATGTTATTATCATTATCATTATCATTATTATTATCATTATTATTATTATCGATTCTTTATTCCATTTAGATATACTGGATGAAGCTTCTGGTTCTTTTTATTATGTTTTCTAATTATGTTTTTGTTGATAATAAAATTACGTCATTAATATATATTCGGTGGATTATTTTTTCTTAGGTTGTGAACGTGTATTCGGGATTGCACTTTTCAAGTATATTGTTTAGTGAGATTATTTCTATTATAAGCAGTAATTGTGGGAGAGATGTATGGAACATCTATCCTCTATATGCTTATCGCAGTCAGATATTGTTATCCAACTTTCGCTGTATTCGGTCTTAGACTTGTTTGTAGTCAATCTATGCTATGTTAATTCCCGTTCCCTAGCGAGTAGTTCCTGGTTATAACGAGCCTTTATAATTAGTATTTATTTACTCTTCTCCAGGAGTTAGGCACAAGCCCAGTTTTTATCTTACTCCCACAAGTAAGATGTGACCCAAGGCCGGGTCGGGACAGTGGGGTTTGAAAAGCCAGCGCCCGAGAGGTGAGCACTCTGCCCATTAAAAATTGCCTGGGCAGCCCCGTCGGCATTCCCCGGTAGGGGCGACTCAGGCAGTACGCAAAAGACTACCTCTTCCCAAGGAGGGGAGGCGAAGCCTGGGAGGGTGGACCTCTTAGAACTGCACATGACAGACCTATAGACAGTCGTAAATCAAGCCCCGAAGGCCAAGGCAATACCAGTCTATAGGGTGCAGTATCCATAGTCGGTGGTTAGTAAGGGCTATTATTATTACTACTCCTATACTTATTCTTATAATTGTTATTATCATTATTATTATTAATATAGAGCAGTATAGATTATTATTTATCATTCATAAATAGAAGTTAACATGCTTAACCTTTCGCAAGATAATTTCCATAAGTGTGTGTTCTTTGCAATCATGTTTCAAGTACAGTTTTGTTTAGGCTTCTTACCAGAATGTTAAACACAAGTAAGGTGGTGTTTTTACAATAAGTGCACTCTGACATACGGAAACACCCTGAGCAGATCTGGTAGGTGATCCTTATGATTTAGCAATAAATGAACCCCATCTAAAAGGTGAGGTAAAGCCTGAATAGTAGAGCCCTTAAGAATTAACATATGATACCTGAATCCGACAATAATAAAGCCACTCTCGGACTTATTTATATTATACTTATACGATTGAACATTTCCCTTCGTTATTCGTATTATTATTTCCGTTATTTCTATTATTATAATTATTATAATTATTTTTTATAATTATGTGTACTCATTAGGAGTTCTCACATAAGTTATCGTCAGTGATTGCTCACTGACAACAAGAATTCGTGTTTCCTGGAGTCTTAATGACAATAAGCCTCCCCAGAGTTCCAGTATTCTCCACCTCTTTTCGTTCACCACCGCAAATGACATTGCGGTATCGCAATAGCCGCTTACCATCGAGTTCTCGCTGACAACGACCATTGGTCTCCTCTGGGAGTTAGGTAGCATTAAGCCTCCCTAACGTCACAGATATCTCCTCACTCTTCTAGTGGAGGTTTTATTATTACTGACTTTCTTCGGTCTTCCCATCCTCCTTGACTTTAAAGGACTTTTGTGTATGGTGCATTTTTCTTGATAGGATCTTATTTTGTTTTCTGTAGTGTATGTTCCTTAGTACGTGACGTGGTGTTATTCCTGTTGTAACTTCCATGTGAATTCGCAGCTTATGCGTTTTGGTGTCCGTATCCGAGGAGTTTCCTTGTGAGTGCAGCTGTTTTAATCATTGCCGTATTTTGTATAGTCTCACTGATCTTTTTGATTCTAATTTCTAGTGATCTTACGATGGTTGGTATTTTATTTAGATGTTTAATGATCTATATATGTTTTAGTTCTGTGGAAAATTCAGTGTATTTACTCTGGTGTCTATCTCCTCAATGAAGTCTACGATTTGGTAGGATTTTTCTATCATGTCGATTTTTATCACATTGGGTCTTCTTGTTTGTATGAGTTTATTTGTGTGAACATCAATATAAGAGAAGATTGTGTGTTCTATTTTCCACTATTGTCACATGTGTCTGGTTGTACCATTTGATCTGCGTGCTCGAAATTAAATCGTTTGTCGGTTCTCAGTATACTGCTTTTTTCACGCAGTTGTGTTTGTTTTTGTATTTTTTTTTTGGGGGGGGGGCGACTTTGCTGCATTTACTTATTATATTATTTAATGTTTCGTCTCTTTGCTAACACAGTCTGCATTTACGTTTTTCCTGGGTTTCATCTATTTTACCATTCATGTAGTGTGCCTTAATCGCATTGTTCTGTGAAGCCTCCAGTAAAGATTCCGTTTCTCTGTCCAAGTGTCCTTTTCTTAGCAATACCAATATATTTTCGTTGGGTTCTTCTCTTATAAGTCTTATTAATGTTTATGTAATTGTTTTTCTTCCCACATTTCTGTTCCTGTCTATTTTCTGGTTTCTGTAGTACCCGAGTTGTTTTTTTAGGACAGTGTGTGTTGCTGCGTTGATTCGCCGTTCCGTGATCTGGCGTTATGTATTTCTCTAAATCTTATTTTGTGTAATATCACCCAATCTTCTATACTTACCAGTCCTTTTCTCATCTTCGTTACATTTCATGTAGAGTCTGTCTCTATCGTCTTTTGGATGTAGTGCGTTGTGCATGGTCATTAATTTTCTTGTACTCTTGTCAAGATGCCGGTGTTGTTCTTATTCCCAACTATTGATAGTCCAGAGTATCGTATTAGTGATACTTCTCAAGTGTTTATTTCTTTTACTAAATTTCTGCTATATAATTTGTTTCTGAGAGGTTTTGTTCTTTACAAATATTCTATTCCAATCTTTTATTTCATGTCTGGTGATTTGATCGTGTCTGCTTGTAGAACTCCCAAATATTTATAGCTCTCGTGTTCGCCTCGCACCCTTATTTTTTCTTGGTTGGGCAGTTTCATGTCCTCTGTCGTCTCCGGTTTTCCTCTTTAATTCTCTAGCGGTGCACACTTTTCTACTCCGAATTACATTTAAGATCAAAGTGTAGTATCTGTTCCGATGGATACTGCACCCCATAGACTGGTATTGTCTTGGCCTTCGGGGATTGATTTACGCCGGTCTATGGGTCTTTCCTGTGCAGTTCTAGGAGGTCCACCCTCCCAGGCTTCGCCTCCCCTCTTTGGGGAGGAGTAAGTTTATTGCTTACTGCCTGAGGCGCCTCTACCCGGTAATGCCGACGGGGCTGCCCAGGCAATTTTTAAACCCCACTTTCCCGACCCGACCTTGGGTCACATCTTACTTGTGGGAATAAGATAAAAACTGGCCTTGTGCCTAACTCCTGGAGAGGAGTAAATCAATACTCCGAATTACATTTGAATCTCCTGACTGAAGATTCTGGTCGTATTCATCAGCTTTTCCGGTTTTTTTTAAAAATTAGTTTCAGATCGTGCATGTGATTTACTTTTTGTTCTGCGTCTTTAAACTTGTATCCGGCATCACATTCTATAAGTATGGTGTTGATTGGCATCATGGCTATTTTAAACAGTAGTGTTGATATAGATTCACTTTGGAAATTGCCGTTCTGTATTTTGATTGCAGCCAATAATTTTCCTCAAGCTGTCAGTTCTAGCCTCCATGTGTGCATTGCTTTCTTAATAAGATTAATAAGTCTGTAATGTATTTCGCATATTTTGAGTATTCAATTATCTATGCTTGCGAGATTCTGCTGTCAGCTTTCTTGTAGTCAATTCATGTATTGATATGTTTTTTTCCCTGATTTTTCCTTATTCAGGATCTATTGATATATGTATAAAATATCATGCCTCTCTCTTTTCTCTTTCCAGCATCATTTTTTTTACTCGGAGAGCAGTTTACGATTATTCCGTGATTGGTTGATGTGTACTCTAAGTTGTGCCGTTAGGATTTTCCACATTGTCGGTAAGAACGTTATTGGTCTGTTGCTGCTAGGGATCTGTCCTTTTTGTGCAGCTTTTCTGATGCTCTTGTTTTATGGATACATTTTCTTAGTTACTGCACAAACCTGTTATGTAAGGTCGTGAATCTTTTAAACTTGTATGCATGTATTCTACTGTAAGCAAGTTCTTTTCTAGTTTGTCATTGTCCTCAAGGTTGTCTTAATCGTTTTTTCAATGATTTCTCTTTCTGTCCTTTCTTCACTTTACTGTAGTTCATCTTTCATATTTCTCAGAATCTGGACATTTTTGTTGTGTTTTTAGGCTTGTCCATACTTTGCTCCAGAACTGTTTTGTCTCTGTTGAGTTCAGTTTTTCTGTTGTTGTTCGTTCTCCGTTTAAGTTTTTATAATACTGGCTTCCATTGTATTCAAAGGTTCTGTTCTGTTTGTGCTGTTCCAATTCGTGTCTATATTGTCTCAGTCTTCCTTTTTTGTTGCTATATTTTGTTTTATTACCACGTGTTTCTTATTTAGTCATTCCTTGTGATTCATATGTCTGCTCTCTCATCGTTTACTGTTCTCTTTCATCCTGTTTACGGTTTTAGCTTCTTTTCAAAGTTTTGTAATCTGTGTTTCCAGTCTGATTTTCCATGCAGGTATTGTCGGTCAATTCTTATGGCAAGTCTTTCCTTCAACTTTTTAGTTTCATACTTATTGATTTTGCCCCTGCATAAATGAAGTGGTTTATGTCTGTGATAGTGTATGTTGAGATTTATTCGAGAAGTCTGTTTTCTATCTCTGTTTCTAATTTTTATTTCTTCCAATATGTGTTTCTTAGGTATGCGAGTGTTATATCTTCTCGGAAATAACCCATTTGATGTGATCCACTTCTCTTGCTTCTTCCTCGGTTTGTTCTGTTTTTTGTTCGTTGTCTTCGCCCAAACCACTTTAAGTTGTTACGTTTTGCCTGTTTTTTTGGTAGGAGTTTTCGTCAAGTGGTGTTTCTTGATTTGTCACGCGATTTAACTTTTTCTTTGATTTCTGTTAATTCCATCTTAGAGAAAAAGCACTTCTGTAGTATCCGGTTGGCTTGATCTGCTATTGTTTTGTACCATTGTATGAAAGTCAGTATAAATGTCGCATATATCTTTCATTCTTTTCGGTAGCCTTTTTCTGTGGAGTGGCGGTTTTTGTAGTAGCATTCCATTACAAGTATGCTCACTTTTGTGGTCCATTTTTTGGGGGGGGGGATGTTTGGTTTGCTCTTTTTATACTTGTTTTCTTGTGTTTGGGCAGTGCCCTTGTCATACCTGGAATTAGAGAGGTTACTTACCTGCTTTTGGCCCGTAATATTGTTCCTGAAATTAATGTTGGCTATCGAAGGAGCTTCTGCATATCATGACACTCAGATCTTTCTTCTGAGTCCCGCTGCTTGTATTATTATTATTATTATTATTAGTAGTAGTAGTAGTAGTAGTAGTAGTAGTAGTAGTATTAGTAGTAGTAGTAGTAGTAGTAGTAGTAGTAGTAGTAGTAGTAGTATTAGCAGTAGAAGTAGTAGTATTATGTGTATTCCCTATCAGTTCTCACACAGGTCATTATCAGTGATTGCTCACTGATGATAACCAGTAGTGTTCACTGGAGTCTGAGTAACAAGAAGCATCTCCAGATGTCAAATACTTTCCACATCTTTCCGATAACTATTTCAAATACATTTGCGGTATCGCAACAAACCCATACCTCGATATCTCGCTTGCTACAATATTTGGACTTCTTTGGGAGTTTGATGGCAATGAGCCTACCCCATGTCCTAGTCTTCTCCGTACTCTTCTAGTATAAGCCTGGTTACTGCTCTCCCACCTCGATAATTCCATCCTCCTTGACCCTTCACGAATATTTTGTGTGCCGAAGCTGGTTCCATAAATTGTTGGGGGTGAGTGGAGTAGTTCATGAAATTTATTACATTTTATTTTATTTGCTTTTATGTGATAGTTTTCTCTCTGTGTTTTGATGTGGTTCCTATTGCAACTGCCGTTTTACTGGTTAGCATTCGTAGTTTATGTGGGTTGGTTTCCACATTAAAGGATGTTCTTAAAGATTTCAGTTGTTTTCCTAATTGCCGACCGTCGTATAATCCCAGTAGTCCCTTTGATTCCAACTTCTCCTAGTCTTTTTCCAGGTTTTTCTCCGGGACTGTTCTTTGTGCTCCTTAATTACTGGTATTATATTGAATTTCTTGATACGCCATATCTCTTTCAATTATCTGGCAAGTTCCCTGTATTTGCTTCGCTTTTTTCTATCTCGTTCACTCTGTTTTCTGCTGGTAGAGCACAATTCACGATTTGACAGGATTATCCATTCCGTTCGATTATTATCACATCCGATCCCTTTTATGAGTTTATCTGTTTGCATATCCATATCCCTGATGATTTTGTGTTTTTCATTTTCCTACAGGGTATCTTGTCTAGGTTTGCACACTTTGTATGCGTGTTCTAAATGCAAGTATTTTCATACTTCCCAGTGTGCTGCTTTCTCCACACAGTTATGTCTGTTTTTGTATTCTTTTGGGTCTAGTTTGATGCATTCACTTATCATGTGGTTTGCTGTTACCGCTCTTTGATCACATAATCTTTATCTACTGTTTTCCTGGTATTTATCTATTTTAGCTTTAATGTAGTGTGTCCTAACCACATTGTTCTATGCAGCTGTCATTAATGATTCCGTTTCTCTTTTCAAGTTTTCTTTTCTGAGCCAGTCCCATCAATTTCCATGGGTCTCTTTGCTTGCCAGTCTTATGAAACGTCTATGTATTTATTTATTCCCATTTTTCTTATCTTGTCTTTTATTATGGTTATTATTATTATTATTATTATTAGTAGTAGTAGTAGTAGTAGTAGTAGTAGTAGTAGTTGAACTCTTTAGTAAGCGCGCATAAAAGGGTAACATATTACAACTGTTATTTCTCATTGAGATAGAGTAGGAAAACTGTAGTCAACTGTGTGTAGAAGCTTATTCAATTATGAGTGAGATTCTTCTAGTTTTTCGGTTTCTCTGTACAACAATTTCTCAGAACAATCAGCCATGTCGATACTTACTGTAGCGGAGAGCAGAAGAGGCAGCCGGATGTCGAAGAGAACACGTTTTGTTTGCTGCTTGTGCGGAGGAGAGCTGCGGGTGCGAACCCGGAAACGCTCATTCACGAACACTTTTTTTTTTGTTATTGTTTAAATACAAAACGGCGGCGGGCGGCTTTGGTGTGTTCATTTGCATATGTAAGTGTCGCTACGTTAAAAAGCACGAAAAAACGTGATTTGGCGAGATTCTTGAGAGTGAGCGCGAACAAAAGAAGAAAAAGAGGACGAAGAAGAAGAAGAAGAAGAAGAAGAAGAGGAAGAAAGTGCCGCATTTATTTTGGTGAAACGTTGCATTGACTCGTTCACTTATCATGCAAGTCAACCCTAACCAAATAATCAAAATTACATAGTACTCGAAACCATAATTATATATTCTCGACACGGCTATACACTGGCTCTTACGGCGTATGGTGCACCTTCTACTCGTGATGTTACCTCGAGTAAAATCACTTAACTGGATGCACCACTAGACCAAATGAATTCTTGTCCTGGAATCCAGAATAATTCTGAAAAAAAATACATATTTACTATAGCATAATTAAGTAGTAAATTAGGGAGAGGAGAATTAATGATATTCACTGCTTTACTGACCAAACGTTTGCTAGGTAGAAATAACTTTGATTGAACACTCGGATATCTATATATCTCATATAGATATCAACTGTTTACCACAGAAAGGGGGCCCCTTGATTTCTGGGACTTTACTCTAAAGTAAAATCAGAAAAGAAGTTTATTAACTGACTCTTACATATGAAAGTGATCATTTTATTTTCTGATTTGAAAAAAAACTGCTTACATACGCACACGCAGACCACTCCGTATTTTTAACAAACTTTAATGCGCAACCTTACATACGCATCGATATACAAATCTGCAGTCTAACCCAAACTGTACAAATATAAATACGAACATAGGAGTTAACTGAAATATATTAAGACCGATCAGCGCGTTTATAGGCAGGTAAATATTTCGAAACCACGTGCTACATTAAGTACGTAGGCTAATTCCCGGACTTAGCGTGACAATTGAAGATGCATGCTTTCCAATATTATTATGTTATCCAGCTCTCAGTTGATCGAGGAAAGTTGCTGCTCTAGACTCTCACCCATTCTATTCATTCCCGTGTAACGAAAAATAAAATGTGTCATTAATTGTTACACACAAATTATCATCCTTCTTAATTTAAAGACAGCAGCAATATTCAACATTATTAATAGAACAGCAATTTATCACGTATACACACACATGTATATTTCTAAATGAGCCACAGTTGTAATGTGTTTACACATTTAAGTAAGTAGAAAACAATATATATATATATATATATATATATAATGTCTCGGAAGTTTCACAACCATTAAAACTATATTAAAACATTTCTTTTTTTAAACTTATAGTCCCAAGTCTTTCAGTGGAAAATAACACTCATGTAAGTCAATTTAGTTTTTACAATTATTATATTAGTTTGTTTCTAACACTATTTTAAGGTATCATCAGTTGTTTACCATGAAAAACTGTTTCGAGAATTTAACAACAAAAACAATATATATAAGTAAGAAACTAAAAGTAAACTTTTAGTAGAAAGAACCTATAGTGAAACGGTAAAAGTTCAATATACGAGATAGAGCAATTATAAAGATAAATGGACGAAGAGTTATAAACATGCACGAATGTCCAAATTTATTTCAAACTTCAAATGTTCAATGCAAGGTATATTCTGTAATAACAATATGTTTATTGTTCTTTCCTTAAGGCGTTTCAAAGATCAAGATCTTATCATCAGAGAAATTATACTAATAGATAAGTTGCAATAAGAAAAGCCAAAGTTCAACATTTGAACAAATATTAAGAAGAAGGTGGGTGAAAAAAGTTCGAGTAAAAAGATATTGTCTTTGTCCGGGTGGTAATTGTCCGCCGATAAGGTGTCCAATGGAAGAAGATTTCAATAGAGAAAAAAAAGGTTCGTAGAGGCATCACAGGAAGGCGTTCAAAAAGAAGTAAATCCAATGGTGAAAATTGAGTTTAAAGTCGTTGATAGAGCGTACTTAAACGGAATTAAAATGAAGATATCTGGCCATTTAGAAATAGCTTCCTCGGCCGAGAAGGGAATCGCAAGTGAATGACGTTAGCAATGGAGAATTGAATTAGTTCTGAGAAAAAGCCCTAAGTTAAAATCAAGGTCGACTTAGGAGGTAAGGAGGAAAGATTACGTTAGAGAAAATGGTAGGAGGGTTAGATGAAGAAAGCAAGACAGCTGATGGAAAAGAGAATGGAGGGAGTGAGATGCAGTTCTGGTGATAAAATTATTTTTGGAATATGCTACGCCCCGTGTCAGTAGGGATTGGGCGTGGCTGAAAGATCAGGTCGATTTCGGTCAATTGAGTGTAAATTTATTATTTGGAAAGGAAAAAAGGGGGAGGGGTCCTGTAATTAAAGACGGATTTAGGGTGAGACAATAATGATTTCGAAATTGAAGTAATAGGAGTGTCCGGTGGGAGAGAAAAATGTTTTTCGAGAATGGGACACAGTAGTTTTAATTATGAAAAAGTACTAAGCCGGTCAGAGATATAGTGTTACATATTTAAAAGATTTAAATGTGCTACAAATTTTAAAAGAGATTCCGAGGTTAAGAGTATAATTTTAAAAACAGCCCAAAAGTAAAGTTGGAAAATTAAATAAAAAATCAGATAAAAACTAAAATATGTGGGACAAGCTCAATGTAAAGTTAAACATTTAGCCTGTCTCACTTAAGCAAATTAAACTTTAGGGTTGGGATCAATTTGGGGTAAGACAATTTCAGATCACTTGTAACAATTGATATCAGTTATGAGTATTCTAGAGTAGGGTTTGGTTGAATCATGTAAGATGTAAGTGTATCACTAGTGCGTTAAGGTTATGACCAGCTTTATAGGGGAAGGAAATGGATAAATTGAGGGGTTAACTTAGGAGTGTAGTTAAAGGGGAGATTAATGAAAAACTACGAAGAAGGTATAGTCGGTAGGAAAATGCACATACGGGGTCGATGAAGAAGATATAAGGGAGATTAAAGAGCATGAAAGGAATGGAAGGAATGGAAAAGTGTATACGAAGGTTAGCAAATAGAAAAGAAGAAGATGAAAGGAAAAAGGGTGTATAGTGTAGAGTAGGAATAATGGCATTTAAGTTAGGGTGGATAAAGGTCGGTAGGGTGTAAAGAGAGTAATGTTAGTTTTCTAAATACAATAAGTGTTATGGGTTAATATAGTTATTAGGAATACTAGTGAGGATATGTTATGTTTAGGGGATGGTTATTTGTGAGGTTGGAGGAGTTAAGAAATAAAAATTTACTAATTAACAAATTTTGGAGTTTAAAAATGAGTCTGAAGCTAGAAAAAAGAGGTTGTTAGTTGGGAGGAGGGGTGTCAGAGGGGGTAATGAAATTAATGTATTTAAATTTTCGTTTGTGCCTGCAATTTGAGATGAGCTCAGTTTTTTAGTTAATAATGTTTAAGCTTTTAGGTGGTGTGGCTATCATAAATGTTTCCAGTGTACATAGTTGGCAGAAAGTCGATCCTGGAGTGTAAAAATTAGATCTTTTTAATATAGCCCAATGTAGGGAGTAGGGTGTGTTATTAATGTTAAAGTGTTTTATTAGGTTGGATAGAGAGGTGCTAGTGGTATATATTATTATATTCGGTTCTCTTTAATTAAGTAATGATTTCGATGAATCTCTTCAATATCATTTAATTACGCTTAATATAGTGTAAAGTGATGTAAGATGTGTATTACTTACTTATGAACCCTTTAGCAAAAGTAATATATTTATAAAACATACAAATAGTAAACCGCTCTTAATGGAGAACACATTTAATTATTAGCGAATGCATATGCATATTAGAATTAAATATGATATAAAGTAATCTTACTGAGTAAAGTAAAAGATTTTCTATGGCGATAAACACGATGTTTTGTGTTAAATTACATTAAGTATATTCTCTAGAGTTGTTATCTGACTATTTTAACGAAAAAGATGTGCGGGCATTAAATAACTTCATCATGAAGAATTTGAGTGGAAACGCGACATTTTCAATGTCTTTAAATTGAGAAGTTAGACTTTGAAAAGACGAATATCTAACATCTAAAGTGTGTCTGTCTATAACATTAATACGATGCAATGCAAGTTTGTAGCAAATAATGATTTTTATTTTTACTTTAGAAACACAAACAAACACTTAACGTTGAATCTAGCCTGAATAACACCAGCGATGGAGCCGAGTATTTGTTTTTTTATTATGATTAAACACTTAGCAATATTTAAAGAAAATCGAAGAAAAATTTTGATTGACTTTAGGTTTTATAAGAAGTATGTTGTAACCCCTAATGAATTAGTCTTGTGGCAGTCTGTTCCTCGGATAAAAGGTTCTTGGAAAGTATATCCTTTCATGAAAATCTCGTATAATGTTTGGAACAGGGAGGAAGAAAAATAAGTGGTTGTAGTAAGAACAATTTTTTTCTGGAAGGTTTTACGAGGGAGAACCAGAGAGTAAAGATCAGTCAGGTGTGTTCCATGGACATAATGACACAGAGAAATCTAATAAACGTTCGGTATGTGAGAAGATAGGATGCAGCGAACTGGCTAGACCATACTCATGACTCTACACCGAATTCTTAATGGCCATATAATCTAGAGAATTATGAGCGGAACCTCAAGAGATGTTTCAGCAGTACTCTTTTAAAAACTGTTATATAAGTAGGTGTATTGTATCAGAAATCAGATCATTTCTGTAGCAACAGAAATAAATATTTACCCGCGGCGTAAGCAAAATATAGTATATGCATATTTTTTTAACTTGAAATTATCAAGATAAGTGGCGTATTAAGGTCATTCCTTTTTACTGAAGGCAAAACCAGCTGTATTTTAATGATAAAAAAAGACAATATTTTTTTAGAGGTGTTAGAAGTTACATAAGTATGCAAAGTGGAGCAACAACTCAAAGGAAATTCTTGCTGCGAAGACTAAAGACTTTCCCCTCTTTGAAGATCAAAAATACACAGAGGTCTCGCCTACGATCTTTCGTTTCACGGATATATACATATCTATATATATATATATATATATATATATATATATATATATATATATATATATATATATATATATATATAAAGTGGTGTACTAAAAGCGAACTTTTAGGAAAAGTGAAACCTATAGTGAAGAGTATATAGCTCAATATCCAGGATAGAGCAGGTAGAATGAAGAAGAATGGAAAGGAATTAGAGAAGCAAAAGTCAAATCATAATTTTGCCCTGTGTTTCTTCCCCCTACAACTTTTATTTTATTTTTTCAAATTTTAAATCTTGGCCTTTGCCAACTTATCTATCCCAGCGACTTCCTCTGATGATAAGATTTTGATCTTTGAAAAGCCTGGCTTAAGGAAAATTTAACTTGAATAAATTGCCTTTTTTGCGGAATATACCTTGCTCTGATCAATTGAATTGAATTATGATTTGACTTTTGCTTCTCTAATTCCTTTCCATTCTTCTTCATTATATATATATATATATATATATATATATATATATATATATATATATATATATATATATATATATATATATAAGAAAATGAGAATACGATCATCAACATATAACGTTAAGGGAGGCAACAAGAGTCTACTTTTTTATCAAAGAAGAAGAAACGAGACAGTGAGAAGAGTCTGGATAGTTTGAGAGAAGAAAAGGTTATGAAGCATACGAGAACAGAGAACATCTGGCCAAATAAAAGTGTCACTCCGGAATATAACCAGCCAAAGGTATAACAGTATGCATGTGTTCAATGAAGCTGAGCTAGACTATATGAAATCAGAAATAGCGGCCCCGATAGGTGACCAAATACATCAAGTTGATAGCCTCACCACAATACCCAAAATTTCCATAATCGATCAACACACCCCACCAAAATTACAGCCAGAACCACCTCACTATTCACCGCGAGATTTAGTAGAAGCGTCTGGTCTAATTACTTCATACCCTAACTCTTTCTAACTATCAGCATCCTTTTAATAAGTGGCTCATCGACAGGTTAACCATACTCCTAACCTGTCTATTCACAGCCACCAGATACCCCTTAACTGAGCCTATATTGCCCCCCCCCCTCAGTGAGCTCTATTACTACCTCACCAGCATTATGGTGATGGGTCAGATGTTGGTGACTGTCTTCACTAGTAACACCTGAACCACCACCATTACCTCAGGCATTGTAGAGCAAGATTATAAGCAATTAGCCCTGGGGAAAAGAACTTGGTAATACCATGATGAGGCTGGAGGAAAGAGCTATATTACCAAATATCCAATCTTTAAGAGCAACCAAGACAGTAATAAAAAGTACAAACATATCTCGTTAAAGACTTGTTGAATCCAATGCATTTGCCATAGACTTGAACCAAGTTACGTACCTGCGGGACTCTACATTGTGAGTAACACAACGCAATTGAAGTTTTCAGCAGGAAGTGCAACACCACTTCAGAAACTGAAGCTTCAATAGAAATTAGAAGTATGCAGAAAGGAATTGTCTTAAACCAAACAATCCAGTACAGTCTCTACATTGCAGGGGCGGCTAAATGTTTAGGCCGATATAACTTTTGACATTCAGAATGTCTAATAGAACCTGACAATCGGTACGATAAATGAAGAAGTTCAACGATTAAATCGGCCGAATAATTTAGAGAATAACCCCCAATATATAAACAGTATTTAATATAATTCAAATAATACAACTTTCCATTTTCCATCTAAAAAATTCTGAAACACAATATGAAATTTACTTTCTAATCGTATTTTTAATACACTCAAAAATTGAAAACGCTAACTAAAGTAAATATATTTTAAATGTGAATTCTAATAGTTCGAATTTAATTTCTGTCACGATTATTAATAATCAAATATTTTTTGTTAGAAAAGTTTTGCACTCCTGAATTAAAATGTCACTTAAACTGTATGGTGGTTTAAAACGTAATAGAAATCCCTAAGTATTGTCTGCGTTTGCATATTGGATACATAAGCAAAGCCGTGTAGTTCTTGGCTTTACAATAATACAATTATAAAAAGCAACATGCAAATAAATTATGTTACATATATCAGTGAGAGAACTTGTTTTACAAAGTATCAAATAAGAAATACAAAAAGACGACTTCAGAAGAAACTTATTTTTCTCAAATAAAATATAAATATTAAGAGAAAATATCAGAATTCTTTTTAATTTAATTAAATAATATATAAGTTGATTGTAAGTTCAGATGATTGCACGTGTACATGTTTTACAGTGCTATACTGATATATGAACACAATGTAAAGGAAATATTAATATCTACATATCTTATTATTTTCATAATAACTACATATGATTATTGAAGGCACATTACAAACTCGGCTTCTTTACGGAAACAGCATTACACGCTCCATATATCAGTTATTACTTAAGGGTTGAAGTATTCAACCAAATATTAATACAGAGTTATTTTAATTCTAATGTCACGAGTGTACTTTTTAGATAATATTTTTTATTTTTAATTAGACCTGAATCGTGAAAATGGTAATTTTTAATGGTGCACGCATTCTTAGGGGATCTCATGGTTCATGTTAATAAAGATATCCTTACATATTTTTATCTGATAGAGTTCAATGATTCATAGTTTGCATTTTATTAAATTTAACATGGATATATTTATGTCCGCTACCTTTAATGGGTCATTTCATTTCGTATAATACGTAATTATTTAGTAGTTCTATAACATATTGAGTTGATTAGGTTGCGTTTGAGTTAGGGTCAATATTGTGTTTTATTTTAAATGATGATACGTTATTTTACTATCTTCATTTAAAATCAACGTCTGTGGGTCCGTTTCCTGTTCTAGTATTATTAACCTCTATAACATTACATTCTATAAACTATTTTTGATGTTAAACGTATTCCGTCCGAATGGACATTCATTACAATGGCTATTATTTTATTATGTTCATAATCGGGAGTTTTATTTTATACCCCAATATTAAGAGTTCTAGTTGTTCTAGTATTATTATAAGCTATAGTATTCGAAGCTAGGTAGATTGATATTAAACAATATAATTTTACTACGTTTTTATTAATAATTTACCATTATCGACTATCTCCAGATAAATTATTTTCAATAATTTGGTATAATTCTCTAAGAATAAGTTTAATGTATTGCGATGAAACCATATGGAACGACCTATTATTATCTTATTACTAGTATCATTTGTTGGTAAATTTGGTTCATATTTAGATTTCACATTACGTGTATGTGAATTATCAGTTTAATTAACATTTCTATTTGCTTCCGTGTTTCCCATGGTCATATATGATGTAATTTAGTTTTTGTTTACACATTTTCAATCCACATTACTTTTCAATGTAGTCTTAACTAAATTAATTTCTTTTTTATATCTAGATCGTACTACTGCATCGCTATACTATTGTTTGTTATCATTGAAGACCTGCTTATTGAAGTGTATACTTGATATTGTCTTATAGATGTTTAAGATCAGGGCGTTTTTCACAGAATGTGGATGGTTAGAGTTACTGTCTATATCATATGAAGAAGTGTTTTGTTTATTGTAGTATTAAACTCACCATCATTTACACCTAATGTTGTACCACAAAGATGTACTACTTTATTATGTATTACTATAGTTATTTTGATTATTAAGGAAATAGTGTAATTTTTTTTTTCAATTGCTATTGCTACAATTAACGACAAATGATGCATTATCTCTATATACACCTCTTAGACTCCCTGGTCTATCTTTACGAATACTACACATTATGTAGAAATCAACTAAATCACTTACTTATATAGAACTAGGGCATCGATTGTATTATAAAATAAAGTTCTCTATCTCTTCTCGTCGACAATTTATTGTTATATATGTTATTATTGTTTTTCTAGCTTTCTTAGTTATATCGATTTCAAATTTGTTTCTTTTATAGCAATATCTTGCGCCTTGCTTAATAGTAATAGTGATATTAAAGCGTGATATAAGTCTATATCGAACATGATATATTTTTTTTATTTTTAATTGGGTAAGTCCGTAAACAATTTCAATATGTCTACAGAGATAGACTACGTAAAGATATGTTTTTGATTTATTCCTAGGTAAAAGTCTATCTAAAATTCTTTTGGGAATGATATCAATGTCAGATGCACACTGTGAAACTAATCATATAATTGGGTTATTATTTGAATCAACTATTTAAGAGTAAATTCAGGTTATTTTGAACGTGTATTCTTCAGTATATGTATAAATATTTATTTGAAACAATATTTCGTTAGACTAAAAGCAAATAATGTAAAGGTCATTTTAACTTGTTACTCTATAATTTTTGTGTAGGTCTTATCGTATTCGATTACAGAATTTTTTAGATCTATGCTATATGCGTTCATTGTTTTTTCTGTAGGAACTATCAAGTTAGTGTCATGTTTTTATTATTAAAAGTTCGATCTATTTTTGTGATGGTTAAGTTTCTGAATTTATTTGATTTTTTACCGTATTTTTTTAACAATATGAACTATACTATGCTCAACTGCGTCTAGTGCAGTTATGCGAGTTAGGTGTTTAGGTGATTGTATTTGGTGGACTTTGCATATGAAATGTTGGAGTTCGTTGTATTTTATTGGACAGGCTTTATCATTGCTGTTTATTTAATTCTGTAAAAGCCGTTGATGGTAGAACAGGTGCCAATTATCTTCAGAAGTAAAGTAAAAGCAGTCAATCTTATCAATTCCATTCTACTTATTGTTAGGGTTAAGGTTAGGGTAAGGATTAGGGTTAGGTTTTATAGGGGGTAATATATTTCTATTTCTTTGGAAAATATCTAGAGAGTTTAAATATGGTTCAGAAAGGAAGAAGATATATATATATATATATATATATATATATATATATTATCATAATAAAACATTTAAGAGTTAAGCTAAAAATATGTCAATTATTTTTACTTTACAGCAAGTATATATAAATAATATAAAGTTTGATACCAGTAAAACTGTCTTCGTTCTTTTGTTTAAATCCAGTTCTGGACAGACCGTTTCATCATTACCTATATGTGGTTTAAATTAGGAGAATACGTTTCTGTTTATTTTTATGAACGCCATATTTGAAACTAAAAGCGAGTCAAAATACGTAGTCTTTTTGTTAAGGATTAGGCTTCTAAATCAAATAAACAGATAAAATGGCACTAAAGACAAGAAAAATGATTAAAAAGACAGTGCAAAAACGATGCATTATTAATTTGAAAAGAAAAGGCATTTAATTTTGAAATAATTTTATTAAAAATGTGTGTGTATATGGATAAATATTAAATTATATGTATATACATATTCAGTGCAATATTTATTATTTATACACATTTTTAGACATCACATTTGCTGACATATTTCGATCAGAGATACCCCCTACATGCACTTTCATATAAATACCCTCTACAGCACTTATATATAAATAAAGTAAAAATATACTGAATTATTTACACTGTGGTTATATATATATATATATATATATATATATATATATTCTAAAAGGATATTATGTACATATTTGCATACATGTTTCAGCTGTTACCTTATACAATGTAAATCTAGAAAATTAGTGTAAATGGCTCGAAGTTGTGTGCACCTTCCAACCATTTTCACAAAACTAATATATATATATATATATATATATATATATATATATATATATATATATATATATATACTACCATTTTAGCATACATGTCGGCATACATTTTGGCATACATTTTGGCGCATTCTCTACACATGGATATTTCCTTTGGGGTCTATTTTTAGATAAAAGAAGAATTTTCCTGAAATATTAAATAATTCT
>OY744529.1:82393721-82428721 GCA_963556195.1 Sepiola atlantica | reverse complement strand
GCATAATTCATTGAAGTATTTGTAAAACAAACACAAGTATGCTACATTGCGGCGATGGGACAGGGACTGGAGCTTAGTTGAGTGTGAGGGACCTATTAGGTTGGCTACTATTTTTTGGACCTTGTCAAGGAGGAAGAGACTAGTTGATCATGCACCAGCCGAGATGTGGCACACTACTCCATGCATGGGCGGATGGTGGCTTTGTAGAGATACAGGAAAATGACAGGTGTGAAGAGCTTACTAGCACGGTAGAGGGAGCCCACCTTCTTTGCTGCGGCCTTGGCAATGTCTTAAATATATTAGTTCCAAGTCATGTTACTTGTGAAGGTTAGGCCGAGTAGTTTGAATATTGAACTTTCAAGTAAGGTGTTATTTGCAATGACAATCGGTGGTTGGAGAGGTTTCTTGTAGTTATTGAAAGAAAGGAGCTTTGTATTTGCGACATTAACAGTTACCAACCATTTATGACCCCAACTCACTACAGCCTGGAGGTCATTTTCTAAAGATTCAGCCATTGCTTCGGATATGATCGCGTCTGTATTGCCAACATGACGAGAGTAAAGCGTAGTGCCGTCAGTAAATAAACCAATCTCAGACTCTATGTCATCAGGGAGATCGTTTATAAAGACCAAGAACAATAAAAGTCAAAGGATATATCCCTGGGGTACACCAGCATTTTTGCCATGTTGCTTAAATTAACGGCCATCGATGACAACCTGGATTTTTCTTTTGGTAAGGAAGGATCTAATTATATTAAGTAATTGCCAAGTAATACCGTATGAGTGTATTTTCACGAGAAGCCCTTTATGCCATAGCTTGGTAAAGGCCTTGGATATATCAAGCGCTACTGCCTAGCTTCTCCTGCCTTGTCGAGTGTATTATATATGCGTTTAGAGATGCCCGTTAGGATGTCTGCAGTAGATCGTACTTGTCTAAATCCATACTGGAGGTCAGAAAGAAGTGTAGCATCAACTAAGTGCCGTACTATCGCAAGATTGATTAAATATTAGCATATGTTAGCTAAGGTCGGCAGTAGACTGATGGGGCGGTAGTTCTGAGGATCGGTTCTATTTCTAGAATTCTTGTAGACTGGTACCACTGAGGCAATTTTCCAGCCATCGGGGAAGCAATATTTAGCTAAGCATGTATTGTAGAGTTTGGAGAGGACAGGGGCCAGTTCAGCAGAACATTTCTTTATTACTATCATAGGTATAAGGTCAGACTCACAAGCTTTGGAGGTGTCAAGGTTTTTTATGATGTATCTGCCCTGGGATGCGGTGATGACCCGGTTCTCAAGTGTGGCTTCGGTCCGCAATGGTAATTTGAGGAAGGGTGGTTATCTGAGTTCAACGTGGAGTTAGAGGCAAAACTTTGGGCAAGTAGTTCAGCCTTATCAGTGGTCGTGCAAACAACATCATTATGGCTTTATAGTGGGGGAATCGTTGATTGACCATTGTTCACTACACTATTGTAGATTTTTCAGAAATCACAAGTACCTAGTTTCTGTGAATGAATGCGTTTTTTTGTTAACTCAGTATACCTTCTCTTTTCTCCGCCTATCATGGCCTTATAAGTATTTCTTGCCTCTATAAATGTATATCTATTAGTAGCTGACTTACGGAATTCTAGTTGCTTCTCAGTAAAAGCAGCTGCATATTCTGAGGGACCCATTAGGGAGCCTGAGGCTTGCTAAAGAATGTTCGCATAGGGGCATAGGCTTCAATGCCTGCTTTGACCCATTCAGTTAATTTATTTGCACACTAGTGAGAAGGGAGTGAGAAGGTTTCCCTCCATGAGGCGTCGCTGATGTGATCGACTTTTGGGCAGCATTTCCGAGTGGACTATGAGCTTTCCTGGGGCATTGATGTCAATAAACGTTGTAGAAGTGAGGCTTGCTGTCTACTAAGTCGGGGATGCGGATCGGAAAATCGACAGTCTGAGAGACGGAGTTAGCTAAGGAGAAATTATACGTAGAGTTGCCCGCTGTATCAGTAAGGATGGAGAATCCAAACCAGTCACAGTAGTGTGCATTAAAATCCCCAAATACATGTATCTGGGCATTTGAGACAATTAAGAGTGCTCTATCTATGGTTTCAGAGGCAGAGTTTAGCAAGGTACAGTCCTAGGTCGAAGAGGAACGGTATAAGAAATACAAGTAGCTGACGCTGTGATGTAAAGTCAATCTAAAGCACATGTAGTCTTTGTCATCCGTTTCTAATCTATGTTCTCTAGTCAGGGGGAAGGTATTCTGAACATAAACTCCTAGCCCGTGCATATGTTTGCTCAAGTCTTTAATGTAGAATGGGAGGTGGTCAGTCATGTCAAAGTGGTGAGAGGAGATTGAGGATTGAACGTTTATTGCACTTAGAGTTAAGATATCCGGTGAGTTTGTCAGGAGAATGGTTTCTACGTCGTTGATTGGTGTTCTAAGCCCCCGGATATTTGTGAATGCAGGCCTCAAAAGCGGAGGCGAAAGTGTTTTTTGTTGGGTGTCTGGTTTAGGTTTTATTTTATTTTTTTGTAATGACATGTTTGTTTTGTTATAGACTTAGTTGGCGAAGGTGGGTCCTTGTCTCATGCCAATAAGCTCACACAAGCAGTCCATTAGTCGCGACCTGGTTCATGGGGCTGGGCCTCGGAAAAGCCCACCAGAGATAATTGCAGGGTCCCTTTCCATGCGCGACATGGCACATAAAACTACCCACGGTATGATGTAACTGATGATGTAGCAGCCGTTCTTAGTGCTACCCAAGAGTTTGGGCTCCTGTCCTGTCAGTCGGAAACAGCAGCCAGACAAGTTTTCTTACCTGTCGGAACAAGAGCAATCCAGACTGGTCATGTAAGACTTAGTAACGAAAAAAACTTTCCCCAAGTTGCCCAATAGAGAGAAAGAGAAACGGCGTTCATTGTTCTAGCAAGGAAACAAGGCTAGGCACTGAGTGTTTTGAGTTGTTCCAGCGCTGGTACCTCTGTACCTGGCTAATCGACAAATTAGCAGTGCAAGGGCCGGCGATAGGCAGAACCTATCCACTCCTTAAGCAATTGTAGTTTTGCGAACCGGATATTTTGATCGAGATTCCAACTCTTGGAAGGTTGTCGATCAGGACTAAGGAGGCATCCATACCAACGGTTTACTACCACGGTGTAAGTAGTTGGTAGTAAGGTTTTATTGTCAGAGATTATCTTCTCTTTGATGGATGGTCTTACAAGGTCTTACGAGTCCAACACACCGAGAGGGTTAAAATAGCATGCGCCCCTGTAATAGTCGAGTATTTTCCTTTTTCCGCAGGTTTAAAAACAAAACTTCCATATATATATATATATATATATATATATATATATATATATATATATATATATATATATGGATAGAATAAATTGATTGTACACATCTGACGGAACAGGAAGTTGAAGATAGGTTTCCCTCTCGCAAGTAAGTACAAATAAAAGAAATAAGAGAAAAACAGCCAAAATTTTATGCCAGCGTGGGATTTCAAGAATTTATTCAGTGAAAAATCAATAGACAGACAATAAGACAGTATATATCAATAATTAAAAAGAGTTAAGTCAAACACAGAATTACGTACATTCATATAAGACACATTAAGATGTGGAGATAATAGTATGTGAGTGGCCAAAGAGTATGCGAATAAAAAAAGTAAAGAATAAGTAAACAAGTGCTTATCTTTCTGTCGGATTACATTGGGAAGTATCGGGTCGGTCGGCTGGTCTCGAATGACTGTAGAGGGAGAAGGGACACCTATTTTAGGAAGGAATTTGACGGGAGGGACGTATCTTTTTTCAAGTAGTGCGAAGAGATTTTTTTTATGTTGCTATAGTTAAGACGCCTTTTTTATTTTATTGTTCGCATATCGTTCGCAGAGTACTTAGGGATGGTTTGGGATATATATTTGGAAATAGTTAAAGATATCATTTGCCTGCCTCGTCTATTAGTATTGATACGTTAGAAACAACTATGTTTATGAAATAATTAGTCAGCCAGCATGGAATTTCAATAATTCCTTGAGTGGGAAATCAATAGACAGGCAATAAGACAGTATATATCAATAATTAAACACATTTAAGTCAAACACAGAATTAAGTGAATTCATATAAGACACATTAGAATTTGTAGATTATAGTATGTGAGTAGCCAAAGAGTATGGTGATACAAAAAATAAAGATAACTGTTGTTCTGATGTTCTGTACTTAACCGTGAGATACGTAAACAAAAGTTAGACACATGGGGGACGATTCAATTTCAAATGTAAGCACCACATATCCATGAACACATTTATTAGAATCTAAGACGTGCCGAAGCAATAATAATTCAATATCTTAAATAACTTTTAAAAAACTTGAGTCAATCTAACTATAATTTTATGCAAACATTTAGGGATTCGTTTGCTAGGAGCATAGTGTAGTATTTGTTTTGATACTTTTTCGTTTCTGTTCTCAGTCACTGCAGGAGAACTTCTTCTAGACTGAGACAATTTCTATTTTTCACGATCCAGTGTGCAACATTTGGTAGAGCTAAATTCTCCCCACATTAAAAACTTAACTTGCGCTTAACGCTGCCATTGCTGTGAAGCAAGTCTATAGGATTACTCCAATACCCCATTAAACTTGCCCTTGTAGCTTTTAAAACATTAATAGAATTTTTAATTCCTCGGAATATTACCAACTATGACAAAAAAGACCGTAGATTATAATTGCGGAAATGATGTGAACATTAAAAACACGGAGATAAAGAAAGAATACAAATTAGTAGCGCCATACACTTCCTGATTGTGCAACAAATGTATGCACTAAACAGCTCGGTCGGAATTTTAACTCGTACTGTCAAATCCACAGTGGGAGACAGTTACCCTTACACTTATTTCGATTTAATCTCTGCACAATGTATAAACTTTAGCTTGAAAAATGAGTAACTTAAAAATAGATTAATATCCGACGACTCTATGTGTATAAATTTGCCTATCTTTACAATACATGTACACTTCATACATACACATCTATTGTATTCGTCTCGACCTGTATCAAACAAGTGTTCAATAAACAATAAATTAATAATGTAAAGCTAAGTATAAATGAAATACTTGAATCGCAGCAAGCGGACAGGAATTATTCTAAGGCAAAAAGCGGTCTGAGATAATACGGTCGCTTCCGGGAACGTAATTGAATTATGCATGGAAAACTTGGAGCGGGAACAAAAATGGCAACGAGTCTGTTTGGGTAAACACTATTTCCGACGAGCCTTTTCGATGGTGCTTTCGATATAAACCTGGATTAAAAGTTATTAATAGAATAAATGGTAGCATGTGCTCTGCGAATTGATTTAGCCGACAGTGATGTATAATTTAATTGTGGCAAAAAGTATTACATGTAAAACCCTATTTTCGATCATGAGGACAATTAAATAACACCCAGAATAATATAATAAAACATTTAACGGGACTGAGTTTACACACACACGCACACACGCACACGCACACACGCACGCACACCCACATATGTATATATACATATATATATATATATATATATATATATATATATAATACAGAAATTCAATGTAAGATTGAATTTATATATTTTATAAATAAATATTTCTTAATTAATCGAGCACTCTGCTGGGTTTTTCCTGCTCTACCACACAGTAATTATATATATATATATATATATATATATATATATATATATATATATATATATATATATATATATATATATATATATATATATATATATGGCTTGGCTTAAGGAAAGAAAAATAAACACTAGTTTATTACTGGCAACCTTGCATTGAACAATTGAAATTTGAAATAAATTTGGACAATCGTCGCATATTTATCACTCTTTTTTCTTCTATCTCTCTCTCTCTCTCTCTCTATATATATATATATATATATATATATATATATATATATATACGTAAAGTTTTTATTAAATGAAACAATAGAGTACTCTTTAATAGAAGTCAATGTTTATATTGACACATCATAAATATCAGGTATCAATAGATAATTCTTTGTGACCTAATTAGTTTTGCTGCCGACTATAGACAAGATAGTTCTAGATTCGATATCTGACTTTGGATGGGTTATTGTTTAGCCACACCGAATAGCTGTGATACAGCTGGACGACTATATATAAGCCATATTTCTACGGTTGGGCACTGTCGTTGATAGTATCGTCTCTTTATATTTAGCTTAATTGCAAAACCGTTTGTAAATAAACAAACTGAGTAAAGTCAATCTTTCAATAACAACAGTGTAGATATAATTCATCTACAGCGTGCACGTTCTCTCCAATAATAGATCTGCCGACTACCGACTACCGACTAGATAGTTGTAGGTTTGATCGTAGCTTGGGATTTGTCTACACGGGAACATTTGTGTTTTATTCCCGAAGGAAATTTTAAAGCAATGACATCGATTTTTATTTTAGTATTTTTTTCATAGTGAGCACTGCTTATTCTAGCGTTAAATCACTCATCCCGTAATATTATTACCCTAAACCTCCCTATGCATGCTCTTTGTATCAAAGGTAATTTGGCGCACCTAATTGTTAAGTAGGTCAAAGAAGACGTTATTACGACAGACAAAACAATATAAAATATGTACATGGTAACTGTGTTCATTTTAAAGTTATTTTACATTATGACATATGACATTTAAGATATATGTTTATTTAGCATCATGAAGTATATTTTTTCCAAATGTTATTATTTAAAATTAGTGTGTTAATATTTCTATTACCTATACCGTAGTAAAGATTATTAATTGTCTTCAGTTAGTATGTATTTCACGTCTATGATTAATTCTTTTTTTTTTAGATCTTAAACTTTAACAATTGTTTACTTTGTCGCTCATACCTTACATACACCGATTATCTTAACACCTAGTATCTTTGTTTGATCTTTATTGTTTAAATACTACTGCAAGCGACCGTCTACGGTTTTCAAGTTTCTAATAATGGTTTAATAAAGATGTACTTAATGTGTGTTTTTGTCATTAAATCTATTTTGTGCCTATATCTTTCTTATTATTTTTTCAGTTTGTCTAGATTATATTTTTTTATTCGTGTAATCAGTATTATATATCACAGACGACTGGAATAGGAAGCTGTATTACAATGAGGTATCAAAACAGCGAATTGATAGAGACCTCTAGACCAACGAGTCAAACGAGCTGGAACAAAGGAAGCAGGGAATAGATTACACAATTCCAAAGAACACATGCCATAATAATATTTATAGAAAAGACTGAGACTATCAACATTACGTCTGTGAGAGAGAGTCAGACCCAAATAGCAATCTATCTGAAATATCGATACTTGATCTGGACTAGCCTATTTTTTTCGCCTTTTGACTTGCCCCCCCCCACACCACTTTACGGTCATCAATAATGAAGGTATATATACATGTGTTTAACCGGCCCCCCTCACATTTTAGGAGAGCCCCCCACTTTTATGACTGTTCCGCCGGTCATGTATATTGTGGCGAAGCAGATTGTACTTTTTACTCAATAGTTATCTTGTGATCTATTAAAATTGCGCAGTTCTACACATAATGTTTCTATTGTAATCGATATTTTTGATATTTCTTTTTCGAATCTGATCTATATGTTTATCTATCTATATGACACTGTCCTTTAATATTTTATTATTGTGCGTTTTGATGATCATTTCCAAACACTCACAGTAGTGAATAGTTCATGCAAAAGTCTAGTTCTAAGAATACATTTATCAATACGATTTAGCAAGTTCTTATCTAGTTAAGTTGTCAGCGTGTTAAGCACACGATGGGGTGAATGTAATTATGTTTCTCTTTTATTTTTATTATTGTGGTACAGTTTTTTTTAATATTATACTATTTCCTATAATACATACGTATAACGAATTCTATTGTAGACGTTACTAAAATTCGTAAAAGTACATTCTAATAACTTATGTTCTTATATTTGGTAAGTGTCATTTTTAAATTCGGCTGATATGTATGATTATCTAAGCTGAATTTGATTAGTGTTGCTTGCCGAACGTTGAAGTTACGCAATAACACATACAGAAAAAAACACACACAAAAGATGTAGACATGCTATATATGTATTATATATGAAATGTATGTCAATTAATATATGTAAAATAAGACAAAAAAGTGTATATTTAAGAATCACGTATTTTTGTAAGCAGCATTAACAAAGAATATTACTCATGAACATAAATATTATCTAAGACCTATATTAAATATATTAACAATATATATATATATATATATATATATATATATATATATATATATATATATATATATATATATATAAGTACTGTGTGGTAGGGCAGGAAAAACCCAGAAGAGTGCTCGATTAATTAAGAAATCCGAGATTTCGAAGGATTAAGAGCGGAAATATTTATTTATAAAATACAGAAATGCAATGTAACATCAGTACCGTCGGTTTCAAAGCTGGAGGATAATCCCGATTATCGTCAGCTGATGAAAATTGTAGATTTTTTTTTAATGTTCATCAGCTGATGATAATCGGAATTAACCTCTCGCTTTGAAACTGACAGTACTGAGGTTACATTGAATTTCTGTATTTTATATATATATATATATATATATATATATATATATATATATATATATATATATATATATAATATACAACTAAAAATATACATTAATCACTTAAATAATAGTGTCATGGATTCGTCCAAACACTTTAAAATGCAGCAACATTTTTGTAAGTAACGGATAAATTTTATTAGACAGACGAACAGCACAGGTAAAGAAATATTTTTTTTTGTGTCTTGGTTAGAAACAAAGAAAATCGATGTCACCCACCCAAGAAATATGACTGGGGCTCCATCGGTTTACGGGTGAGCGTTCTTTCTGACGCGCAACCTAGCAAAAATAGACGACCGTAAGGAGGCTATTTTGGCTAGTCTATTTATTTAGTTGACGGCCTTCGCGGTGTCTCCAGCAAGCGTGCAAGATTGGAACCACACATTTGTTGATGAATTACTATTCATGCTGATGAAGACTGTGTCCAGTCCAGCGAAGTTTCCTCTCTAGATGAACATCCGAATGTGTAAGAATCTTTGCGCAGGGGGCAGGTCTCGCCACCGTACAACAGTCTTATGCGTATAAGCGATAGCTATATGCTAAACTTTTTCGAGAGTTTAATATCTGATCAAGATCACAAAGTGTGATGGTTCCTAACGATTGCTACATGGAGAATTCACTGACAGTGTAGGAAGAGGACCAGCTAATCCAAAGAAGTTGACCGAAGCCGCTCTAAACGTACAATTACTGCGTAAAATATTATACCTAGATTTTTTGAAATGATTTAGTTAAGGTCTACACGCATCGCTATTCTACTTTTCCATTTTACCAATTCATGCGATCAAACTGATTTCATTTGTTGATTCAGACCGAAATTTTCCCTGGGATACAAGCAGGCCATTCACACACTTTGAATATTTGGGAAGTTTGTGCGATCTGTAGTCAATTAAGTAATGTGGGCCGTGCCAAAAACGGTTTCATGAGAATTCAAGATTAAATGTTACCGATCTACTTCGACTAAAGCATTTTCTAAATCGAGGTACGCTGGAGGGGGGGTCACTGCTTCCGGCTGACGGAAGTTATTATTTCCCTCCGCTTAACAACGAGATTTAAAGCACCATCGTACTTATTGCTACTTGTCTGTTGCCTACGACTATCAGCCTTGATATTTTTGTATTTTTTGTGAATGTTTGGCCTTCGTTTAGATGACTGGTCATCACATGAAGTAGCAGTTATTCTCTTTTCAAAATGATTCACTATAAGCATAACCGTAGTCATGGAAACAATATCTAAGAGTAGCTATTCTTTCATTTTTGATAATAGAATTATCAACTGGATGTTTAAATGCATAATGAATCATCGTATATAGTATAAGTATAAGTATAAATATGAATATAAAACTGTAGTAAACATTTCATTAGATAGTTCTTAAGAATTCTGTGTTTATCTGGTTTTGGGAAATTCGTAATCAATTTATGTTTAATGATATTATTTTGTTTAATTTGTTGTTGCATTTGTTCCAAAACATATATTATTCTATTAAAAATGACTTTAATAACATGTAGATTGTGAAATTTGACAAACTATTAACTTTCAAACTGAATAAAAAAATACACACACATTTACATACTTAAAAAATCAATTAAAAATGTTTAAATGTTAATTTAAATAACATCTTTTTTTTCTCTGAGAAAGTATGTAATCCGAAGTATATCAATCTCTCTCTGTAACTGTTGTTTTATTCGTTTTATTAGTTGATAAGTCTTCTTTTTATGCCTTCCAACTTACTATTAAATGTTCATGTACATGTGTAGGTGCTAGGAAATTAGCCCGAGTGCATTGCTGCATTTAAGTTTTTGGTAAAGTTTCTATTTGTCTCCCGTGAAATGATATTACACAGCGTTCATTAAATCATTCATTTTGCCCGGCTTATAATAGAAAACCATACTTGGTACTTCCCAATTCATCAACAAAACGAACTACTACGAATACAAATATTAATTAACTTTTAACTTCGTGGTGTGGTTGTGAAACCTATGTAAGAAATAGTTTCATTGTTATTGCCAGATATACATTTTCCCATGGGGCATTCAAACGTATATATTACATAGGTTCTTCGTAATGTATTTTGGGTCTGTGAAGTGTTATTTTAAACAACACGGTTCGATGTTTTCATTGTTTTGTAATAAAAAACACAACACTTTCCCGAAGATTTACCTTACATCTCTCTGACACTAACTCCATTTGCCAACACTTAAAACACCATGACTGTCCCTTGTTCTAAATATAGACACATACTAGTTAAGCATACTAAAATAATATACCACGATACCAACACCAAAATATTAAAAATTCTTCAAACTATTTACATAAAAACTAAGCATCCCACGATCCATGATGTGAATTACGAAACTAGTCATCATATTTTAAAGTGTCTAGCATAGTAATACACGTTACTAAATTCGTAGCCATTAAGCAATTATACGTTTGAATCTTGAACGCGCTCAGAACGAAATCAAATTCTTAGCGGCGAAGCAATCAAACGTTTGATTCTTACACGCCTTTAGAACGTAATCGCGCTCTCATGTAACATCTCAATATTATAGACGCTCATGTTAAGTTGTAAATTACTGGCCGTTATAATAATAAAAAAACTCAACAGTAAATATATATTTTAAGAAACCAAAATAAACACCACCTGAACATGATTTGACGAATCAAATTGAAAATACTCGTAAAAAAGGAAAGAAAAAGGAACAAGAAACACATATTACTTAAACAGAGAACTTTGACCTAAACACTAAATGGACCATTCGGAAAATTAGTAAAATAAAAAAGAATTATCAATCAAAAACAGTCTGTTTAATTTAATAATGACTGCTTAAATGAAAATATGTTGCATAAATACACACAATATATATATATATATATATATATATATATATATATATATATATATATATATATATATATATATATGTGTGTGTGTGTGTGTGTGTGTGTGTGTGTGTAATACGCTGAAGCATTTCCTGTTCGTAGGAAAGTTATCACATTTTACACACATTAAAATGAAATCATTATATTATCAAAAAGGATCATTGTTGATTAAATAGAGTGCGCTATGGTAAACAAATCTGATTTTACACATTTCAAAATTATTGTAAAAAAATCAAATCATATCATCCCGTCGACTGAATCAGTTCACATTTTAATTAATGAATTTCGAAAAAGTTGTATTGATTTGAAGAATATTTAGATTATACTTATATTTACGGTAAGAAAACAAAGAGTATATTTATTGTTCGAAAAGGACATAGATTACCACAATTTTAACTAAATAAATACAAATACTTATTTGTTTTATTTATTAAATGACAATTATATTTACGAAGGAAGATATAGTCGGTTTACTTAATGATATTGATCCTAAGAAACATTCATTCATATTTTCGAAATTGCAATTATTGTCTTTTTATGTTTTATTTTTAACTGAGTTCACTCCAAAAATTGGCAAGTAGCGATTGTAGACGTAAAGGACTACTGAGAATTAGGTTGACATTTCAAGGTATCATCCGAAATTGGGAGCTGAAATTGGTTGTTGACATTAGTTTCAAATTACTTCATTTCAGTACAGTCGAGGACACAGAGAGCCGGGAGGGAGCTTCAAAGACCGGCAGCACGTACACATAAACTATTAAAGTAGAAGGCGTCTCGGCATCAGGGAACCTCCACAGTGAATAGGTGAGATTTACCTGATTGTCGGGTTGATCGAGTGTATTGACGTCGATGGTTACTAGAGCAGCAAGTTCATCGGAGCACATTCCATTGAAGTACTTGTAAAACAAGCACAAGGATGCAACATCGCGGCGAGGACAAAAAGGCTGGAAATTGCTGGATAGTGAGAGACCGCTCAGATTAAATTCTCTAAGGAGGAGAGACTAGTGGATGATGCCCCGGCCCAGATGTAATAACAATACTCCAAGCGTAGGCGGATGATGACTTTGAAGAGGTATAGTATACTGTCAGGTGTGAGCAATTTTCTAACACGATAGATGGACACCACCTTCTTTGCAGTAATCTTAGCAATGTATTCAATGTATATGTTCCAATTTTAACGTTGGTAAGGTTGTTTTTACTATGTAAATCGGTCGTTAGTGTTAATACACATTAATACACATCATACATATTTATTTAGAATCCACCATATAATCTCCACTTTGTTCGGTAGTATATATATATATATATATATATATATATATATATATATATATATATATATATATATAATTGTTATGGTTTATTATCTTTGTACGTATACGTTTCGTCCTTTTTCAATCGGGGCTCATCAGCATAGAGATATGCTTATTCACTACCGGTCATGAGATTCGTAACCCCGGATTACAAGTAGTTTTCAACTCAAATCCGACATCTTGGACCACTGGACCAATTGTAAACAGCGAATAAATGATGATAATTTTAAAACGTTATCGGCGGGCTTAACGACCAGATTGTTCTAGTTCTTTTTAAGGGAACGAACGATGCATTATAACGCTAGTGACGTCAAGCTGTGTTCATACTACTATTACAGTGCTCTACTTTTTCGAGAAGCGACAAATAATATATATATATATATATATATATATATATATACATATATTATTTGTCGTTCCTAGAAAAAGTATATATATATATATATATATATATATATATATATATATATATATATATATATATATATATATATATATATATATATAAGGATGGGTTATGTAGGATATATATAGTTTAATAAAGTTCTTTTGTATAAGGGAGTAAAGAAGAAGATGGTGACCTTTACAGAAAATTCTGATTTACGTTATATTTCAATAAGTATTAGACATCAATTAATGAATGTTCTTCAATCTTAAGTTTCATTGGAGAATTTAAAGTGTTTTCATAAGGCGTAATATGGCTACACCTCCCATTTTAACATCATATATTTTAAATGTTAATTAAAATTGGTTCATAGTCATTATACACTAATTAAGACCCATTGTCTGAATTTTAATTTCTACTAAGAACTCATTAACCATAATCTTTACATGTAAGACATTTCTTAGAATTAAAATCATGCAATGAATTTTGATCACAATTTTAATAAAGATTCTACTTGTGGCATTACATCTTGCACATTATAATTTCAAATATCATTTAGAAAATTCGTATACTTTTAGGATTAAAACCGTTTAAATGAAACGTGTTATAAACATAAGGAAAATCTCTAGAATGAGGACAGTCTAATTTACAACTAAAGATTAAATGTATATGCCCACGTTCCCAGAAGGTTCCATGTGTTTACAATAATAGCAATCAGGAAAAAATAATAACCATTTTTCATATCATCGTCTATATAATAAAGTTTTCAGTGTACTGCCTTACCCGCAGAGACTTGTCTGTTCTTGTATTTAAAGGTATGATAGTTTTCTTCATTCACTTATTATGTGGTTAATTATTATTATTATAAGTATTATAATAATAATAATAATAATTATTATTATTATTATAATTAATATTATTTTATTATTATTATTATTATTATTATTATTATTATTATTATTATTATTTTTATTATTTGTACTCACTTGGAGTTATGACGCAAGTCATCGTCATCGTCAGTGATTGCTCGCCGACAATAATCGGTTGTGTTCGCCGGAGTCCGAGTGACAACAAGCTACCCTAGATTTCCAGTAGTCTCTATCTCTTATAAATAACTACCTCAAATTAGATTGCGGTATCGCAACATCCGGCTACCATTGATGGTAACGATCATTGGTAATCTCTGAGACGTAGGTAGCCATAACCCTCCCATAATCCTCAGTACTGTCCGCACTCTTCCAGTTGAGGTCTGCGTTTGATTTCCCCTCACTTCTCCTATCCCCTTGACACTTCTCAAATAGTAATATGGTGTCAGTCGAAGTCAGTGGGGGATAAGGTGCAGTTTTGAGATGTTTTGCAGTTTCTGCTCTGTGGTGTTTGTGGTGGTATATTATTATTATGTGTACTCACTAGGAGTTCTCACACAGATCATCGTCAGTGATTTCTCACCGACAATAACCAGTGGTATTTCATGGAGTCTGAGTGACAACAAGTTCTCCCAGACTTCCAGTATTCTTCACCTCTTTTCGATAACGATGTGGTATCGCAACAGCTTCTTACCATTGATTTCTCGCTGGTAAGGACAATTGGTATTAGAGTGGCAATAAGCCTCCCCAAGGTCTCAGAATTCTCTGCACTTTTCCAGTGGAGGTCTGGTGTGTGCTGTCTCTCCTCGGTCTTCTCATCCTCCTCGACCTTCTACAAATATGTTGTCTGGTGTCAGCTTAGGCCGGCACCAGTTAAACAAATAAATAAATAAATAAAATAATATTTCTTTAAATTAATTTTTTTTTTTTTAAGTTAAATTTTTTTTTTCAATTTTTTCCTTTTAATTCCTTTTTTTTCCTTTTCTCTTTCCTTATTTAAAGAAAAATATTTTTTTAATTCTTTTTAATTTTTTTTGGGGGGTGGAGAGGAAGGAGCTTATAGTGTTTCTTGTCATTTCTGTTCCATTTGTTCATTTTTGTGTAGTGATTGCTGAGGCCGGTGTAATTTATTGTGTGTGGGGGCGGATTATGTAGTGCTGTTTCTTGCAGTTTCTGTTCCTTGACTCTTGTTGTGGTGTTCTTCGTCTGGTTTTGTTTTCTCCGTTGTAAATTCCTTGTGACTGGTTAGCCTTTGTAACTTATGTATGTTAGTTTCCGCATTCAAGGATTTTCCTTAAGATTGCAGCTGTTTTGATTATTGCCGTCCTTTGTATGGTTTCGATAGTCCCTTTGATTCCAATTTATCCCAGTCTTTTATCCAGTTTTTTTGGGATTGTTCCCAGTGCTCCTACGATTATTGGTATAAGACTAACTTTCTTCATGCTTCATATTCTTTTTAGTTTTCTGGCTAGTTCTGTGTATTTACTTCGTTTTTCCGTGTCTTTGATCTTCACTCTGTTTTCTGCTGGAACGGCGAAGTCTACGATTTTACAAGAGTTTTCCTTTTTGTCTATTATAATAACAACAGGTCTCATTGCTTGTATGAGTTTATCTGTTTGTATATCCATATCCCAGGGATGTTGTGTTTTCCGTTTTCCATTACTGTTTCTGGTTGATGTTTGTACCATTTGTCTACATATTCGAGATTCAATTGTTTGCACAGTTCCCTGTGTATTACTTTCCCAACACAATCATGTCTGTTCTTGTATTCTTTTTGAGCAAGTTTTCTACATTCACTTATTATATGATTTACTGTTTCGTCTCTTTGCCCACACAGTCTACATTTATTGTTTTCCTGCGTTTTATCTATTTTAGCTTTAATGTAGTTTGTCCTAACGCATTGTTCTGTGCAGCCATCAGTAAAGATTCCGTTTCTCTGTTCAAGTTTCCTTTTCTTAGCCATGCCCAGCTATTTGCGTTGGTTTCTTCTTTTGTGAGTCTTATGAAGCGTCCATGTAGTTGTTTTTCTACAGATTTTTCTTTTCTTGTCTGTTTGTGTCCAGTTTATATGCTTCCTGCGTTGTTCGTTGGGACGGTATCTCTTGCTGCGGTGATCAGCCTTTCTGTGTTCTGGTTTGTGTATTTCTCCAGCTCTGTTTTAGTGTCGTCCACACAGTCTTCTATACTTACCAGTCTTGTTTCCCCTTCGTTTCTCTTCACGTAGAGTCTGTCTGTATCGTCTTTTGGATGTAGTGCATTGTGCATAGTCATTAATTTTCTAGTCCTCTAATCAAGGTTCCTAAGTTCTTCATTAGTCCAGTTCATGAATGATCCAGAATATCTTATTAGTGATACCGCCCAGGTATGTATTCCTTTGATTAGGTTTCTGCTATATAATTTTGTTTCTAAGAGTTTTCTTGTTCTGCTCAGGTATTTATTTTCCAATCTTCTCTTTTATTTCTGTTGATTTGATTGTGTCTGCTTCCAAAACTCCCAAATATTTATAGCTCTCTTGTTCATCCAGCGCCCTCATCTGCTCTTGGTTGGGCAGTTCCATGCCCCCAGTCATCTCCAACTTTCCATTTTTAATCTATAGCAATGCACACTTTTCCATTCCGAATTCCATTTGAATGTCGTGACTGAAGATTCTGGTCACATTTATCACCATCTCCAGTTCCTTTTTGCAAATAGCTTCACGTCGTCCATGCACATGAGATCGTTTATTCGTTGTTCTCTATCTGTGAACTTGTATCCAGCAAACCATTTCCTGAGTATGTAGTTGAGTGGCATCATGGCTATGATAAACAGTAGTGGTGATAGGGAGTCTCCTTGGAAAATGCCTCTCTGTATTTTTATCTTCGTCAAGTATTGTCCTCCAGCTGTCAGTTCTAATCTCCATATTATTATTATTATTATTATTATTATTATTATTATTATTATTATTATTATTATTATTATTATTATTATTATTATTATTATTATACTCTACTTTCAAATAACCGTGTTTTATCACTAAACACGTTGATTAAGTGGACTTATCTTTGAAAGTGTCCGTTTTCGGCTTATATTATTCCTTATCTTGTTATTTAGAAATGGTTTCAAGATAGGCAAATGTCTCCCTTTAATTTGTAGAAACCATAGCTCATATCGATGGCGGCATAGTGGTTTACTGGTTTAGGAGTCTTAATACCATTATCACTCGATATATCCTACGTAGTGATGAGCTGCGAGCAATGGCCGGTGTGTGTCGCTGTTGCTTGTGAAACATGATTTCCTTCTACAATTAAATTGATACAATTGTTGCATGGTTGGACCGCAAGCAATATTGGCTAACTCGTTTATTTTCGTCAATTTAGTGATATTTAACCGCAGTCCAATATTCACTATCGGTTGCATTACCATTGTACACACACAAAGATGCTGTCTGCAGATATACTGGTTTTCTGTACTGCATCACTCCAATGTGGCGATACATCTTTATTTCTTCTCTCGCTCCTCTCTCTCTCTATTTATCTCTCTCCCTCTCTCTCTCTCTCTCTATTTATCTCTCTCCCTCTCTCTCTCTCTCTCTTTATCTCTCTCCCTCTCTCTCTCTCTCTATATATATATATATATATATATATATATATATATTCACAAATAGATAGAAATTCCTTTGAGTTTGTGGTTAAAGACTGAAGATATTATAAGTAGGTGAAATAAATTATTACGTTTTGTGTTTTTAATTTAAACACACACACCTACATATATATATATACACATATATATATATATACAAATATATATATATATATATTTATATAAATATGGCTATTTCACCAATATTATTGAAATGTATATTACACAAACGCATATATATATATATATATATATATATATATATATATATATATATATATATATATATATGATATGATATGATATGCGTGTGTTTAATATACATTTCAATAATATTGGTGAAATAGCCATAATTATAGAACAAGAAATAAGCCTTAATTATCACAAATACGTATTTAAGTTGACCCTATCTAAAGGTAGCCATCGACAATATAAGGGGCGTGAGAGGCAGTATTGGATGAATTGAATTAGCAGAATAGGGTTAATATATATATATATATATATATATATATATATATATATATATATATATATATATATATATATATATATATGTTACACCGGCCGTTCTAACAGAAGAGAAACTACACTGGTTCTCCCTATAAATACTGCGATCACCAGGGAGAAAAAGGACAGTAAGAAGCCACCCTTTTCAGCTTGGCGTCACGTTTATACCTTTTCTAAATCTTATTGTTACGAGTTATCGTTGTTACTTGTTACCGTTGTTATTGCCTTCTTGTTATTTTTCTTGTTGAACTTTATTCTTTTTGACGTCGGATTTTTTTTTTACGTTTTGTTTTTTTTTAAACATTTTTTTCCTGTTTTTTTTTTTTACTCTAGTTGTTAACTAGATGGCGACCAACAATTGCGAAACTATGATCACTACCAACAATTCAGAATGGTGTAAACCGCCAAAGTTATCCATTGATGTAAAAGAATTCGTGGACGAGGCGAAAAAATGTGAGCACATGGTCATGGAAAATGGAATAAGTGTGGATTTACATAAACTTGAAGAGATAGAAAAAGAACGGTAACAATGTTTGTTGTGGACAAAAGAATTTTAAAAAATCTATCAGGGCCTCTCCTGATTTAATATGTAAATTACTGGCAACCGCAGGCATAAACCTCAAAGGTTGATTACATCTAAAGGTTTCAATAGATGGAATGCACTATTTCCAAACGAAGAAATGTTTACAAATCTTTCTCTAACTCAAATAATTACTCAAGAGTACATTCTACGAACTGAATACATGGGAAGAAGACGATCATCTATTTCCATTTTAATGTGCCTTTTAACGTTAAAGGTGAGCAAATTGGCGCCTTTTTACTGAAATATGGAGAAATTATGGACGTTAATTTTGACGAGTTCCCAGGCACTTGGAATTTTGAGCTCTTTGTGGATAAGAAAGGATACGACAGCATCCCCTACTATCTACAAGTAGGGGAGGAAAAACTCCCGATAATATTAGCACGTCGAAGACCGGTTTGTTGGTTCTGCGAACTACTGGGACACTTAACACTAGATTGCCCGCAGAAGAAATCCATCCCACAGACGACCACCCCGATTACCAAAACATCTAAGGCAGGCCCCCAACTCGATCCTCCAGCTACAATTGGTCAGTTAATTCAATCAGCTTCTGACGTCTCCGACGACGAGATTCCGGCTGTTTCTACTTCAAAAAAACCTAATGAATGGATTATAGTACCGGGTAAGAAACCCCCGGGTTGGGTATCTCTGGACGAAGTGATGTTCAAAAACGACCCGGGGAACGCCAGTTTTAAAAAAGCCAAAAAGCTTAAAGCTAAACTAGAAGAAAATAATTCGCCTAAGCCCACTCCAAATAAGACCACTACCCCCAAACCAAGTCTGCAGCCGGTCGCCAAACCGATAATCCCTAGAAACTCATTCTCCCAAATCAATGCCCCCCCCCAATCACAGGTGCAATATTAGATAAACCCTATAAACTAATCCCACTAACTCCTATCAAATCGACCAAACAAGTCAATTCTCCCAAACCTTCTCCTTTTGTTTCCCCATTAAATACCCCCCAAAATACTCCACCTGCGTCCCCCACAAAGCCGCCATCCCGTTCGCCTTATCCAGCATATATAGGGCCTAGTTCCCATTTCCCCTCCCCAATGAACGACATGCCTCACCCTCCACTTATTGCACAGAAGAGACAGAGGAACCATTCTTTAGAATGAAAAAGTAAAAAATCCGCCTTCCTATCTGGGGAGGATATTTGCCAAGCAACCAATGTGCAAGAGGAAACAGTTAAATACTATCACCTCACCAATCTTAGTGAGCTAATTAATTTTAAAGAAGTCGGGGGTATATCCATCGAAGACTCTTCAAATTTCCCAAACGCCCCTAGACTCATAACTGTAGTAAAAAGGAAATCTGAAGCGAAGGCTCTATGGCAGATGCTGGAAGAGGAAAACAGCACATTTAAAGATGAGGTTTTATCTGCGTTAAGAAAGGATTTTGTTGGGAAGGTCCCCATAAGGCTACACCCCGCCCTGTGCATGGTAGCTAAACTAACTTATCCTTTGGATATTGGCGACATCTCCCACGATGGTCAAATTAATGATCAGATGGGTAGACAATCTTTTTGGAGAGCCGTTGGCATCCTGACCACTTCTATGTTCGTTTCTGGAACCCAACTCTAAGGCACCCTTATGGCTCTCTTTCTAGCGAGTTTGAATGTCCGGGGCCTGAGCGCCGACGCTCGTAAATTTCGAGTTACTACAGACCTTCAGCGCCTCGGAGTGGATATATGTTGTGTTCAGGAAACCCACTTGATTTCAGGGGACTATTTGGGAGCGCTGCCTAAGGGTGTTCATGTTTATTCAACGTACTTTAATTCTTCCGCTAGGTGGGTTTTCCTGGCTGGTAAGCACATCTTTAGATGCGTCGTGTTACTCTTGCTACATGGATCCGGAAGGGAGACTTTGCGTTCTGGATATTACCATAAAGGAGAACACATTTCGGCTCCTCGGGGTTTATGCGCCCAATAGCCATTCTGAGCTCGATTCTTTCTTTCGGCGAATCGAGCACTTCTTGAATTCTACTACTCGGTCGGTCATTCTAGCGGGAGACTGGAACGCGGTCCTGGATCCCGATTTAAATCGTAATCGGCCTAGGGGTACTAACACTGATCGGGATGCAAGGTTATTTCGGGACTTCCTCGATAAGTTTGACCTTATCGATAAGTACCGGAATAAAAAGCCCAGAGATAGGGTATGGACTTGGACAGCAAGACGCGGTTCGATACAACTTTCGAATTATATCGATCGGTTCTTAATTAGGAGAGTCGATGTAGGATTAGTTGAATGTCAAAGTTTTCATAAGATAGTTTACTCAGATCATAGACTTGTTCGGGTCTGTATAAACTTCGATAGATCTAAGCCTAGATTAGCTGGGTACTAGAAGCTCAACACTTCGTTGTTCGATGGAAAGGGCTACCAGGAACAGCTATTACTAACCTTACAGCGTGAATTGACGGTGGTTGTAATGTGGAATAGGAAGTGGATTCATTTTAAGAAGGTTATTAGGTCCTTTACTGCCGATTTTAGCAGACGACCCAACCTATCAACTAGGGCAGCTAAAGTGGCACTAGAGTCTAGATTAGATCGGGCGGTGGAGCTGGGGGATAGCTCACGTTTACTATAATTTAGGCCAAGCTGAATTCTTTGGCTATCCAAGAACACCAGGCTTTAGTGTTTAGGGCTAGGTTAAAAAGGGGCCTAAGGAAGCAACAAACATGGCCGCTGAACTGTGTGTAGAGGAGCGTCAACATTAATCTGATCGACATACCACTCGTGTCTCATTGCCAGATGGGCGGCTCGTGACCACAAACGAAGGTATTCTGGAGGCTTTTCGTTTTCATTTCCAGGATCTTTTTTACTCGGGAACCCGGTTTGTCTTTAGCACAATTCGACCTCTTTTTAGCCAACTGTTCTCGTCTTAAGGCGACCGAAGCGGCTAGGTGCGAAGGTTGCATAACAGAGAATGAATTCCAGGAATCCTTAAAGCGGATTGACCTAAACATGTCTCCGAGGATTGATGGTTTGCCCTACGAGGTGTATTTGATGATGTCGCACATTTTTGTTCCCTTGCTGACAGTTTTGTTTAACTCGTGGTTTAGGAACGGGACTATTCCCCAGTACTTGACCATGGGTTTTGCGGAGTTAAATATTTTGGCAAAGATCTTAGCCAATCGTCTTCAACTTGTTTTGCCTGGTCTAATTTTCCCCGAACAGACTTGTTCTGTAAAGGGTCGGACCATGCAGGATAACTTGCACTCGATACGCTTGATCATAGATAAAGTCTACACTGCAGCCGCGCTTATCAATTTAGATCAATCCAAAGCATTCGATAGGGAGGACCATCGGTATTTGGAGGCTGTTTTGTGTACGGCCGATTTTGGCCCGCAATTCCACTCTTGGATTCGCTTCTTGTATGCGACCCTGGTGTTAGGGTTGAAGAGAATGGTATGAGGTCTGAGGCGTTCAGATTGCCCAGATATCCTCGTCAGGGGTGTTCTTGTTCACCGATGCTTTATGTACTTGTTTTGGAACCTTTCCATAACAGGCTAAGTGTGAATCCGGTCCTGCGTGAAATTACTTTGGCAGGTGCTTGCACCACGTTGAAGTACTCCGCCTATGCCGACGACTTGACTGTGATTGTAACGAGCAATGCCGAGATTAGTGTCGGCGACAAAGAAATTAGAATGTCTGAAACGGTGACTGGGGCCAAAATCAACTGCGGGAAGTCTGTTGGCTTGCGTATTGGGGCCTGGAAAGTTGTTTCCTTGTAGGGACCCTTTGGCTGGGCAGATAGGCCTTGCAAGCTACTCGGCGTCTGGTTTGGTCCTGATCTTAAGCTGGAGAAAAATTGGTCGGAAGTCCTGAAAGCGATAAGGGCAGCAGTTGGTCTGTGGTCCCTCAGAAATCTTTCGTTAAAGGGGAGAGCGGAAGTGGGTGCTTCTCACATTTATCCGATCATCTTATATCGTCTTCCAGGACTCCCACTACCGTCGGATACGCTGCTGGAGATGCAGTGGGCTCTGTTCAACGTTTTGTGGCTTGGAAAGCACCCTATGGTCCGTCGCGAGATGTGTTACCTTCATCCTTCTGAGGGTGGTCTGGGTATGCCGAGCATCGAAATTCGATGCCACATACTTCGGCTGCTTTATCTAGACCGAATGAGTACACAATCTGAGAGAAACGGTGTCTTTTGGAAGGAAGACACTAAGAAAGCCTTTCCGGCTTTGAGTAGGGGGCACTTGGATGAGGGGGGGCACACAGGTTGCCCCGAAACGAGTGCCTCTTTATCGCGAATGTAGACATGCGTTGAAGGTCTTTTCAAAGGTGACAGAAAGCCTCTCTGACACCCTACTGTTGTCCCGAAAGGCATTATATCGAGTAATGGTGAAGGGAACTGTCCATGATAGTAGGCCTGAAGGGCTCGCTTTGACGAGGGGGGGGCTCCGCTAAATCTGGCCTTGGGCGCCTGGATTAAGGTGCTTTGACAATGACGAGGCATCGCTGACCTGGCTGACGATTAGAAATGCAATCTGGGTCGGTAAGAGGCTTCATTCAGCACACTTGAGTAATTCTGCGACTTGTGTCAGATGCAGCGACGAGGATGAGACCGTAAGTCACACCTTCGTTTATTGCTGCATCGTCGTGCCGCTGATTAAGCTTGTTGCAGGCTACATGGTTCGTATTCTTAATGTATCGTCTTCTGACCTGGAACCAATTAATGTATGTAGTAACTGGGCACCGACAACCGATAGGCAAACACGGTTTACGTTTTTAAGCTTACTAGCCATTGTGAGAGTTAGGATTTGGACGACTAGGTGCGATTTTCAAATATTACCTGAAGGCTTGCATTAGAGCCGAGAGGGTGAAACTCTCTTCGGCAGATTTTGGTGAAAGGTGGGTGACTGGAACGCGACTGTGTAGAGTGGCTGGCGCTAGATTAGAGTGGTATCTGGACGTGCGTTAGGCAGAAGATATCGGGTTCAGGAAACGAACACTGTTTTAATGTTAAGTTAGATTAAGACTTATTTTAAGTTATTTTCTGTTTAATTTTCTGCTGAATTTTCTGTTGAATTTTAAGTTCCACAATTTAGCTAGTGTATGATTGATTGCATTACATTCCCCCTTTTATTTCGTCTTCATCCCACTCCGCTTTTTATTTTCTGCCCCATGTTAAACTCCCCTTCCATCCCCAATTATGTGACTGAGCGCTAGATTCGTCGAAGATGCAGGTCCCCCTTTAATATTTTTGAAGGTGTTGTACCGAAATAAAACGTTCGAGCCTACATCAAACCTTTTTTTTTCGAATGTTTGATTTCGACCGGCAAATCGGAACCTCTGCCACATTTCAATAAGTGGGGGTGCTTTTTACTAACCTAAATTGTTCTCATTTTAATTGTATATATCATCATATTTTGTATATATACATTTTTAGTCCCACCCTCTGTTGCATATTTCTCATATAGGGTGTAAGTAGTATTTCATGGTATTAATTCTTATGGTGAGTAGCGATGGATGTATAGTATGAATGCGGTAATTTGGTGAATGATGGTCATGCTTGAAACTAGCTAAGTTTAGTTTTTAAGTTAGATATGACCGATCCTTTCCCTCTCCCCCCTTTTTGGCCTTGTGCCACATTTTGTGTATTTATTTATACGAATAAATATTGAAAAAGGACAGTATTGTAACTGTCTAGCTGAGTGCCAGTCAGTTTTCTTACCTTTGTACGTTTTATGTTAATAAACTTGTTATCTTAACCCAACCTCGACTTGACTTCTTCTTTTTACTGTTCAACTACTTCACAACAGATTGGCGACGAGAAATCGAAATGATATCACTGTAGAAAATCACCCAACGTGATTGATATACAAGGAATCGCAAGATCTTTACGGAAAAACATCATCGGCTTTTCAAACAAATATGTGGTTCGCAAGGATAAACAACAAATGAATCACTACAATATTAGTTTACACCCCCAAAAATGGAAAAGAAAGGTTTGACTGCCTTCCTTTTTTTCTCTTCAAGAAATAGTTTTTCACGATAAAACTTTTTTCTCTTCAAGTTCCCCGACTCGTTAAGATAAATGTTATCCGCGTCAACTATTACAGATATTGTGTAAGTTTGTCGTTATTATTAGGACAACATCTGATATTTGAGCAAGATCCGGATTGACTATTTATTAATACGGTCTACCACAGAATTGTGGAAAGCAAAGAAGGACGGACAGTTAAAAATATATATTCGCGTATGTCATTTGTGCTTCTAACAAAGAACTGTTAAATAAGCAAGTCGCATTTTTTCAAAATGCAAAGCGGTTTAAAAGAGTTCCGATGAAGCTAGATATATAAAGCTTATATCGATGGACTTGGTTTTGTAAAACTACGTACACATATATAAAAAAAGGATTTTTTTCTAATTTTTTTTTTCAAACAAAAGACCTAAGATTGAATTTTTTTTGCTAATATATTTCTTGCTTTGTGTGTTGGTTAAGCAAACTAATTATATTAAGCACGTTGTGGGGAAAACTGTTTTTTTACAAGTGTAAATTGTGTGGTGCATAATTTGAATTCGTGAATGATGGACACTGAATTCTAAGATTCTTATTTTCAATTACTTAAATTCCAAACGGAAAAAAATGTTACGTTACAAAAACAGCAAGCTGAACAACAAATGGAACTTCAAAGAAAACACATTGAAATTGATGAGAAATTTAAAAGAGAGTTGTTGGAACAGCAAAACCCCCAAAGAAAAATGCATGCTGAACAAAAAGAGCTGGCGAGCACACGGGAAGAAAGATTCCAAGAAAGACTGCTACAACAGAAGAAACACTTCGAAGAACTATTGATAAACACATAGGAGGAACAGATAACATTTCTGGAGGCAACACAGTTAACGAAAGCAGACGAGAATCATAATGTATTCTCCCAGACGGCTGTGTGGAGCGCTATCGAAATTTTCAATTATAATCCAGAAGACTATGTCACTTTTGCTCACTCCTACAGAAGATATGAGGATATTTTTGTATCGGACCGCAGTACATGGACAGACTCTAAAATAGTTAGATTTTTGCTAAGAAAATAAGGAGCTGCCGAGCATACAAAGTTCGTGAATTTTATCTTTCCAAAAAAGACCAGTGAGTTGAACTTCCAGGAGGCAGTTACTTTAGTAACAGAATTGTTTTCTACAAAAACTTCTCTTTTCCACAGAAGATATAAGTGTATGAATGTCACTAGAAGAGAGCAATACGACTACACTACTTATGCAAGTATAGTAAATACACATTGCGACGATTTAAACTAGAGGAATTATCATCGGATAATTTTAAATGTTTAATATTCATGCAAGGTATGGTCTTAAATAAAGACTCCGAAATCAGACGTTGTGTTTCAAATACACTCGAAAGTGAGTCATTTCTAACAATACAAAACTTAGCAGAAGACTGTGAACGTTTTGTTGCGTTGAAACAGGACAGTCATGACATAGAAGAAAACGGAGTGTCGCACATTAAAAAGATCCATCAGAAGAAAAAAATTGACTTCAATGAATAACCAGAGAAAAAACATGGAAAAGATCCACCTGGACGGTGTTGGAAGCGTTGAGATAACCATTGGTACAATGAGTGTCCCTACATATTCAAACAATGTGACAACTGCCACATGAGGAACACAATATCCGGAAATATGTACATGTCAAAATGCTTTTCAAAAAAGTAAGACTACAGCTTAATAGTGGGTCTAACATTTCCAACATTAATGTACAGACATGGAAGAAGCTTAGAAGACCCACGATGATCAAATCACAAATAACGGCGAGAAGTGTCAGTGGTTAAAAAATAACCTTCGAAGGGGAATTATTGACGGATATTACTTTCCAGAACAGGACCGAATAATCTAAACTTTTTTTCATGCGAAAATCGAATAACCTCTATGGAACTAATCTGATTGAATAGTGTAAGCTATGGAATCTCCCTTTAAGCTCCTTTTGCCAAAAGATTGAGGATTCGAATGTGGAGGCATAAAAACTCCAGAGGGAATTAAAAGAAAATTTTCCAGACGTATTTTCAGGCGGTCTCGGAAGGTGTACGAAAGCGGTAGCTAAGTTCGAAGTCACAGCAAATGAACTGCCTGTGTTCAGAAAGAAAGGGAATGTTCCATACGCCACTATAGAGCAAATAGACGGTGCATTAGAAATTCTAAAAAACATGGGTGTCATTTAAAAAATTGATCACAAGGAGTGGGCTTCACCAACAGTTGATGTTAAGAAAAAGAGCAAGGAGATTCGGGTTTGCGCCGACTTCTCCACAGGCTTGAACAATGCATTAAAAGATCATCATTACCATCTTTCGAGCCCTGAAGAAATATTTGCGAAACTGAGTGCAGGAAAATATTTTTCTAAAGCGACCTCAGCGACGCTTATCTTCAAATCTCCGTCGATGAGGAGTGTTCAAAACTGCTATGCATCAATACCCATAAGGGATTATACAAATTTAACAGACTTCCTTTTGGGGTCAAGGTCGCCCCTGCAATTTTTCAACAAATTATGGACATGATGTTAAATGGGATGGATTTCGCAGTAGGATACCTGGGCGAAATGTTAATAAACAGCGCTAGCAAAGAACAACACAAGACTCATGTAAACCAAGTATTCAAAAAAAATCCCGGATTGTGGGTTTAAACTCACATATGAGAAATGTACTTTTTTCATGGAAAAAATAAAATACTTTGGGCAAATCATCGATGAACAGGGAAGAATGCCAGACCCAGATAGGGCCATGGCAATAAGGAACATGCCTGGTCCAGAAAATATTGCGTCTCTACAAAACTTCTTAGTGTTGGCGAATTACTACAATATGTCCGTACCAAACATGCATGAGCTAAGATCACACTTAAATGAACTGTTAAGGAAGGACCAAAATTGGGTCTTGACGCAAGAGTGCGAAGAAGCGTGTTAAAAAATTAAAGATATCTTAACGGCTGACTTGTTTCTGGCACATTATAATCCCAAGTGTGATATTATAGTTGCAAGCGATGCCAGCAACTATGAAGTAGGAGCATGCATATTGCACAAAATAGGTGATGGAAAATTAAAACCCATCACCCATGCATCCCGGGCACTTCTACCAGCCGAAAAAATACTCTCAAATTGAGAAAGAGGCTCTAAGCATTATACTCGCGGTAAGGAAATTTCATCGTTTCCTGCACGGTAGACAATTTCTGTTACAAACAGACCACACACCCTTATTAACGATTTTCGGATCAAAAAAGGGACTATCACAACCAACTGCGAATAGACTCCAAAGATGGGGTACCATTCTTCTGAACTACAATTTTCAAATGGAGTATGTCCCATCTAAAAATGTTGTCAATCAGACGGGTTATCAAGGTTGATACCTAAGCAGACAGAAACATTGGAGGATATGGCGATAGCAGCTATTCAAGTAAAAAAATACGTTATGTGACACAATAAGAAAACTTACAGTAACGCTTGATAAGATTAAGAGTAAGGCAGAGGTGAACGAATTTATCATAAGCACGAAAGAAAAAAATCAACAATAACCAACTAGATGAGGGAATTTATTCAATTTGCGACAACGTCCTGTTATATAGCGACACTGAAATCGACTGAGTTGATGATGGTAATTCTCAACCAAAAACGTTATTAATCCCCAGACGGGATATTTTCAAAGGGGAGTGTTACACCGGCCGTTCTAACAGAAGAGAAACTACACCGGTTCTCACTATAAATAGTGCCAGAAGACAATCACCAGGAAGAAAAAGGACAGACATGTAACTGAGTTGCCGAGTGTCAGTCAGTTTTCTTATTTTTGTAGCGTTTATGTTAATACACGTGTTCTCTTAACCTACCATCGACTTGACTTCTTCTTTTGACTGTTGAACTACTTCACACCAATATATATATATATATATATATATATATATATATATATATATATAGAGAGAGAGAGAGAGAGAGAGAGAGAGAGAGAGAGAGAGGGAGAGAGAGAGAGAGAGAGAAAGAGAGATTTTCAACTACTATATTGAAAAATTGTCGTCTGAAAGACGTCTTGTAGAAATAACATCCTGTTTGTTTACCATTACTTAATTTATTTTCTTTTAACAAGGTTTCTAAACGAAAACACTTTTTCGTTAAATCTGAATGAGCTTATAATGTTCGAATCGGAGCAGTAGACAAGCACATGTTCCGTTTCTCCAAAATACATGCCACTAATAGTAGAATAATTATAGTACTGTGTATGCACTTTCTTTGTTTAAATATACTTACACAAATTAACATAACCGTGTGAAGTATATTTCTAATAGAGGATTATTACTGTACGTAATGTACAATCATCATCATTATATTATGAAATATTTCCCAATATCAATTGGCCATAGAATTAGCAATAGTTCATCTATTGAAAGAATGATCAACAAAAATAGTTACACATACAACAACGGTTTTAAAAGATTAGTCATGTTTACATAAACAAATTATATGACAGCAGAAATAATCATAGAATAAAAGGATAACATATATACCGAACTATTATTTTGTATTAGCCTCGGTTTCATTTGTTGGTTAAATAAACAATTACACATATGCTTCTAAATATTTAATGGCGGCCTTTTCTAGTAAATAACCCTCTACATGCATTAGTTAATACAAATATATTCAACTTAGGTATAGCTGTACTAATAACTTTGAAAACTTATTAAAAGTCGTAAGAGACAGACATTTAATCGTAAAATTAATAATACCCAGGACAATTAAAACGACAAAATAAGTTAGGTTGTATACAATCAAATGGATTCTCACAACAAGAAAATGTTTACCTAAAAATTTAGTTAATTGGGAAACCGTGGCGACAGAAAATAATCCTAATGTAGAAATATTTTACATATGAGGTACATGTACATAGTTGTAGGCTAGATATAGAAACTATAACACATGTTTTCTTGGTCGTAATAAAAGAAAGTGGCTATTAGAACGTTATTAAATAAAGATAATATACTGAATCAAAGGGATGAAAGAGGTATTAACTGTAGGCACTTCAAATAGTTCACCATTCCTTAACATTGAAATAGTATAGGGAATTCAACATACCCCTATATAAAGAAACTAATGTTAGTTAGAGTAAATTACAACATCTACGACTGAGTATATATCTAATTTTACTTAAATTCCTTAATCAGGGTAGTTGAATCAGGTTTTAAGCTAACTAATAAATGAGTTATTCAATTTTATAAAACACGCATAATTCAATTTTCTAAACAACAAAAATAAGGGGCTGGACAATGAAAGTTTGTAATACAATATGATTATATTATAGTTCGTCATCTATAGAAAACAATGGAGTCAATCATATATGTCTTGTTTTCAACTATTTTAACATGCGGATGAATCAAAAATAAATTTCAAATTTTAACCGTATCTTGTATGACATCATGATATAGTAATGTGTCTGTACACTTTGTAACATGTAAGTAGTATTTGTAAAGCATTTTGTTTGGTAAGAGTAGATTTTAATATTTGTTAAAATAGTAAGTATTGAATATTTTTAATTTCTTATTATTATCAAATTGTTAAGTTTAATAAATACAGATTACATATTTTACTGATTAGTTAAAGTATAACGTTATCTATTAATCCCCGGTCAAATTTTGTTAAAAATTAAATTAGGGATAAATTTTTCTTTCGGTCTTATTATAATTTTATTGGTGTATTATTTTTTATTAATTATATTATTGTTTATCGGGGTAGAGTACTGTATATACACTATTTGAATTTAAGTATTTGTTTTACGAAGCTTTTATTTGATGAAATTCTTTAATAAATTTATAAATGGAAAATAAGCTAATGTAGTATCTTTCTCAGTATAAATGAAGCGATTAAGTAAGAACCAGCTAAATCTTTCAATTACCGGGTCTAAATATAATCGGAATGTTGATGTAAATCAGAAAAGTTATTGCTGTTAATTTTTAACCCATTAATATTAATTTGTTTAATAAAATATACGCATCTTCTAATCGTGGTCTCAAAATACATTTTGTTTTTCTGTTTTACAAAGTGCATATATATATATATATATATATATATATATATATATATATATATATATATATATATATATATATATATATATATGAACAATTGTATAGTTTCTTTGCAAAACATTTATCAGAGAAAGTGTTATTCTTTGTGGATTTTTTTCTGATGATGTTGCAGATATATTGTTTGGCACACAGCTAATAAAACGGACCGTAAAAATACATCTTACATAAATGCTATGTATTTTATAAATGTGAAAATAAAATAAAATAAAAACATGGGTATTGGAATATGAAATGAACCTGGCTTATATTTGCTCTGTTGTTATTGATAGACAATCATCGAGCTGACTCTTTTAATGAGACTGCAAAATAAAAAAGTACTGACAGTAAATGCTGATAAATATATTATCATAAATAATTATATATATATATATATATATATATATATATATATATATATATATATATATATATATATTATATATATGTATATATATGTGTGTATTTGAAAGTTATTATGAAAAGTGTATACTTAAGCACATACTTCTCATAATTTCCGAAATATTTCCAATGGCAAGCTTAATTGAGGTTGAATTAAATTTACCATATAACAATTAAATCTAATACCATAATTTTCATATTCTCATAAATTTCATTTATGTCTGTATAATTGTGAATACTTCTATTACTTTTTGACCGTTTGAGGAGTCGTTTAAAATTCCGGGTGTTATTTTTGTAGGTAGAGCATCTTGGGTTGTGGCTGCATTCTTCATGTGAGTTTTTCTAATGTATTTTAGCTTGCCATTATTTTGTAAATTCTTCTTTTTTTAATTTTTCTTATTTTTAGTGTTACTGTATCATGAATAATATGTTTTCTGATTATTGTTTATGAACTCCTTGTTCTCATGATCAGCTAACAATCGTATATTTTCCTGTTACCCCTCCGTGAAACGTGTGTATGAAAATGTTTCATTTTTTAACAAGATAAATAAAAAAACACATATCAACAGTTAAAAAAATAACATTAAAAATATATATATTGTTCGTCAAAAGAAGAAGAAATATAGGTACTTTTCGGTGAAAAAATAGAAAACAAAGAAAGTTGAAATAAACATGGAAATTGTGTTTCTGGATTGATTTTTCTTCTGGCTATTGAAATTCAACTATTAAATACAAACCATATATATATATATATATATATATATATATATATATATATATATATATTTATTTATATATATATACTAATTCATCCCGATGATTTCCTCAAATGATAAATGCTTGCATTTTTTTAAATCCACGGGTTAAGGAAAAGAAGAAAAAATAAATGTAGATATTCTCTAGTTTAAACAAGTTTGAAGAGTGTATAATAAATAAAGTATTAGCTAAAATATACTCCCTGTGGTCGTATATTTTAGCTAGGCCGCCGCGTCTCTTCCTCCTTCGACTGAAGACTGAAGAGTTCGACTAAGTGTGTTTAGTGAATTGCTTAAGAGAGTTAAATTGAAAGACTTCTATCAGTTCAGTCAGTTAGCTGAGACATTAACGACTAACACTGCAGGCCGACCACCTTCCAGTTAATTATTTATTGTAAATTGTGGAACATTGATCCATTGGGCCTTCCATAAACCTTGGCGTTTTAGCTAAGATCAGACTGAAGTATCTGTTTCGATGGATGTTTCACTATGTAGACCGGTACTGTCTTGGCCTTCGAGCATTGATTCCGCCGGTATGACGTCCTCTGCAGTTTTAGGATGTCCACTCACACAAACTGTTTCTTTCTCACCCTTTCAGAAAGGGGTTTGTTGTTTGCTAATCTCTTGAGGCGCTCCTACCTGCGAATGCCAACGGGGCTGCACATACTTTTTAGTTTGCCAAAGCTTTTTCTGATTAGTGTTCAAAATAAAATTAACGTTGATCTTTTTACTTTTCGATGTTTTATTAAGTGTATTATCTTTTATGTTATACTTAATCTTTTCTTGATAATTTGGCAGTTTAAGGACTGTGCCGAAATAACTTTATTATTTAGAAACCCATCATAACTTTTGGAAAAATACAACATTTAACACTGAGTTCATGGTTGCTGTCTAATAAAACAAAATATAGCCTCTTTTATGAGCTAGAAAACATCGACTGTTTATATCGGATACGATATTAAAATCTAGTTTATATTTTTTTTCAGAGGTTTTTTTTTTATCTAGCGAATTTTTAACGTTGATTTTTGTTTTCACTTTTCGAGTAAAGTAAGAAAATAAACATTAATTCTACTTTTTAAAAGTAACTATATTAAAAAAAAACGAAAAGTGGTGGAATAAAATGTCAATTCGATACTTATTTTTAATAATGAATACGATTCTCTATTTCTAAATAATTGCGATTGATTGGTTCATGTGAGTCCCGTGAGACAAATCTGGCGGGCAGTGGAGTCTAGTGGCGGTATGTGGCGATGACAAAAAGTTATGCCGCGCACACTTTTTACTAATAAGTTCGGTGGAAAAACGAAAAATACCTTTTAAAAATGTACGTATTGTATTACTCATATGAAATCGGAAATAAAAACAACAATTATTTAAGAATGTAGATTGGGTCATCAGTCTTGCATTTTGGTTTCTTTAGAAACAACTCCGTCATTTTGTTTAATGGTAAAAAAAAAACTGGATGAATTACTTCGTGATCCTTAAAAATCTGAACGGAATCTAAGTGCATTTAAACTGTCGAAGAGAAAGAACTTTAAACTGGGATGAAGGTTTGCTTAGAATTGTGATTCTTAGCAAATTATCATGTAGTACAATATTGAATGTTGTTGGAGGTTTTGTAAGTCAAAAATATAGTCGCCATCTTTCTAAACAATCGAAAGAAAACTAAGGATACGCACCACGTAAATTTATGACGAAAAGTGACACATCTTAAATCTCTTTTTCAATCTACTTCAAACGCATTTACGTATATAAATAATATGTAAGCGTATATATATATATATATATATATATATATATATATATATATATATATATATATATATATATGAAAAAACTCAAATACAGTTCGCCAAATTGAATGAAAGGAATATTTACATTTTTACGAAGAAATAAATGAAAGGTCTGTTGTTGTACACTACACATATATTTTAATAAAATGTGTTTAGCTGCTTACAAAAACATTGGATAAATCACTATCGACTAGAGTGTTGTATGGTCGATTACGGATAGGGGTAGGAATTTGACTAGTCGCAATGAAGATACAGTGGTAACATCTCTCTCTCTCTCTCTCTCTCTCTCTATATATATATATATATATATATATATATATATATATATATATATATAACAATTAGGGTTTTGATCACTCCTGTAGGAGGAACTCCTCCCTAGTTTCCGTCCACTTTATTCGTTACAATCATTCAGAGTGTTGTGCAATAGTCGCCACGTAGGCACTGCGGTTTCGCAACGCTATTTGCTCATAGCTCGGTGCCCACATATAGCGCCTGTTATTCCCAAAGATAACCCCGTTTGTACTGACCCGCTTAAATGTTGTTTAGCGTCGGTGATGTAGTCGTATCCGGTGTGTTAACATGATTATTCCGTATATATATATATATATATATATATATATATATATATATATATATATATATATATATATATATATATATATATAAGTACTGTGTGGTAGGGCAGGAAAAATCCAGCAGAGTGCTCGATTAATTAAGAAATGCGAGATTTCGAAGGATTAAGAGCGTAAATATTTATTTATGAAATACAGAAATTCAATGTAACATCAGTACCGTCGGTTTCAAAGCGGGAGGTTTATCCCGATTATCGTCAGCTGATAAACATATTCAGGAATGGTGGGACTTATTTGTTTAACAGCCTCTTGGACCTTATCAAACGATTCTCTTTGGTGGTCTCGGACATAAACTGGCCTCTCCTCATCACATAAGACTTGTAACGAAGATTTTCATGAACAGTCCTTTGAATTGTGGCTTCTGAAACATTCAGGTCTTTTGCGATGGACCTCATTGACTTTTGGGGGCTCTCATCAATAATATTCTGAACTTGATGAATAAATTCAGGTGTTCTAATCGTGTCTGACCGTTGGTCGTGCTTTTTACGTTTAGCAACCTGCTTACAATCACCATCATTTTCTTCTAACTCCCTACGAACTTTATAAACAAAAGAACGGGCGACTTTAAGAAATTGTGCGATTTGTAAATCGCTA
>OY744529.1:82361221-82391221 GCA_963556195.1 Sepiola atlantica | reverse complement strand
CAAGTAGGTCGACCAGATACGTGTTATACGGATATACCGTTCTTAACAGCTGATAAACTGAGTTATCACAGTTATACGTAGGAAGATTTGTTCTCATGTATATCGCGAATCTCTCCGCCGTCTGCACATTACTTGCCCGATCATGGGGCTAAATTTACACATTCTGTTAGTTTATAATATGTGAAAAATGTAACTCCCACAAAGTGACTTTCTGGATTAAGACAAAATATTAAGCGATTCACTCTCGAATAGAAATTTTAAAAGTTATTAATTCGTCATATTTCTTTGGAAAATGTGGCAACCATCGGAAAAAATAAATATGACATATTATTTAATGGAAATATGCCATGATGTGTATAGTATATTTTTTGTAATGTTATCTTATGCATTTATTTAGATGTTATTCGGAATTGTTGTTTTTAACATAATTCGTTCTGAAAAGCTGTCTCAAAACCGAATTGTTCGTAAAACCCAAACATATTTATCCATTACATATAATTCGAAAAAGATTCATTCATTAATTTCCATATGTATGGTATTTATTAGGTGTGTAATGGGTTTATATTAAACATTATTAAGCATTAGTTATGTTATTGTTTTCAATACTAAATATAATATATAATGTAAAACCTTTTTTTTTTAATATATATAAATATATATTATGTGCACTTTTAGTGTTTGTTAACTGTAAGTTTGAAAACATTTTTTTATCTTAAAGTTGAGGAGAGTCAAATAAGAGGGAGACAACTCTAGTTTAAAGTTACAACCGCGATTTATCTGAAAATGAATGTTACTTTTGTAATTATCAAAAAATGAAAAATAAAATGAAAAATGAAATGATTTCGAAAAATAGGATTATTTTGAAAAATAAAAGGATTTATTGAAATAAATCATCAAAGAAGAAAGATAAAAATATGAAATACAGGAAATAATGTTTTTGAAATAAATGACAGTTTTACACTGGGTAAAATTTTGAAATTTGTTGGAAAACAGTTCCCAGTGCAGTTTCCTTTCGGAATTTTTCTAAAATCATCATATTTTTAAAAAATATATTGTTCATATTATTTTTAATTTTTTTTATTATAACAATAGTAAAATCCATTTTCAGATACATCGTGGTTGAAACTTGAAACTAAGGTGATCTCTCTCTTATTTGACTCTACTAGAAGATAAAAAATTCAGACCTATAATTAAGAAGCACTAAACTGTTTTATAAATTAATACTATTTCAGTGTATATTTGTGACTTTTTTACTACACATTTTCTACTAGTTTAAAAAAATGAAGCAGATATTTAAAAATATAGCATGCAAGATTAAAAACAAAGATTAACAAAAATGAAAATTAAGATAGATAACATAACACCCCCGGATGTATTGCACATGCTACAACTACTACTACATCAACCCTACCAATCCCAATACAGCTTAACCCATATATCCATTAACCCTATCTACAACATATATACCATCAATCAGTAGATACATAATACCTTTAAAATGTCTAACATGATGAATACATGGACCTCCTAATTAAACACCTCGAAATATAGCTATCAAACCCAACAAAATTAAATAAATTATAGGTGTCTAAGACCTAACCCCCTCTGTCTAACACAGCCCTTATAATAGGCTCATACACTTTATTAGATACATCCAATGGGATAAACTAAATACATAACTCCAACACGAATGCATATGGCAATGGTAGTTAAGACATTAGATATCCCTTAGAAAAACAATTTCACTAACAAAATATAACCATTCGTCAACATCAAGCCATTGCATAACCATTAATCAACTCAAAAACAGATACCCACATATATATAAGAAATATCATTAAAATATTTTATAAAAATATTTTTTTAAATAATAATGAATTAAAAAATACAAAATTATTAATAAATAAACAAAATATAATAAATAAATATATGAAAATCTTAATAAATCCCACCCAAGGTCTAATCAATAAAAAATGCCACACAGTTATCCCTATAAATAAACACGTTTTTAGCAGTAAAACAGACAGCACCCAACATTAATAATTAAATTGATTTAAATAAAACTTAATTACGATAAAGACCTACACAGTATAGTTAACACTGGCCTAGAACTAGCTTAAAAAATGGTACGTCAACAACGCAGCGTTTTAAACGATTAAGTCAGACGTCATCCACCTTTGTTTTCGGTTTTACGAGAAGATCTTAAAAATATGAAACCACAAATAAATGAATAAGTAAATAAAACCTTTTAAAACACAAAACTATATATAAAATAAATAATTAATGACATAAAACTCAATGAATCCCACACAATGCATAACATTGACCGGGTTACTTTCTTCAAAATAGGTTTCAGTAATACACCGTTTGAAACGGTGAAATGAAACGTCACCTTACTGTTTTCATTTTTACGACGTTGAAAATCTCTTACGGTCTATAGACGATCTTCAAAGTACAGAGTGTTCTTTAAATAACAATACAAAACTACAAATAAATAACTAATTAAATAAAACACTTTGCAAAATAAAATAAAATCCTTTTTTTTAACACAAAACTATGAATAATAAATAAAATGAAACTCAATAGATCCCAACTAATATATTTTCTCGAAAAGGGACACTTCAGTAATGTACTAGTTTTTAACGATGAACACAACACGTAATTTCTCATTGTGTGTTTTTAATCTTATATCAGTACGCTGACGATTACCCTTAGGATATAGACTTTTTATAAAATCAAATAGTTGGCCCTTCTGGATCTACCGGCCGTACGATTTTAAAATATGTAACACAGTTTTAACATAAATTATTCATATATATATTTTTTCCTTTTGATTTTATATATATATATATATATATATATATATATATATATGTGTGTGTGTGTGTGTGTGTGTGTGTGTGTGTGTGTGTGTGTGTGTGTGTGTGTGTGTATGTGTGTAAATGTAAAAAAGATAAACATGCACACAGAAATACATGAAAACACACGAAATATCTCCCCGTGTTCGTTGTTCAGAAACCAAATCGGCAAATCTCTCGTTTTGATGATTTATTACAACAATTAAAATTAATTTTAAAAACATAACTCAATCCCAACACCAATGGTTTATTTATCATGTATTCTGCGTGGTTAAAATATGTAGCCAAACTGCCCTAAGAGATGCAACATTGATTAATTCAGTTTTAGTCAGTAATAGATGCGTTTCTTTTTGTTTTTGAAGTAGGCTGTTATTCGTTAAGTACCTTGTTGTACGTGTGTTCATTTGTAGATTAGGCATTGCATCTCGAAGAGGCTGTGTACAAAGTCATGTCTCTGGCATAGTATAGTCTGCCACGCAGATTTAATGGATTAATAATAACGATGAAACTTGTCTCAAACCACTAGTATCTATATCCCCACTAGTGTCTCCCTCTTGGACAGGGTACGACAAAGAGATTCTAGTCTAATACGTCGCACACTATCTATCAACCTCCAACCGCTGTTTAATCGCTGCAGTTTTGCATCCCTGTGCTTGTTTTACAGGTACTTGCTCCGACAAATCTGCTGTACTTGTGCCCTCCCCCTCAACACAAATACCTCGAACCAACCCACAATCAGCAAAATATCATCGATTCACTATAGAACTCCCCATATAAAAAAAATACCTTTACTCTAATTGTTTGATTCCAGGAACGGTTTGTCTGTTCTATTACCTTACTGCTCTGTTTACCCTATTGTACCAACATGCAGAAATTTTAATGTGATAAAAACAAACATTTCGTTGCCCAACGCCCCCCACACAAAATGTCCGTATAAATCTAGTCCAACATTTACATCAACTGTTTACGTCTAAATCGCAATGTGCTTTGTTTAAGTAAACAAATATATTAAAAACAACAAAACAACTTGTTTATATACATATTCAAAATCACTTACCAAGCGAGGGCTTCCCATTTCCATCATGTTCTCATATCGCTCTTCTTATTAATTGCATGATAACAGAACAAGAATCCGTGTAAATATTTTCGTCATATTGGACGTTTACCTTTTTAATCTCCTCCTGTGTGTGTTCCATTATTTGGATTATAGAATGCGTATTTTTATCATTAATTTGACATCTATCTCTCGTTCTTCAATGTATACTTTCTAACCTTGTTTGCCAACGTTGTATTCTACAATTTCATGTACTTCCTTTTTTGTTTCTTTTACTCGTTTAACTACTACCACTACTACAAGTAGTAGTATTAATATAGTTGTAGTAGTAGTAGTAGTATTAATATAGTAGTAGTAGTAGTATACCTGCTACTCCTGTTAATCTTTCTCCATCTGGCGCTATATATCCTACCTGTTCTTTTTTAAATCTCATACTGATTTGGAGTCTAACACAAGTTCTTACCAGTGATTCCTCACTCACTTAAATAGGTTTTGTTCCAAAGGTGTTTGGTTGGAGGGAGGTTTCCAGAGATAGCCGTTGATCCCACTTTCTTTCTATAAATGTTGTAGATCACTTTGTGTTCTCGCAACATCAGTTTAGCATTTTTTTTTCACTAATTTCGGTCATTGACTTGCCTTGTAATTGAAGTGGCAATAAGCTTCTTAAAAGTTCCAGTATCTCCCTTGTCATTTGTGTTACAGCTTGCATGTTTCTCTGCTTCTTTGAGCTTTACATACTTCCTAGCACTTACGGACAATTTTATGTGGTACCAACGTATACTGGTATCACCATTTAGTTTTAGGCCGAGCGGTATACCGAATTATGGAATTGTTCCTTTTCAACTATGCCTGTTCAGTTCATTTAGATCCGTGTAATGTCTATTCTATATTTTATTATTTTCCAAGTCCAGCTTTTAGCAGTTTCCTCCCTTGTATGGTGTCATTCCTCATATTGATTACTATTTCTACAAGAGTGTTGTGCAGTGTCTTCGGAAATGTTCCTAGAGCTGGTTAGTGTATGATATGCAAATACATAAATAAATAACATATTTAATTACACTGTTTGTCTTCCCCCGAACAAACTAATAAACACACCTCAAAGGATGCCGAAAAAATAACTCTCAAATCCATACACCATGAATGTTTACTGGAGACTCGGAAAGTTGTGCTCTGAGTTGAGACAACGATTAAGAAAATAATTAAATGAGAAAAGTCGTCGTTTTTTTATCGGATATATATATATAGTAAGTTATGAAAATATATTTAGGGCAATTAAACTACACAGAGGCTCCCGCGTTTCACTGGTGAAGTAAATACTGAAAATTGACACATAAATAATAATATCTCCTTATAAAACTTCATGTGGATGCATGAAATAGTAATATATATATATATATATATATATATATATATATAATATTTATAAATAAATATATGTTGATTATTACCTGCATACATCGATGTTTTATTCTTACGCAATCTTTAGTGCAGGAAGCTAATATAGTATACTTGTATATTAGTTTCCCCGAAGTTATTCGAATGAATTCTATTGTTTATGAAACAGTACTTAAATAACAAGTAAGGCTGCAGTATACTATAGGTTTTTCTTTATATATACAAACATTATTGACTACATCTATTCATACATGATTAAAGTGCGATTTTATTTAAAATCTAGCATCATTTGGCCATTATAAATTCACTGAAAGCAATGCGAGGATTTACATTCTCGTATTAGGTTTTAATTTGTGTTGCGGGGATTCGAAGCTGTAGTGAAATTAACAAGGCATACATTATCATAAACGCAGGCATACATTATCATAAACGCAGTCACGTATCTATATATATATATTTTATTTATATATATATATATATATATACACACACACAACTTTACTATCTGCACACATACATCATACGTATGTGTATATATATATGTCCACACATTTACATCAAATGTACACACTATATCTGTCACTAGTAGAATCTTTTATTTATAACTGGTCTTCAAGTACCGAGAGACACCCTGCCCAGTCCGAGCCACTGATGACCACACACATACATTCACCTAAGAATACAGTGTGACAACGTATACATTTAAAAGTAAACACACACATATACGCCAACAATACCTATTAAACGACGTATAATCTTACACAAAAATACTATACAATCAGCTGAAAAAAAGAAATACTAACAACTAAAGCAAAACTCAGTCATAACAGTAATTGTCCACGCAGACTAAAATGCATGAAGAACTATACATTAAAACACTGCAACTCAACATTTACAAACTTAATGTAATACTGGTACTAACACCCTATTTGTCTTCCATTATTTAAATAAAATCGAAAATTGAAAAATACACATCATAATAAGATAACATATATATATATATATATATATATATATATATATATATATATATATATATATATATATATATATATATATATTAAATGAAAAAGGAAAAACCAAGAGATGTTTTTTATATATTCATCAATGTTTCCTCTTTATTGTAAGCCTTACTCAGGATGATAATTTGAAGAAAAATGTCATGCAAGTACATTGAACCTTGGGGTTGACATAATGGAGAGGTGAGGGAATGTAGTAGCCGTGCCTACTATGAACGTCGAAAGAGAGTCAGAGCTGGAGAAGTTACTGGTCGCTAAAGAATGAAATAAATATCGAAAGCTTTGAGTAGATACGATATAGGCAGCTATGAAATGGGGACAGGTGATAATATAATTGAAATTGCCTCAGCGTGGGAGAGGGGAAAGGAGGATTAGACTTTTGTTGTGGTTAGATGTGGCATGGATTTTAAGAGGCTGGGGAAAGAAGAGGTAGGGGGAAACACTGTGCGTTTAACATGTAGGTGGTATCATAGTTGTAGAAAAAGATTTGAAGAAATGAAGACAACTTTGAAAATAGGGAGGTAAGAATATGATTGAAATGCGCAAAAGGTGGGGGATGTGAAAGAGCTGAGGTGAGATTTTTGTTGTGGTGAAGTGTGAACGTTTTTGAGGCCGGAGGAAGGGGTACGGACCAGGTAGTTATGTCAGGAATGTGTGAGCATATGTGTGTTTGAAAAAATGTGTAGAAGTTTACGTGCATAGCTACCTGGTCAGTTCCCCTTCTTTTTTTGCTAAATAGTAAGTATGTGTTCGGTTTAATTAACCCCTTATACTAACTTCTTCTTTAGGGTGTTATCGGTAGATTTCGCTTTTCCATCTGGATTTAAAATCTTGTCTATTACCATCGAGCTTTAACATTTGTACGTCGACAGTTTCATCCTTTCCAAAATAGTTTGCCTCCTCAACATGAAATATACTTTTATTCCGATATCCTGTCAATACTTCCCTTTTAAAATAATACTCTTCTTCATCCTCCTATGTCATAGCTCTATTAAGATTCGTATTTTGTCTATACTTTTTCTCAAATTACTTACCTCATAATATATTTGACGCTTTTCATTTATTTAATTAAGATCTCTAAGAGTACCTTACCTAATTATCTGTTCGTATTATTACCTGTGCTTTATAATTACTTTCATGATGATTATAATTTAGTTTATTTAACAATAATTATGAAAAAATATTTATAGTTTATATTTAAGTATTACTTCAAGATGTTTTTGAATTATCTTTAAAAACATACTTCTGATGTTAGATTTTTTATAACTTTAAATATTTTTTTCTAATTTAGGGTCATACAATTAAAAGGGTAAATTGTAAAGTTGGTTGGAGTTTAAAGTTTCTTAATGTCTCTTTAAAATATAACATGGATATGTTGTTGTGGTTAGGTGTGAAATTTTGGGAGGGTAGGAATATTGACCAGCTGACTATGTCAGGAATGTGTGAATATAAGTGAGTAAGAAGGAAAATGTTGAAATGTGCTGTGGATATGACGATGAGGGGAAGGAAAAAGAAAGAGAAGGAGATAAGTGATATTAATATAATATAACATTTATTTTTTATATTTTATGTTTCTAATCTTATTCATATATATATATATATATATATATATATATATATATATATATATATATATATATGAGAAAGGAAAGATGAGAGTAATCCGACGTAATGGGAAATGAAAAAGAAAAAAACAAGAAATGTTCTCATATATATTTATCAACGTTTCGTCTTTATTTCGAAATATTTTGTTGACATGATGGGTCGATGAGAAAAAGTAGTAGCCGTGGCTGCTGACAGCGCTGGATCAAGGTCCGGGCTTAGAGAAGTCAGAGGCAGAGAGTGAAATTAATGTGGATGGCTGTGAGTGAAAAAGAGGAGGGTGATGACATTTTTGTTGTTGTGAGGTGTAGCATGGGTTTTGAGGTGCTGGGGAAAGAGTAGTTGAGGGTAGGGGAGGGGGAAACTCTGTATCTTTGGTATGTAGGTAGTGTCATAGTTTAGAAAAAGATTTTCAGAAATTAAGATAATTTGAAAGTAGGCGGAGTGGGTGGGTACGAGTGTGGAAGAAGTAGTCCAAAGGGTGAGATGGGTGAGGAGGAGAATGGATATGTTGTTGTGGTTAGGTGTGAAATTTTTGGAGGGTAGGAATATTGACCAGCTGACTATGTCAGGAATGTGTGAAATGTGCTGTGGATATGACAATGACGGGAAGGAAAAAGAAAGAGAAGGAGATAAGTGATATTAATTTTGGCGAGAAATAGGTGAAATGTGGTTTTGTGCCGGTAGTGTTTATGGGTTGAAGTTACATTGAGGGCAAAGGGGGTTTACATAACTAAATATTTGTGAGGATGTCTATATAATGTTCATTGGTAAGGCTTTTATTTGTGGTAAAGTGGTTTAGATTCGTGGTGAATGGAAATGTATGTGAAGAGGAGTTAGTACGTGAGTGTGTATGCGGGGACTTGTATATAAGTACAATTGAGAACGAAGATAAGAAATGTTAGCCATGATCTTGGTTTAATTTTGTTCGGTCAAGATAATTTTATTCATTCAGTGGGATAGATTGTAGAATCCATTTCGTTGTCTGATGGTGTTGGAGGCTGTGATTAGTGCAGTTTCCAGTAGTATTCGCTGAGCTTTATTATGAATGTATTTTGTGATTTTGGCTGTTCAAATTTGAAAGCATGATCGTGATCTGATACATGGGAGAAAAGTGCGCTGAAAGAGTTGTTTTTTATGTTCATTTTTTTGTTTTCGCTCAATCTTTTTTTACATTTAAAAACCTACTTTCAAATTATCTTCATTTCTTCAACACTTTTTTCTAAAACCATGACACTACCCACATACCAAAGACACAGAGCCCCCTCCCCTTCCCTCCTCTTTCCCAAGCCCCTCAAAATCCATGCTACACCTCACCACGAAAAAAACCTCAGCACTCCATTCCCGTCTCTCCCACACTAAGACAAATTGACTAACTCCCCCCCCCCCTTTTCACTCACAGCTATCCACATTCATTTCACTCTCTGCCACTGACTTCTTTAAGCTCGGACCTTGGTCCACCGCTCTCAGCAGCTACGGCTACTACTTTTTCCTATAAACCCATCGTGTCAACCCAATATTTCGATGTGCTTGAAAGATATTTTTCTTAAAATTATAATCCTGACGAAGTCGTAAAATAAAGACGAAACGTTGATGAATATATAAAAAAAATATCTCTTGGTTTTTCTTTTTCATTTCACACACACACACACACACACACAGACACACACACATACATATATATATATATATATATATATATATATCTTTAGACAAATAATGTTAGCTGGCATAAGTTAATTTATGCTTCCGGTGTTTTTGGTTCTATTCCGTAACTCCCAAATTAAAAAAAAATAATGATTATTTTTACCTAATCTATATATTATTTCACTAATTTAGATATACATTTATATATAATTTCGCTATGATGTTAATTCGCCCATTTCTATATTCTATTTTACATTAACTATTGATAGTATATTCAGCCGTTTGATCTGTTTTAAATCGAGAATGGTTATTTACCCCTGCTATTAGCACCGTTTCGTGTTCCAAAACCGGTCTCGTCACCTCTTAATACCTTGAGTGTAACTTCTACGATGGTGGATACTTAAAGAAAATAAGAACCCTATCTATGATAAAAAATAGATGCTTGTTAACAAAAGGATCCTTTCCTCGGAATACACTGGGAGAATATTACATGTTTATTCATAATTCTGAAATAGATATATTCTCTAAATAACATTTATATAAAGCCGAATAAAGACTATATACTCTTTCGCTACACCCCTCTTTCATTTGAAACAAATACGATAATATCGAAAGCCTATGTATATATGTCGTTTGTATTCTTCCTTTTGTCTTTCTATTGTTGTTCCTTTTTGTGTTATTGTTATTATTTAAGCAAACTGTATTTTATGTATATCTTTTATGTAAATCTTAATGTTGACTGTATCTCGTGTTATCACATTTGTGTTGTTTTATCTGTTTTCGTTGCTCATATTGTAGCTTTTAATAATGTTCTATATTATTATTATCATCATATTTCTGAATGTTTTAGATGAGGATTGATAATTTGAATAATTGTGGTTATTCGGACTACATATCTCATACTGAGTGTTATTATCACAACGTTTCGACCGCTGTAACCTCCGATCTTCTTCAGGTATATCTTTTCGAACTCAGTAATATTTCTGTAAAACTCGAGAATCTGGACCGAGTTTCGAACAAAAGTCTTTATTTCATCCACGGGAGTAGCATGCTTTGGTCCGTCAGCCATGACGGGGAGAAGTCTTCAGTAAAGGGCCCGTGGCGGAGTGCATATAGTACTTAGTTAAATTCACTTCCAAGTGATAGTCATCTGAAGGTTGAAGGTTCAATCCTCGGCCCGGGCAATATAGAAAATAGCATATTATTGTCATCGTTGAAATATCATTATTATTGTAGTTATTATAATCAATGTTAATATGCTATTTATAGGTTATTATAACTAGTAGTACTATAATTTACTTATTATCTCATACTAAATTTGGAGGATATATTCCATTATATGTTTTCTTTTATATTGCATGTTTTTATTATTATTTACTCACTAGGAGTTATCACACTGGTCATCGTCAGTGGTCGCCCACTGCCGACAACCTGTGGTATTCCCTGGAGTCCGAGTGACAACAAGTCTCCTCAGGCCTCCAGTATGCTCCACCTCTTTTCGTTCATCACCGCTGATGACCTTGCGGTAATCGCAACAGCCACCTACCAACGATTTCCCGCTGATAAGGGCCATCGGTCCCCTCTGGGGCCCGAGTGGCAACAAGCCTTCCCGAGGTCCCAGAGCTGTCCGCGCTCTTCCAGTGGAGGTCTGGTTTTGCGCTTTCCCTCCTCGACCCTCTGTCCATAATTTTTGTGGCGTCAGCCTATGCTTGCGCCTCATTCGTGCGGTTGTATTTTCCCCGGTTCTGTTGTTTTGTTCTCCATTCGTTGCTTATGTGGTTATTATTATTATTATTATTATTATTATTATTATTATTATTATTATTATTATTATTATTATTATTATTATTATTATTATTATTATTATTATTATTATTATTATTATAGTCATGATTTATAGTAAAAGTATAATAAAATAATGTACAGGGTGAGTCAAAATTCACGCTAATTATAGAGTATTTATTAAATGAATATTAAATCATGATAAATCAAGCTTAATGTAATCAAAATATAAAAGAGTTTACAGGATTTTTAACATCACAACAAAGGTTCAATAATAGCATATTATTCATCAATTACCAGCCTTGCACGTTGCACCAAATTATTCATATCACGTCTAAGTTCATAACAGACAACTATATTTATCTCTGAAATGATGCGATCTTTCAGCTCATTGAGATTATTAGACCAACATTAATTGAATAGGCGGACCTTCAGCATCCCAGAAAAATAAAAGTCCAGAGAGCTGAGATCAGGCGGCTCTTGATGGCACGGTGATCTATATAACCGGCCAATTACAAAATGTTCTTGAAATTTTCAAGCCAGAAAATCTCGAGCCTACAATGAAAAATGGGGAAGAGCCCCGTCGTGTTGAAAGATAACATTTTTCATTTCACACTATCTCTATAACTGAGGAATGAGATGATCGCGAAGCAGGGCGGTATAATGAACTCGATCAAATGTCGAGTCAAAGAAGAATAGTTGAAATCAATTTTCAGCAATGAATATCATCCACATACACAGCTTTTTGGGATGCATGCTTTTAAATAAAACCGTTTTTGGATTTTAAAAGCTCCAAATTACAGAGTTGTGGCGGTTAACACAACCCTGAAGCGAGAAATAAGCCTCGTCTGACCACAGCACATCTTTAGACACCAACTGTTTTTTATACCTACATTTTTGAAAGCAAGTAATTTTAGTGTGTCTGCATTATCGATATATTGAAGTAGATTGATGCTCTAAAGCTGCATACATTGGTGATGAAGAATCCGTGTAACACTGAGTTGAGAAATGCTTGTGAGTTCAGCAACATCTCTTGAACTCGCATGGCAAAGTTAATCAGTTAACTGTAAGCTTAAGATTGCCTCTACAACAGCACCACCACGATTTTAGTTCAGTGACACACTGCCGTTTTTTACCTGAAATTATTTTATATATATATATCTAAATCATAGCGTTATTATTTCAGCACGATACTAACCTGCAGAAGATTATTTAGAAAGCTATTCTTAACATGGAGAAGAGGAGCTTTTTAAATTATTACATATTTTAACCTAATAATTTAATGAATAAATTAATAAATTAAAAAAATATTACAAACTTGGCAAACCAGAAGAGTAAGCGACGAAAAACAAGAATTCATTAATTTAATGAACTAAATATGACGGAACACCGTTTGCTGCTAAATTCGGTTTACCCAATTCTAGCTGCAATTAAAATGTATATACCAAAGTTAAGTATTGTGTGTTTATGTAACTGTGTGTGTTTTCGCCTCTATGTAACTTAGACATTGTTATCTTCTAATGAGAAGAAAATGATCATATTTGTGCTTGAGCTTTATTATTAATACTTGCAGCAGGCGCTAAAGAAGTGGCACATTGAAATTAATAAGTACCAAATAAGGAAATAAAACATAAGCATCGTCTTATAAACGAGTGTACGCATTATTATTGTTAATCTCGGATTCTTAGAACTGAAATATAAAAATGTTATGAATTGATGTCTTACCATATATATATATATATATATATATATATATATATATATATATATATATATATGCACACATTTGTTGGCATACGTCTGTCTCAGAAGACAATAGAGCTCTGTGCCTCAGTTTTGTTCGTTGCCGAATTGCATCGCCTGCTGTAATTGTGACTGTGCGATCCTATACTAGATCGACAGGCTCTGTTGCAGTTTCCACGGATGTAGATGGGGTCTGGCTGGCAGAGCTTTGTTGCAGCCCTCTGTCGTCTTTGCTCTCTCCCTCCACTGCTAGTATTTCCTCTCCTCACTCTTCATGCAGCATGCCTTTACAGCTCTTCTCCAGCGGCTGCGATCTTCGGCGACGGACCCCCGGCATGTTGGGTCGATGCCACCTTCCCTCATGTCTCGCTTGCAGACCCCATTGCAACGTAGCATAGGTCCTTCGTGCTGGCATGGAACCAGTTGCGAGCTCTCCATAAAGTATATTCTTAAAATCCGCCATCGTCCATTCGCCTTGCATAGTCAAGTCATCGCAGTCATTGTTGGGTGAGTACAGCGAATATGCACGGGATATCCCCATGACTAAGTACGGTTTTGTTTTAAAATTGGTCCTGCCAGATGATTACGAGAGTTTTCCTGAGCTTATGCAGGTAGAAATTGTTGAGTCTGTTCTCTTGGCGAGAGTAGAGCGCCTAAGATTCACTGGTGTAGAGCAGCGTACTTATCACGCAGGTCCGGTACATTTTTATCTTGGTATTGGTGGTCAGTCTCTTGTTATATCAGACTTTGTTCGTCAAGCGACCCATAGCTGTTTCCGCCTTGCACATACGTTTTTAGAGTTATGCACCAGGGAGAGATTACTGAATACGGTGGAGTCGAGGTATGTTACGTCCTTGACAACCTCTAGAATGTAGTCGCTAATGGCGATATTTGGGGTACTTCTTACACCTTGGCCGAGGATGTTAGGCTTTTCCAGGCTGATGGTAGTGCCAAACTCTTTGCATGTGTGCGCGAAGCAGTTTAGGAATCGCTACAATGCCTCTTCGGTGTGTGCTTTCAGTGCTGAATCATCAGCAAGGAGCATCTTGCGTATAAGTACCTTCCGCACTTTGGTCTTAGCTTGAAGGCGGGCAAGGTTGAAGAAGCTGCCACTGCCTCTGGTATGGAAGTGCACTTCATACTCTGACTTGTTGAAGGTGTTGGAAAACAGCAGAGAGAACAACATTCCAAGGCTTGTCTGGGCGAGGACCCATCCTGTTTCACAATGCACTTGATTGGAAAAAAAGTACAAAGAAGCGCCATCGTACTGTACGGTACCCTGCATGGCCACATTTAAAAGGTGAAAATTATCAGGAGCCTGGGGGTATCAAATCGCCAGCATAAGAGTAAAAAGTCCCTTTCTGCTGAAAAAGTCAAATACTTTGCTTAGTTCGATGGAAGCGATGTACAGTTGTTGTCTCTGCTCATGCACTTTTTCTTGGAGCCTTTGTAGAGAAAAGATAACGTTTACAGTTGATCTTCCTGTTCTAGAAAATACTGTGCCTCGAAATATACACGCTTTGCAAGTAACTGCTCATGACAAAGAGCTTCTTTAACAACACTGAAGAGGGTGTTCCACTGTTGGTGTTGTAGTCGCCGCGGTCACACTTATTTTTGTACAGAGTGATAATGCTTGCGGCACACATCGTCTGTGACACGGTTTCTTCTTCACAGCAGTGATGAAGTAGCTGGTGCAGGTTATGGTGCAGAACTGTCCTCATCATTGCCCTGATAATTTCAGGTAGAATGCTATCTTTTTATGGAGCTTTGCCGCAGGTTAGAGAGTCGATGCGTTTTTTAGTGTTATTACAAATAGGTTAAAGTATAGTCTTTCTCTCCCAGGAATGTTAGGAGTGCTCTGGACAACTGCAACTGTGTCCGTAACAGCATAGAGACGTATATACATGTAGACACATATATACTGCAACACGTAAGGAATGTAATATAAAGAAGTCATTGAGAAAATTACTACTTAATGTATAGAAATATATTAAAGATACATAAAACACTTTTACACATTCTTTCCTTACTTATACATATAACCACAGTTTATACGTAACCCCCACATATCTATCAATCTATCAATCTATCTATCTATCTATCTATCTATCTATCTTTCTCTCTCTATATATATATACATCTCTCTCTCTCTCTATATATATATATATGTATGTATATATATATATATATATATATATATATATATATATATATCTATATACATTACAATAATTACTTTAAAATGTGTTTCTGTAATAAACAAATGCTCATTAAAGATATAGTATTTTTCAGAGTCGATATTTTCATCGAAGAAGGTGTAATATGGTTTCAAGCTAGATGAACATTTTGCTGAACATGAATATAGTTTTTTTTTATTAATCGCTGGAATGTTTTTCCCGAATATGAATTATTTCCAACGTTTATTCAAAAGTGTATTCGTTCTGTGAGAGTGTGTCTGTTCTGCGCACACAGAACTCATTGCATTAAAGACCAAGATTTTCAGAACGAAGCCACTAAAATCCAAGACCCCAAAGCGATCAAAACTGTGATAGAACAAAAAGAATCAAGTATGCGCAATTTGAAAACCACACTGACGCACAGAAACATCATCCACACACCCCCACATATATATATATATATATATGTATATATGTATATATATATATGTATATATATATATATATATATATATATATATATATATATATATATATATATATATATATACAGGAAAATTTAGTTATATTGTTTGAAGCAGAAAAAAGTGAATTTATATTTCCAGATAAATACACAAAAATAAAAATATAAAATTTAATGTAGGAGACTAATAGTAGTACTACCTGTGGTGATATAGTTATTTGTCTATAATGAACTATTACAAACTGTGTGGTATTTCATCTTTTTAATACCTTTGAATGTTATTATGTAGACAGTGATAAAGAATAACGCAACACAACAAGTACATCCTCAACAAAGAAGCGGGGGGTCAAATAGCTCATAGTGAGAAAAAGTGTGTGTGTGATTTTTATTAGTCAACTTTAAATTGCGTGTAATTATAACAACGAAAAATAGTGTTATTGCAGAAAGAACAATCCAAATACCAAGGGATATGTTAGCATCTACTTTGTAAGATTAGCCTATATAGAAAAACAGCCTCAGAGAAACCCACCTTGATTAGATGAGCTTTGCATGAATATAGATATATGTATTGATTTTATATTAATTATAGTGTGTACAAATATATATATATAGCTACATACGTGCTTATATGTTCCAATCCATATACATAGATATCATCCAATAACTGTTCTTAGAAGCAACACAACATTCCCACGAATAAAATTAAAATAGTTCCATTAAAATATTATTTTACTCATTCTATTCTGAAAAGGGATTTAACACCATGAGCTCATTTAGATGATATAACATTACTTATAATATATAGGATTGCACAACGTTCTAGGTTTACTAAGAGTTAGATATACAACGAAACTTTGATTTGGACGATATACATAGTAATATATACAGAAATAAAACCTATAGGACAAGTAGTTTATGTAGCACCTACTATTAAAGATGTTAATTTCTTACATTGACCCCATAAACTTTAAAAAAGGATGTATATATATATATATATATATATATATATATATATATATATATATATATATATATATATATATATATAAACTCCGGAAATTAACAGCGAGTATAAATATATATGTATATATATATATATATATATATATATATATACATATATATATATATATATATTGCAGTTACAGAAATAAGTAACAAAGATAAATTGAAATAAAAACGGCAGTTGTAGAAATATTATATATTTTTATCCCCCAAACGTAGAAGTAGAACTATTATATAGTTTAAGCCCCCAAATATAGTAGTAGAACAATTATATAGTTTGACCACCAAACGTAGTAGTAGAAATATTATATTGTTTAAACTAGCAAGCGTTGAACACAAAATCAGGTCATAATTTGTTTAGCTAGTAAACATACACTTCCCCAAAACAACATTCTACATATAACTATGATATTGATAATATAGGTACTGTATGATGTTATACATAGTAAGGAAACAATTTTAAACATGATAATTGAACATAGAAACAACAACGGATACAACCGTAAGCTAAGAATAAAAAGTTAAAGAAAAATCCATACACAATTTGTTTATAAAACTAACGATTATTTAATCGTTACATAATATATTTGTCAACCATTTATAGAGTTTATAAGTTTTCACTTTTTAATTCTGAACATTTTATTATTGTGAATGTTAAATACAATTGAAAGGAATGAGAAGGAAAACCAGAATCTAACTATTGAAATTTAAAAAATAATATTTAAGCATAGCAATACATCGAAACGCTGACTTATAGTATACCTACATTCCAGTGAAACAATCTGTCTCATATACATACTAATCTCCGAAAATTCCAAAGTGTTCTAACTTTAATAGAAGCGATGCCAACATGGTAGATTCAGAAGTTTGTCGTCTGAAACTTCGGTTTCTTGCAGAGCTTCCTATTACAGACAAGTAGATGTCACTGTGTATCTACTGCACAACACAGCTGAGAGAGCTCTGGTGAAAATCCAAGAGGAGGTTACTTCAGGATCCGTCATTTTCTTTGCCAAACATTCCCCGACTCCGAATCAACGAACAACGCGTAATCTAATGCATTATCCTCGTTAGCTCTACGTCGAAGTTGTAATCCTTACCTTAACCCTTACCCTTACCCTCATCACACACGAAACAAACAGACAAAATGAATGATATTAAAACAGTAAAAGCAGAACAAATTAGGAGGTAATTTTTTCAAAATCGAAAATAAATTGCTATAACATCAAAGAATCGAATATCGATTAATAGAACAAGATATGAGTATCAATCATTAATTATTATTGACATTTGTTGTGATTACATCAGACACCGACCAGTGTAAATTTTAAAATGGAAAAGTAAACGTCAATTAATAAAGTCGAAGACCGACGAAAATTCTATATGCAAAAATGACATATAATTATTTCAAACGTTTTTTATATTGATTTTACGTTACGGTGGAGGACTTTGTACCCCGCCTGCAGCAAACATCTGCTGAGAGGCAGTGGCAGTAATTCTTCTCCGCAACAAATCACCTCGCGTGAAACAAAAATACGTCTGTTCTGTTGGCATGCATTTGTATACTCAATCAGATGTTACGTCTCAATTTTGATTTGTAATTCTTTGTAACAGAAATGGTGTGTTAACTATAGCAATCGTTCTACTCTGATAGATAATTGTAATACTTAAATATATTAAAAACATGTATAACATAATTCTCGCTCTGAGCATGAATATGTTTTAGTATATTTATTTTCATTTCATGAAACAAATCGTATTTGATAAAGTATACAACAGGCATATAGGTATTATATAATAGCAAGCTTACTCTCGCCAACTCCACAGACTAAGTGGCGGAACATACACTTTGTAATCATCTCTTGTCGCTCCTATCGCCCATAATAAACAGACACAATGCACTAACGTCCTCTGACACGTTTCTTTCAAGGCTTCCTTTATGTGACGTAACTTTCTGAACATCTGATTTCAAGTTCGAAATTGTATTGATAGTCGAAAATTAGTCTTTACGTAATCTATTTACACCATGGAATTTTACTTCCTCATTAATGTTTATACTTCCACGTCCAATAACGTCGTATTTATCTATAGACGTATGCAATAAAATATAAATGAGATTCAGCGAAATGCACAAATAAAATCAGCAATAAAAGATAAAAATATATATAGTCATACTCTACGTGTTGTTTTTGCTCAAAATATATGTTTATTATTATGCATGCTCGTGGTATCTTCACGGTTACCTCATCAATCTGTATACGTAACTGTTAATAATAATAGTTTATTTGAAATAATAGCTATGTAAGGTTTTGTAATATAAGGGAGCATACTTTTCCTTACGTATAAACAATTGCAGCTGTAAAGTAACTACTGATGCAATAAATAAAAGGAATAATTTGTAATAATTTATTGAACATTTTTACAACATTTGAAAACAAATTTTTCTCACCGTAAAAATACTTGTCAAATGCACATTTCTTAAATAAATAAAACAAATGTCACATTAAATCTTACTTATTAAAGCTTGTAACGTTTAGACGTGTACGAAAATAACACTAAAATAAGACCTTGCAAATGAATACATTTTGAAGTTAGTTCAGTGGGCTGGACAATATCATTAAATTAAAAATAATACAGTTTTTAATGGGTAAAGTCGCAATCGTAAATTCGTTAAAAAGAGTGATGTCTAAAGTCGCATTTTCTATAGTAGTGTGCTAATTCACTTTTTTACGTATATTACACTTCCATTGCAACATAATGAAATCGTCCGATCCTGAAAAGTAACTGAATGAATTGAATTCAGACAACAGATATGACAAGTATTGAAGGCGATAGATAAAAAAAGTGACGATGTGATGAGTCACTTCTTTTGTTAATTAAAAAGTGCGGCAAAATGGAAATGTTTTCAAATATAAAACCATCTGAAAACTGTATTCTGTGCGATCAAAATATATGGAAATGTGCCTCAAGGTAACAAACATTGATTAACTTCGAACAGCAATCGATAGACGTCCACGAATGTCTGTTTAGAGAGTCAGAATACCTGAATTCCTACGTTGTCTTTGAAAATGAAACTAATCTATGATATGTCATAAAAAACTACTTAAAATAAATCAACTGTCAATGCAAGATGACATGCCGTTTTACGACATGTCTGGAAGCATCGTAAAAAAAGTGTAGAAGGAAGAGAAATTTCTTGCAGCCGAAAAATGAGAGCATCCCGATGGAAAGCACATACTATTACTGTATTAAGCTGAACACTAAATACAATCTAATATTTTGACCACTGGTAAAAGTGAGTTTTGGTATGAATCAAAATTATTGCAAAACTAATCTCCATTGATAATTTCTCAAATGCTTGCAATCATACCTCACACGAATGTATTTATTTATGAGGAAATATGCCGTTTTGCAATCGGAAGGCTATACTGTTACCCCAGTAATTCTTGTAGGTATAGACTTGCGTGTGTAAAAATATAATTAAAAACGAAAATATCATATAAGGTTTGAATAAGTCAAAAAATATTTTTCTATTAGGAGGCAATTTTGAAGTTTAAGTTATGTGTACATGATGTTTCCTCGTCGAATCGAGTGATATACCGACAGAACGACGAACTAATGAAGCCAAACACCGCAACGACAAACGTACTTGGCTTGTACAGCATATGCAAGCACACTTTATAAACGTAGAGTCGAACTAACCATAAACAACCCTGCGTTTGTGTTTCTTGATCACTAAAGAACAAAGAAAGGCGAGGAAAGCAAATATTATAAGCATACGTGTTCTCTTTTGTGATTTCGCATGTATCTAAGGAAAGCAATTTACTAGAAATGTCAACACGCGTAGCGTATCCGGTAAACAAAACAGTAACGTTACAACAGTCTATTTCGTTGCGACACTTCTAGATTAAGTTAAGTAGACAGGTATATCATCAGCATCATCATCAGCAGCAGCAACATCATCATCATCATCATCATTACTGCATTCTCATTAACCGTTTTTACATCATTCAGTTAACAAAATACCTGCAGTCACTTCTGTTAAAACACGCAATGTTAACAATCCCGCTGGGTTTTTTTCATGTCATTTTCAACGCGGATGCCTTATAGTGATTTAAAGTATTTAATCACCTGGCGGAGCAATCTCATCTTTGGTCTTTTTCTGGGATTCATGAAAGCTCGAAGTGCTTGACGCGCAGGTTTTTTGTTGTGGAAGTCTCATTAAAATGCCCACCATGACAGTTTTATTTGAGTATAATAGCACTTCATGGTTTTGCTTCAGTGCGATTGTAGACGTCTTTGTTTGAGATTCTCTTAGGCACGTTGATTCGGATGGATCTTCTAGCAAGCTTCTTTTGGAAGGCATCAGTATCGTATTCGAACGGTTCTGTTTAATGTATACAGCTCCGAATTGTAGACGAACATGTTTTGTGATGTAAGGTATATATAAGCAGGACAAAGACAGAGTATCATCACATAGGCATAGGTGAAGATGTAAATGCCTCGACTCGGTGTAAGACAAAGAAGGAAAACATCAAAAGACGTAAACGGATTGCTGGAGATGCATACAAGAGCAACGAATAGGTCTTCAATAGCAATCTTATCATTGAAGATGTCCCGCTGAGCATATTTACCCTGTATTCGGGTATTTAAATACACACTGAGATAGAATATGTAAATACTTCCTACCTACATCAATATTCTATATAATATGTTCTGCTGTTGTTTCGACTTGCCTTAGACTATTTGCAATATTGCAAAGGAATACTTAAGTTTGGCAGGAACGTGAGACACACTGATAATTCGAAATCAATTAGTAGGAACGATATATAACTCAATATCATACAACATTGAATGCAGTTATTTGATTGATAATAAGAATAGTAACTAATATGTATGAATTGGAAAGTAAATTCCTATTAGTAATTGTTTCTAATTTATTACTGAAATATAATTATTATCACATGTATCCTAGAATTTCAGTATCGCTAGACTATCAGCTCTCCCTAGCAAAAGATCGAACCTTCAACTATCTAGTTAATAGCTATGAGCGATATCCTTTACTCTAACGAGAGAAGCGTTCGTAGAATATATATATATATATATATATATATATATATATATATACAGGGTGGGCAAAAATAAGGGTCCTATTTTTAAAAATTCATAACTTTTTTATTTATTGATTTTTAAAATTTTTTTTTTTTAGAATAAGTAAAGGACCCCTTCCGAAGCAAGCATGAGCCGTATTAGCCCTAAGGAACGTACCCTCATTTAGAAAACATTATTTTTGCTTAAAAAACTCAAAACAGTGTAAAAAACAATACTTTAGTTTTTGTAAGTTTTAAGAAGTGTTTTTCGGCTAAAATTTGTTTTGTTTATTTCAAAAAATCTCGGAAGGGTCAGTCTACACACACATAAAGTTTGGTGAGTTTAACTTTTATTTTGTGGAAGTTATTCAAATTCAAGTTATTCAAATTTAAAGATAGGACCCTTATTTTTGCCCACCCTGTATATACATATATATATATATATATATATATATATATATATATATATACACTAACCACCCCTCTACCGGCTAAATTTGCTTATTTACCAAGAGCTTTGAATTGTTCTAAAAAGAAACAAGAGAAATAACCCAATTTAAGTACTTGAGTCGAAGAAGGGTTGCTTATTTAGATGAATAAATGCAAAATCTTGTCTCATATTACAATCAAAACAGTTACCTCTAATTTAAATTATTAATACACACTATTATTTTTAAATGCTATATTTATACTCAAGTAAAGTTGCAAACAAACCCTTTAGTTTACTTAATTTGCATAGTTATATTTTTAAACAGTTAAAATAAATCATTGTTTTCTGTTATTCGATTATAATTTGATTGTCCTATTTGCTTATATATATGGACTAGTGTTGTTTTCATTACTTTTCAAAAGATGTGCGGCCCTTCCCTCCTGCAAGGGGAATAATTTCTTTTGACAAATTATTGATTTCTAATTCTCCTCCACCGCCTCCACCACAATCAACAAGCAACAAAAGTTTATTTAACTTACTAATTATTTTTATCTACCTCATTTTTAAAGCGTACATTTTACCTTAAAAAGCAGCATCCATTATTCATAATATAAAATTTTAAACATAATTTTATAACTAAACGCTTTAAAAAAAGTGTTTTTAAAAATGTATTTTAGCATTTTATTTTCGTAGATATTTCATTTTCCGTAAAAAATAAATAAATAACAATAAACTTATTAAGTTTTGTTTACGAACCGCTTTTTTACTATTCTGTATAATTACGAAAATATAGATTCGTAGTATAATTATAGATCAACATCCTCTGTTACATAACACTACTTTTCAGGAAACAAAATATCGAATTTTCTTTTTTTAGGCGATGACGTATGACCATCATTAAAAGCTTGGGAGAAAGAAGAAAACACGTTTTAGAGCAGTTAACTAAATTGTTTTTTGCTATGGGAGCAAAATCCGTAGCGCATTTTATTCATGGGGGGTCTACCGTAAATGTGGTTGTGTGATCTTGTCACTCGGACTTAGAGTTAGTAGTTAAATACTTTTATTGTTTCCCCTTACAAGTTAGAATCGCCCGAAGATTGAGAATCATTTTACGTAAAATATATATGACACTGCTCGCCCAATTATCATTCTAAAATAATTGCTTTTTTTCGTCTTACCGTTTTCCACAGTGCTCACTCTTCACTCGTAATCACCTAAAAGAGCAGAATTTCATTTGAGGGGATTTAGCGGTGGCTGTTAATATACAAATGCACCCATATATGATTTATTTAATCTTATATTTTTTAATTGATTTGTTTAGCAGGTAAACCTTTCCAGTAGAAAATTAAATTAATAACTTCTTTAAACTTGGCTAATTAAATATCTTATTTTTAAAGGGTAAATAAAAATATTAAAAGTGTGGGTGTTATTGTAGATCGACGCCTTCAGCCCCTCCCCGCAAAAATGAGATTCTACTTTTTAGCCGATTACGTGTAAATACTCTGATAAAACCTGGTGATGATGATGCTTATTATTATAACTTTAACATTGGTCATGAAAAAAATACCTCCTCCAATCTTACTAAATTACAATATTTGTTTACTATCTATGATCAAGAAACCCAAACACAGGGTTGTTTATGGTTAGTTCGACTCTATGTTTATAACGTGTGCTTGTATATGCTGTACAAGCGAAGTACGATTGTCGTTGTGGTGTTTGGCTTCATTAGGTCGTCTTCTTCTTCTTTCGTGTGAATCAGATGTTTTCTAGTTAGAAATCTTTCTGGGAAGACATTGGATACTTACGGGAAGGACCACGAGAAGGTTGCAAACATCCTTAAGTGAAAGTGGTACTGCGGAACTGACTTGATTCGAACTTGGAACACCCATGTGTTCAGTCCGTGTCGATATCCACTAAACAACCGTCACCTCCCATTAGTTCGTCGTTTTGTCGGTGTATCACTCGATTCGACGAGGAAACATCATGTACACATAACTTAAACTATAAAATTGCCTCCTAATAGAAAACAATTCTCTGACTTATTCAAACCTTATATGATATTTTCGTTTTTAATTATATTTTTACACACGCGATTCTAATATCACTACAAGAATGACTATTTTTCTGTCTTTAATAATAAAGGCAAAATGCACAAAGTAACCAGTTGTACACACTCAGTATTATGAAATTGTTTTATGTGATTAATCGACGTTCCACTCTTAAAATTCTTTATCTAATATATGAACCCGTTTTTTAATAGAGGATTCAATTTCATTTTTATACTGAAACAAAATCTACTTTATTTTTATACTGAAACAAATTTGTCGACTTTCAATATCTTAAAGAATATATCAATTAATCTTTCTTGTTGTTTTTTTTTTCTAATAAATAAAAGTTGACTATGTTCATGCAGAGCAAATTTCTCCAACATTGGAATACATCAAATAACACTACGACAACTATATTGTTGTTGTTTTTCTTTAAATTACTATAATATCAAATAGAAATTATTTCTTTTTTTCTGTAAAGAAAACTACTGTCTTAATAATTGCTGCCCGGAAGGCGGGAAGTGTTTGCTAGTGTGTGTATATATATATATATATATATATATATATATATATATATATATATATATATATATATATATATAATAGTAATAAATATATATTTATAATATATATATATAAATACATATTTGTTGTTGTTATTATCTGTGTACGCATACATCGGGACTCATAAGCATAGAGATATGACTATTCACTACCGGTCATGCGATTCGAAACCCCGGATTACTAGTATTTTGCAAATATATATATATATATAGATATATATATATATATGTATATATATATATATGTATATATATGTATATATATATATATATATGTATACATATATATGTATATATATATATATATATATATATATATATATATATATATATATATATAAAGAGACAGAGAGACAGACAGACATACAGACAGACAGGCAACGAGGGAGAGAGACAGAGAAAGCGATACAAGTGGGCTTGGATTGTCGGGAAAATGTGTTAGTTAAATTCTGTTTGATGTCATAGTAAATATGTAGGGGTAGGCAAACGACACTGTGTAAGGTGATTATTAACAAAATATTTCTGTAATTTTGTGTAATGTTTTTGTTGATAAAGGTGGCTGTCATATATCTTTGTAAAGAATAGTAGAGCACGGTTTGTGATTTATATTGATTCTTCAATGTCGGATGAGCTTAAAAGATCTGTAAATAAATCTAAGAGTGTTGGTCAATGTTACACTAGGCGCGAGGAGACGCAACCCATGTTCCATAAATCAGCCTTTGAATCTTATTTGCTCTCATTTTACAATATGTTATTGTAATTACCATTTGTCTTACGATTCAACCAATATTTAGAGTAATGAGTGTGCTCCTGCATGTAATTGTGTTGTGAGGCGATGTTATGGAAATACTTCGGAACTGCATTTTCCCTAGTCCAAATGATAGAGGTAAAAGGACATATTCAGCAATAAGAAAATGTATGCGTGTTGTTTCAGACGTTAAGTTAATATTTCTTTTCCGCGGGTTAGTTCCTGTTGCACTTAATGCATGTGATCACGTCATGTAATTATCTGATAGATGGCACCACGATCTGGTGACCTTTCGAAGTGTATTATTTCTCTTAAATTAGATTCCTCAGAAATGTAGAAATACAGCAATATTTGAAAGTAGGTATGATAGAATGACGTAGGAAGGAACATTCCATTTCGTAAATGAATTAAGTAAATTGGAATTTTCCGTTCGAAATTAAAGTTAGAAAATGAAGCTAACATCTTCAGAAAGTGTCGTCATGATAGGAAGCACACCTAAGAAATGAGTCAACAGCATCTTACTCGTGCGTGTTGCACATTAAATTATAACGACATTTTTCAAGTCCTTCCGCTCATCTACGGGTGATAGCCGGGAATATAATTATACTATGATGTCTCAATATTGAAGACGTACTAATGTTCTTGAAAACTCACACACGTTCAATTTCTATATAACGGAGTAAATCTGATGTTCCCCTCTCTCATCGGCTATTATATGTTTAGCACCAACAACTTTATATGCTTATCTGTTCTGGCAACCGCCTAGGAAACGTCATTATGGCTGTTTATAAGAAACTATGCATTTATTTCGTTTTCTTTCAAATTATCTTATATTTTCTCCGATAAAGCTGTTTTTCCTACTAGGACTGCCACAGAAGAGGTTGCAACCATTTTCCCTCCCATCAGCATATCTACTTTTACCGTTTTCAATAATACTGTTTTTCTTACTTTTTTACACTACTCTTTTTCTCTTTAAATTTGTTATCACAATAATAATAGCACTCTTCTTCCTTCTACATTCCAGTGTTATAGAATATAAGAATAACGGCTTTGTATTTCTCAAATTCTCATTTGATTATAAAACTTATACATATAGACGTTTCTCCTTTTACGTTCGTTTCGCATTTTGAACATAATACGATTTATGTAACAACAAAATACTAGTATTACCGAGGAACTGAAAATAAATTAATCTAATTCAGATGACTTTTATATAACTCGGATTTTACTTACACGGTTAATATTATACGATTTATGTAACACAAAAATAACAACAGCGGGTCACTCCTAAGACTTGTTCTCGTAAGAAATTGAAGAAAACTTTTAAAATTAAATTCGAAATTAAAATGTTATTTATCTTTTAAATTTAAATTACGTAAATCGCGTTTTCATTGACTATTCGTAAAGACGTGTTAATCTTTTTTCTTTTTTTTTTAAACGTTTAAAAACATGTTTTAATAAAAACAAAATATAAGCCAAGGAATGTTTACACTTGAACTTACTAGAACTGAGTCTATTTAATGTTTAATATATTTTTAAGTAATACACGTTTTAGGTAAAAGCAAGTTTTTCGAGAATAATGCCGAAACTCGGAATAATTTATGTTTCTGAAATAAGAATTCTTCACAACAAGTATGAGAAAAAAAGTAATTGAACATGTGTAAGGGTTATCTTTTAAACATTTATGTTTTACAACTTTATTTATTTAAAGTCAATAAATTCGTAGAGGGTTCTATTAGTTACAAAAATAATATAATTCTCAGGGAAGTAACAACAAATACGCAATACAGATTTTAAAAGAGTTTTGACAATTTTCTTTTTTTATTATTCGTGTCTGACTGCTATTCACATATTAGTTGTTATTTCCCAAGTTTCCGGTGAATGTAACTTCAAAAAAGATTCATTTTAACAACAGTCGACGAAATGTGAATATAATACGCAATATGAAAATCGTAGTCCGAAAAACTCAAACACACACGAAAGAAACAATCAGTTGCACGTTTGAATCATATTTTTATCACAATCAATGTTTTACTATTATTTATTGTTTTTTACTATATTATTTTAAATTAAAACAATATTTCATAATTTCTCGGGAAACGCCGTGGCACAAGTACTGCTAGTAAAAGAAACAAAGTCCAAAGAACACCTAACTATGACGGCGATGATAGGATAAATAACTACTATTTTAAGTACTGGTAACACCAAAAGACGGCGAGAGAACGACTCAACTGTTACTGCTACCAAAAGACGAAAGCGGACGCACTATTGTCTGCGATTACTAATACTGCGTGTGAACACCATTAGCTTTTACTGATTATGATTGTAATAAAATATTTGTTCAACGTTAAGGCTATGTATGTGCATGCATTTTTCACTGTTGTTTTAGTTTGGTAGTTTGGTAGTTTTGTTTTACGGCATATCAACCCTTTTTGGGTTATTTAATGCCGAATCTGGTCATTATAGTGAAAGTTTTTATGCTTCAAGTTCATTATATCTTCAAATGTTTAATCATGGTTTTTGGTTTGGTAGTTTTGTTTTACGGCATATCAACCCTTTTTGGGTTATTTAATGCCGAATCTGGTCATTATAGTGAAAGTTTTTATGCTTCAAGTTCTTTATATCTTCAAATGTTTAATCATGGTTTTTGGTTTGGTAGTTTTGTTTTACGGCATATCAACCCTTTTTGGGTTATTTAATGCCGAATCTGGTCTTGTTTTCTTCTCTTTTTTGTTTCTTTCCCCTTTTAATATCTGTTTCTATTTAACCCATAGTTGGTACCCTAACAGGTACTACCACTCCGGGTCAGGGTGGACCTGGGAGCAATGGTAATTAAAAGGAGGCTCCACATTCCCCAAAGTCCGTAAGCCGGATCTCACCATCGGATGTAGTTTAAGGTCATATCCAGGACCGGGAGTAGGGTAGGAAAAATAAAAATAAAAAAGGGGAGGGAGAAAGGGAGAGGGGCTGTTGTTTTTGTTTTGGGTTTTGTAGAACATAATTAAGTTTTACAAAAAAAAAAAAAAAAAACGTCAATGTAGGTGAATTTCGTCTCAGGAAGCCACAGGTCAGCCTGATCTGGTATCACCAGGTTGTTTTAGTAATATTAGACTGAGTTACTCTCCGAAAGAGCTGAAAATCGTGCATAAGTAGTTATTATTTGCATCTTCTCTAAGTAAAACAGTTTGTATTCATAAATCAATGCTGACACCTAATTTTAGTAAACAACTATTCATTCCGAAGTTTTGAAGTATGTAAGCATAATATATATAATTATATGTATGTATATTTGGTTGTTGGTCCATTCTCAATTTACACATATGTTTCAACAAGGGAGGTCATCAAAACTGTAATAGAGCAATAGCTAGTGCTGGGAATTACTAGAAAGGTGTACTTTACTCACTTTACAAGGAGTATTTATAAATCTACGAAACATGAACACGAGAATAATTATGTCGTTGGCATTCATTTTATTTATTTAACAGATATTCAGTTGATAATTTCTTTTTGAGAAACACATTCTTGGCTGCAAAAAAAACACTTGTATCATTCTACAGTAATCTCTCCTGGACTTTTTTCTAGTCGACGTTAGGGAGTGTGCCCTCTTGTATAGCATTTAAGAAAAACTCCTTCTACGTATGTTGGGAAGTTAGTATGAGATCCTATTTTTTGCTGCCTTTAAAGGCAGTCAGACACGGTCTTACAGGCTGGCTTCTTTGCATGGATGTAATGCACCCGGACGCTCCGTCGCGTAGGCGTCTTTTCTAATAGCAGCCACATGAACAGTCAACGTGCAACAACGTACGTAACATTTACATAAATATTGCTCAGGAATATTTTCTATATTTACAACTGTGGGAACGTCGAATTATATTGGAAAATGTGGACACCGTCTATTTATTAATTTTACTTGTGAAGTTCTTTTTATATTGCATCATGGTATATTACATTAATCTTTAAACCATTTTTACGTTTATCCAAACCAAATTGTTCATGTGAGATTAAATGTGTGTGTATTTATGTATATCCTGCAGCAACGTGTTGTTCTTTACTCTTTTCCCGACGCTCATGTGTTTTCCACCATAACACCACACACAACACGGCGGATTCGTGTTCGCAGAAAATTATACAAGAAAACTTCGTCGCCTAAAACCTTACCTAAAATGTAAAAATTTAAATATTAAATATTCGTTATTTTTTCAAGACTATTTAAAGTGTAACTATAAAGACAGCAACTTGATTTATTTAAAACGTATGCTGCTGACAAGTATGTAATTTCTACATTTCTATTCGCTTTTCTATACATTGTGTCATATTTGATTCATACATTATCTTTGTAAATTCGATGGTTTGATTAAAAGTCCTAAAATCTCAAGTGG
>OY744529.1:82271221-82356221 GCA_963556195.1 Sepiola atlantica | reverse complement strand
TCTTCAACAAGAAAAAATAACTTCATGAGTAAAATGTCATAGTAAAAACAGAAGTAGTTAGCCCTCTAATATATGTTTTACTTAAGGATAAATGCATTTGAAAAACTAAGAAATGATTTAATGCGACCGCGTATACACATTGCAGAATAGAAATAAAACAAAGAATAGTTTCATCAAGGCAACTAAATGTAACGAAATTGAAAATATTAGGAAGTTTTCTCAAGTCAAAATATAAAATAGAAACATACAAATAAAGTTAGACTCAGGGAGCGATTTATCTGCAGACATTAACTACCGACGTTATCTTTGGAAGGAAAAACCTTAATATCAAAAGTATGTGTCATTAATAATTCGAGTAATTTACAATGCACAGATTTGATAGTAAGATTCAAAGCGTGGGGTTTACCTATAAATTATCTTGGCCAAAATGTAAAAACTAAAGAGGCCTCGGCGGATAGATGAATAAAAATGATTAAAAAAATATTTTCCATTTTTTCTGATGCGCTTCGTAGCTGCAACAAATAATCGATTTCTTTTTTGTTTAAACTGGATATACATCTAATTTTCAAAAAGACACCAAATGTTCCGTTGGCATCAGAAGAAGAAATGTATATACTCGATAAAATGGAGGTTCTATAAAGGGCTGAATATAGCGAATAACATTCGCCGATGATACACGTTAATAGAAAAAAATAAAGTGATTCTTGTGTGCGCACACTTTTCCATGGATTTGAACCAGCCATTGAGAGATTACCAATGTCCGTTGCCTTGTCTGGAGGAAATATTTCCGAGCTAAATAAAGAAAAGTGTTTGTCGAATGTAGATTTAAGAAATGAATAGTTTAAGATGGCGGTGGACAAAGAATGCTCGAAGTTATTGTGTATGAATACACATAAAATGTAACTCACATTTGATAAACTAATATAAAGGTGGCACCGGCTATATTTCAGCATGTAATAGACGTATTTCTAAACAGTTTATATTTTGCAACGGCCGATCGGTATGATATCTTAATAATTAGAAAAACTACAGAGAAACATAAAGCGCACATACATGAAGTTTTCAGAAGAATGCATTTGTACGGTTTTAAAATACAATAATATAAATTTGAGTTCTTTATCGAACAAATAAAATATCAGGGACAAATAATAGGTAACACTGGAAGAAAAACCGACCAAGACAGGGCAGCCGTAATAAAGAATATGCCAGCTCTAAAATATATTTTGTTTTTACAGAGTTTCCGTCGATTAGCGAATTACTATAACGTATTTATTTTAAGTATTCACAACCAACGAACGCCTTTAAGCATGACTATTGCAGAAAGAGAAATACTGAATTTGGACGGCAGGATACCAGGCGGCATTTTAGAAAATAATGAATATTCTTCAGACTGATTTATATTTAACTCATTATGATCCAGAACGCGAAATCATTATAGCTTCTGATACAAGTTCATACAGCATAGGAGCATGCATTTAATACAGACTGGGCAATAGCTGATAGTGCAAGTGTCTTGTGCATCCGTACCAGCGAGGTAGAGCAACTAAAAAAAAAAACAAGTACTAGCATCAATTTTGCGGTAAGATTCACCGTCTCGTGCACAGAAAAAGAGTAACATTACAAATCGACCATACAGCTTTATTAGCAATTTAGGGATCGTAGAATGTTTGCCTACACATACGGCAAACAGATTAAACAGATGAGGAATCATTTCCTAAATTATTCTTATAAGATGGATATCTCTCATTTTCAAAGGTCAGTCATGCAAACGGACTTTCTAGATGGATACCGAAATCTGTGAAACCCATTAGGGACACGATGATAGCCTCTCTACGACTTGAAGTTGAGGTTTTAAAAAACGTTGCGTACTATCGTAAGAGAACTGTCAGATAGATACAAACAGAGCGATAAAAACAAGGCGATTACAAATCATTTCATGAAAAATAGTTTAAATACTATCATAGAAAAGAACTGACATTTTGAAGAAGCATATATCTGCGACGATGTAGTAATGTACAGTGATCGGGTGGCCATTCTGGGACATTTTCAAATCATATTCTACGAGATGTTTATGTTGGGCATTCAAGCTATCACCGATAAAGTGTCTCATGCGAAGTGACGACTACTGGACGACCATTGATACATTATATATGGTTTAAATCATGTAACGGAGGTGCGCAAGCAAGAACATTAAAATAAAATTCAAATACTAGCCTTTCATGGAACGACTGTCGTCGAGAATCTATGTTAATTTTGCTGAACCATTAGACGGGTTCTATAATCTGCATGTAGTGGATAGCTTCACTGAATATCCAGATATACTTAATTGTAAACTTGAACGACGGACACACACATTGGGTTTCTGTATAAGCTGTTCGAACGTTTGAGAGCTGTGGATCGTGGAGTATCAGATAACGGTGCAGTGCTTATTTACAACGGTGCATGAACTTTTATAACATTATCTATTTAATATTGATTAAGTGATCCTTATGCGTTATTATATGGTTAATTTCCAGGGTGTTTAGTTTACATCTTACAAACTTAACATGGGTGTATTTATTTGCTTCACGCATAACACACCATTTTAATTAAAATGGTATTTTATTATATCATTATTTCTAATACTTTTAGCTAGTGATGTTGAGGGCTTGTTAAAATACACATTGGATATCACTTTGAAATAGGATATATTGTTTTTATACCAACCTTTATAACTACACTCGGTGGATATTATGAATATCCAAGTACTATATCCCTCTACACGATTACATTTATAATATATGTAAAGTTGAACGCTTTCCGTCAAATACACATTCATTTCCAATTACATTGAAGTTTCAATTGCATTTTCTTATGGTGTCTGATCCGCTATTATTTCTGTTCCAATTTTTTTAAGTATTTAGGCTGTAAAGCCTATAGTTCAGTTCATTAAGTTTAGTATGATAATTTTACAGTGTTTATATTAATAATCCTACCGACTCAAAAACCTCCAAATAATTCCCCTTCAATGATATGGTAGAATTCTCTAGGATTATTGATATGAATAAGCTTACTATGTTATTGTTAAAACCATATACAATTACGTCGACTATTATTCTTCTCATTTATACTATCCCCTGCTGATATATATGGTGCATTTTCAGTTTCCACATTACGTATATATAAGTTGTTAAGTGAATTATTCTTTTTTTAAATGTATATTTATCCATAGCCATGTTATAGTATTGGTGTCGTATTCTGTTAACTATTTGGATTCTTTACCGATGTACTCTTAGCAAACATACTTTATTTATCATATACATATCCTATTAATGGTTCGGTGTAATATTACTTGTTCTCTTGAATATCATGCTCGTACGAGGATGGCTTAAATATTCTATTCGAGATACTTGAAAGAAGTGCCTTCTTCACACTTTGCAGACAGTAAGAATTATCATATATCTAAATGAATACATGCGTGAGTTGGGCTAACTTCTCGCACGAACGGTAAAGTAAAAACGGTCTATTCCAAAATTAATTCAATATTAGACGCACCATCTTTTTATATGCCGTTCATATAGATGTGATATCAGATTCGCAAGTTTAAATAATTGGCATAATGGTTATGTAAAATTTAATTTTATAAATTACCTTTTATTGTGTATTGTTTTTAATGTCAATATTTTTTTAAATTTTAATATAACAAATGTTCTGTGTCGCAATGTTGTTTGATTTTCTGGACAACTATTAAACATTTGTGTTCAAACGTATTTTACCGATGTTAAAATGTTTCAAACCTCGATTGCTTTCAAGAAAAAAGCTACCGATTCGATTATTGTAAATTGACAAAATGTTAACGTTTACTGTAATTAGGTGGTAACTGGAAGGAAGACTTTACACCAAAAATACACAAATTCATCTAATATTTATTGAAAAAAACGGTCGCAATTTTTCTAATATTTGCACTTTTTTCAGAAGTTATCTCCCTTGCCAAATTGTAAGCTGAAATGTTTACAAATTCGTAAGATCGTATTTTAATCTTTTTTCTTATTATACTGGATAACGTTGCGTATTTTTCTCTGTACAATGTTATTTTCAGCTAACACGTAAGTGCATTACATACTTCATACATTTCCTTAAATATGTCCATGTCACTGTTAAACAAATGAACCACTTAATTTTAAACTAACATGACTACCCGGTATTCCCCGGGAAATAAAAATGTATGTGTATCAATTGATGTCCTACTGTTGTCAAACGCAAGGTAAATCTCACTGTGCATACCAAAAACAAATAATCGAAGTGAACCTTACACCACCCCAACTCCAAAATACAACCAACAATGAAACACAACAAAAATAAACAATATGCGAGTTACATCTTACTAAAAAGAGAAATACCATAGGAAAGTAAAAGAAACGCGAGATAAGTTTTACTTAACAATATATATATATATATATATATATATATATATATATATATATATCCCCTCTCCTTCTATCTCTCTCCCTCCCACCCTATCTCTCTCTCTCTCTCTGCTGTTAGCGATGCCGTATTATTATTTTATTTGTCTTATTAGTGTGTGAAGCAATAGCTTCGTCAATAGTAACATAATAGATAAGAGGCTGGGAGCAGATACTACACTTTGAATTATTTATCTTCACAAAATATAATAATTTGAATTACTAACAAATTAGGCACAATGGGATCAAACGTTGGTCATCATTGGTCAACAGTTATACACATTTTACTCTTAACTACTATACCACAATTACACTTGGGAAGACATCGTACTTAACATATCTTAACATTGTTGAACATTTTTTTTTCATAAATCCATTTATTTACAGAAATTTATTGAATTCAAACAAAGAGTGGGATCTTAGGGAAAAGAACTAAGAAACTATGAAAAAATATGTGTTTATGATTCGGCATTTATTAATGAATTACCACTCCCCCCTAAACACTGATTTTATCTATTATTGTATAATCTTTTAATTGGAATAGGTTAGTGTAGTATCGGCTCTGATGTCATAGGATCGTCATACCAGAGACTACCCCCTTTTTAATCTCTTCCAGGTATTACATCCTCCTGTGGAAGAAGGGATTAATGTAGTATCTGTTCTTTTGTCATGAGACAATTTTCCCAGAGATACCGTCTTCTTGAAAGACAGGTGGTAGTGTAGTAAATTTTTATTTTTCCATGATAATATACTCACCATCATTACTTTCTGCTTTTATAGAGAGATCCTCTCAGCTATTAGATCCTCAATTTTTGAAAAGGGTGTTGTAGTACCTGCACTCTTGTCATGATACCATTCTACTAGAAATTGCCTCCTCCTTTGTTTCGTTAGTATAGTATATGTTCGTTATTACCTCCTTCTTTGAGGTTCAGTGCATGTAGTAAGTTCCTCTTGATATTATCCTCCCAGCCTAGAAAAAGTATGCGATCGGGAAAGCATACATCTCCTAGTATAATATAAAGTATAGTTTTCATTAGTAAAAGATTCAGATTTATTCCGATTAAAATTTAGTGTCATGCTTTAAAAATAAATTATTTTATTATTGTATGTCTGTAATGATGTTAAGACGCAATATCTTAATAGAGAAATTGAAAGTTTTCGTCAGCTTTTTGTAAATGTCTATTAATGTAATTAAAGAAGAATAGCATCAACATTTCTGGTATAAAGATAATTATTCAAGACCACCGCACGATTCGAAACCCCGGAAAAAATCATATTGAAAACTCAAATTCTGACGTCTTAATCCTCACAGCCATCATGAACAACTACATAAATGTTGGGAGTTTTAAACCTGTCGGCGTAACAGTGTTCAACGTATGAAGGAGCATGCATTAACGATATGAGTTTACTGCTGTTTTCATACGACTCTCTATAGTGCTCATATATATATATATATATATATATATATATATATATATATATATATATATATATATATATATATATATATATGCGTGGAATATTGAAGTAGGTTCTTCCCGTAATATTCTCAAAGTTAACCCAATAAAAAACGAAAGCATACTCTATTTGTCACACTAAATCATACACCCAATTGTAAAGATATTTAGAAAACGTATATGATCACGTCAGTCAGCAGATAGGAAAGCTATCTAACAACACTGGAACAGATTAGATCGAAACATCTGAAAAAAATATGAGACGACTTTCACAAGCAAAACTTTTAACATAATGATGCTCGTGTACTGACATAGGAATACCTACAAAAGTCATTTCATAAACACATGCTAGGTGTATGTAAACACACTAACAATTACAAAATTATAAGTACTTTGTTTAAAAGTATGCTATAAATGATATATAAGTTTATATGATTGCATTGAGAGAGAGAAGGAGAGAGATTGAATATTTTGCTCAATCACAGCTCTAATATATATATATATATATATATATATATATATATATATATATATATATATATAAAGTATAAAGGTATACTCAAAAAAGAATAAAAGGGAAAAACCAGTAGAGTGCTCAATTAAATTAAATTAAGAGCGTAATATTTTTATTTTTAAATACATGTTTTAATCAGACATGGACCAGTGGTTTCTGACAAGAAACGAGTTGAATTCCCGATTCCGTCTTCTTCAGCATAGTCTGAAATAGTAAATGATGGAATTTCTTCAAAAAACACATATAACTGTTATGAAACGCTATGTACACAGCATTTTGAAATGGAGAGCCGACGAGAAACGCTTAGGTCAGAAAAAGCCGTTAAAAGATTCTATATTTAGAAGTGAAGCAAGAAAGAAAAGAGAGAAAGAAAGAAAGAAAGGCATTATGAAACACAAACACACAAACACACACACACACACACATATATATATATATATATATATATATATATATATATACATATATATATATGTGTGTGTGTGTTTGTGTGTTTGTGTTTCATAATGCCTAGTTTAATACACTCGGGAGTTTTAGGTTTAATTCTGAAGATTAAAATTATTTATTTTTGTTCGCTGTATGATATTATTCTAAAATTCAAACGGTCGATTTCATATATTTCGCTGAGATTTTAAAAGAGAAAGCTATTTACTATTTCCGTATCTGTTTGCTGCGCAGAATTCCCAACCGGCTTTCCGACTCGTTGTCTCATTCGAATCAGCCAATGATTTTATCCGATAATTTAATTTATTCATCAACAAAAAGGCGCAGACAAACATACCGCAGAATCGATTGATATCTAATCATGATGTCCCTTTAGGGGAGAGTTTGCCAGTTTTGTTGCTTTCTGATTGTTTACGATCTTTCTAAATAAATGTATTCCCAGTACGAACAATGAAGCAGATTTGAAATCTTAGTTACAAACAAAAATAAACAGTCGATGTTGTTAATGCTGTATCGTTTTTTATACAACTGACTATATTAAAGTTTAATACTCTTTATATCTGTAAATTTATATACACTTCCAAAGTTACTGTTATATCATAAGTTCTATATTATACAAAAGCATGTATGTGATGTATACTTATTGAACGAGGTGTAGTGCACGTTTAATGCAGGTTAAAACACCATTAGTGTAATGTTATTGTTGTAGACCCGTGCTAGGGGTCACAAAGATAACAACCACAAATTGTGACAGGTTAAAATATACAATGTATTTATTCATAGCAATACAGTAACGCCACTAAATGTGGTAGGAGATGACCGGATTCCTACCATGCGGTAAAACATGAATAGGAATGTCCTCTGTTTGAGTCTTTGCAACCATGGTATTTATTATAGATGGTTGCTTCCATTAGTTCTTCAATATGGGTGATGTGTACACCACAACAGTTATAAATATGAAAATTAAAAAAAACAGCATAAATAAGTCAGACTATATACCTTCGGTTTCCTACGTAAGCATGGGCTAAAGTATTTTGTAAGGCTTACTTCTTCATATACTATTACGGATTCCCGAAGTAATGCCCCGAAAAAGTTGATAAATATAAAACTATTTATCTGATCAGATTGAATTTTGCATGATTTTTCTTGTTATCAAATAGCATTAGATACATACACTAACTTAGCAAAAATTAGAAGTTGAACTTTTGTCAAAATTTAGACATTGACCGAATTTGTAAGTCTCAAGGTTATATAAGAGGTGTTATGTCATTGACTACAACATTGACGAAATACCGAGTCTGTGTGATCAATTGAACCGACGTTATCGCAAAATGTGTGATTTTACATTTTCTTTGACATTTACCGTACATTCTAGTAGTTCCGATTTAGACCATGCCCAATATTCTGGTAAATTTAGGTAACTATTAGTCAGGGAATGTGGACGCTCGACTGTGCACAAGCAAACACACATAGTAACACACCTACAACATAACCTCATTTGCAAAGGTGAATACAAGAATGAACATTCTTAAAACGTATTTGCGTGTTTTTCCATGGAAACAGTATTTATAAAAGTCTGACAGACAAACAAAATATTATTTAGGACGTAGGCGTGAGAAGACAACACATAATTATAGTTAAAAATTATCTTTGTAAATGCAAGAAACATGTTATTTAAATAAATGCTATTTTCAATGTAAGTATCAAAGAGGATCGAAAATATCATTTTAAATTTAAGCATGACCGACAACCGACGGATGGAGAATTTTATATAGATGCTTTAATTCACGGAATATATATGAAACAGGAAAACACGTGGTTATTGGTGAAGGAGGAGAATGAATAAGAATTATATATATGATAATGAGATGTAAGTCAGCGATATGGATAGATACCGCAGTGTACGACCATGTGACACTCCCACGACGATTGTCGACCCCAACGTTCTTGGGGTGTTTTTTTGTTATTCTTCATATTCTGTTCTGGCGATGTCGTCTATCCCACTGACAATCACCGAGGACACAAACACTTGTGTACAAGTCTACCAAAACCAAACAACGCAGACTCACCAAAAGAACACAAACTCGAATAAAGTAGTATAAGTCATTTTTGCTTTGCGTGTGTGTGATCCTGTCCACATCTTGAATAGATTCCAGTATATGAACTTTGACCTAACTGAGATAAGTCGTCTGTCGATGCTTCTATTGTCGTTACTCCAAGTCGTCAGCCTATCTCACAATTTATTAAATCTCTTCAGAACTCTGAATGGACCCTCAGCTTTGCCTCCATATGTCTGAAGCCGAACTCTCTCAGGGACCTCATCAGCCGCACATTGCCTCAAAAACTCTGATTCTTAAATATATTAACTTATGATCTGAAATATAATGGCCATTATTTTTTAGAGTGTGCTGTGAAAATCATCTCACTCTCTCAGCCACTCCAAGCTGATTACATCGGAATTATCAAACAACCTGTCTCATCACACGTCTGAGTGTTTTTCTTTTTCGTGAATCATGTTCTCAATATTCTCTGAGGCCACGCCACTTCTTACTCATTTAGCTCTCGATTGTATTTCCCTTTTGGTGAATCACTTCCTCACATTGTCACTGGTCTTGACTCGAGATTGGAACCAGTCCATAATAGCACATCGGTAGGAATGCGACTGTAGTTGCGTTAATAACTCGCTGGTAAGTACAAAAATGGGAAAAGACCGACCACTGCACATCTTTAGAAAGATCTAATTCAGAGAATATACTTACTTTGACACATAGGCATACACAAGCCTTCGCCACATTATTAAGAACAAAATTCCGATACTTATCACGCTCGTGGGCCAGTTTTTTAACTATGTGGAGCGTTACACCTGTACCAACTCTTATCTGGGCGGCCCATTATTTTATTGATAGTCATCCGGAGTTTTCCTCAATTAAATCTTTGGATGATTTCAGTACGTAGTTGGAGTTCCATAATCGGAAAATGTGTCAAAACTATGTTCTTTTCTTTTTTTCAAACCACGCCGTTAATAGATTTATTTACATACTTTCTGGTGTTTGAATTTCGTTGTCTATTTCGCAGATTTACGGCAAATATTATGTTCAACATTTCATTCCAAAGGCATTGTTCCCCGCTGTTAAACGTTCACAAAAATACGTCTACCTACAATCAGTGTAAATTAGTTGTTTTTACTACTCTGTGTACCTAAAACTGAACGGAACTTCAATTAGAAATGTTTATTTCAAAGAACTCCCCGTTTGGTAAACACAGTACAACGGAGCTGCATGCAAGCTGACTACAACATGGTATATTTAAAGTATAATGTAAACAAATTGTTGTTGAGCGTCTATCTCAATTAATTAAGTTTTGCCCAGTTGCAACTATCGTTACTTATTCTCACAGTGTCGTATCTCCGTCCGCTTGGCAAACTCATTAACTATTATCTAAGTCAAAGTAGCCCCATTTTTTGTTGCATCAATTATTTGTGTATTTAGAATGAGTCAAAGTAGCCCCATTTTTTTGGTTCTTATATGTAATCGATACGTCTACTTGTATTTACAAAGTTCTATTTAATTCCAACTGATCTGTTAGTTAGCTATCTTGACTGTTAAGGCACTATTATGTTTATCAAAGTATTTCGAATGTTTTCTATCAGTAGTGTTCCTTGTATGGTGTATACCCTCACTTTGATTCTGACTTGTCCTAGTTATGGTTTCAAAGTGTATAAGAACACTTCATATAACTCTTTCAATAAATGAGTAATAGCTCCCAAAATCTGGACCACATATTTTAATGGGTGTATTTTCTTAATTCTCAGCAAACAATTAATAGAAACTTAAGTGATAAATGATTTCTTGAGTTTAAAACATCAGATCAAAACATGAGTGTTATTAGACTCGTTTAATTAATTCTAGAGCATGTGTTCAGATGTCTGCATTGCTTGAGGCGCCATGAAATCTGTCCACAATATCTTTCAAAACCGAAGGAGACCTCCTCCTAATAGCCGTCCCGAGTACCTTGATCTTCTTTTATCTCTATGATAGATCCAGAAAATCTATATACACAAATGTATTGGCTATGGTATTTCTATAAACAATCAGTATACACGTATCGTTCAGCCTCCGAATTTCTCTCACAGCCAATTATTGTACAGTTTTTGAGAGCTTGCTGCGTCTTGCCAGAACAATAACTTTACAATAAAACACAGATTAACCGTTCACAGATCTTTCTTGCGCATAGTTTTTCAGACTCCGTTGAACTAAGTATCTGATGCTACAGATCCACTGATCTGTACAGGTTGTGCGGCGTCTTCAATGGCTTGGATTAGTTTTACTGGCTTTAGGAAGCTCCTACACTGTCCAAAAGTGTTCAATATTGTCAGTCTAATCCTGATTACACATTGCAGAAAGAGAATTTTCACATTTGAACCGATGCATGAAAGCGTTCTTCACTTTATTGAACACTCCTGAGGTTTAGTAACGATTCAGGCAGCATATTATTCAATTCGAACCCTATTGAGGTCTAGTTATGTTTTCATTTTTTGTTTTCGCCATGCTTAGGAATATAACGGTGACCTATGAATTAATGAAAATATATATGACAAAACATTGCTGAATCCCGTTTTCGTGGTAACCTTGTATCCAAACGGTTGTCTTTATGTTTTCTATTTAATACAGCTCTCTGACAAGTCTCGCGCATTGTTTATCTGCTTTATTCAGTTTCGCCACAATATAATATTTTACATTTTTGATACTTGCTCATTATAATCATGTTCAGTACTCTTGCTCAGACAAGTTTTTATTTGTATTTTCACGTTCCATACTACTTACCCACAAGTAGTTCTCGTTCTCGTAAGAGCAGAAAGTTTTATATGGAATCTGAGTGACAGGAATACATTTTAAACATATTCTAATTTGTTTTAACACCAGCTGTATTCCATTACATTTTAGATGATACTTTCGTTTATTTTATCTAAAATGTGGGTGACAATACACCTCTTCTAGATTACAGACCTGTTGATATCTGCATTGTGCATTCTTTTCTTCGGCATTTCCATATTGTAATAACCCTCACCGTAACTTCCCTCCGTACCAACTATTTATGTTGCTACTTCATTTTTTAGAGGGTTACCTTCTAGAATTGTATTAGTTATTTTCATCTACATGAACACACATGTTCCTTAGTTAATATAATACATTTGTCATTTTATTTGCGATATTTATACCAACTGATGTGGTGTGTAATTCCAATTCATGTCTGTCAATTTGTTTTCATCTTACTTGTGATTGATCTACGTAACTGGATGAGGTGGGTTCGTTACGACATTAAATGTGTATGGTGCCAATCCTTTCTTTTGATTCCTCAAGTCTTTTTTTTGTGTTTTCCGGACTGTTGCTAATGTTCCTATATTTATTAGTAATGGCTTCAAGTGTCATGGCATTTTTGTCAATGTCGTAAGTTCAAAGAATGTACTTGTATTCTACTTCTTTGAGCATTACACTGTGATCAGGTTTAATATTTCGTAAGTGTTTACTTTATCTTAACTATTATGATGCCAGTGTTTAGCTCGAGTTTGTTTGTATGTTTTAATTTTAGAGTATTTTATACTAATTCTTTTTATAATCAGGCTGGTACGATCATATGTGTGTTATTTGTGGAGGATTTGAGTCAGTTCAATATATTCCTGTCAATTTCATATTAACTTTTTGGCGCTATTTCAATTTGAGCTTACACATTACATTATTATGAGGATCGGTTTCCGCATCCAAAGATTTTCATAGAGGATTTGGCGGTTTAATCATTCTAGTGTGTTGTAAGGTCTCACTTTTCCCTTCTATCCAAATTTGCCGTCGTCTCTTTTACTATATTTTTCTGAACTATTCCTCGTGCTCTAATATTTATTTGTATTATAGTCAATTTTCATGTCCTATATTCAATTTAATTTCACTGGCAAATTGAATGTTCCCTTTATATAGCCCTACGATCTGCTGGGACGGCGAAATTTTTGAATTCGCAGTGTTATGTTCCTGCTGACTATTATGATGACTTAAACCTTGCTTAGATGAGTTTATCTGTTTCTGCGTCCATGTTCCAGATGATATTTTACTTTTGATTTTACAGTATTGTCCATGGTTTTTCCTGCACCATTTTTTGTATGTTCAAAGCGCAGACGTTTAGATAGTTCCCAAGAGACTGCCATTCTGACGCAGTCGTGTATGTTCTTGAATTCTTTTGGACCTTCTCTGTTGCAATAACTAGTGTGGTCTAGTGTGTGTTGTCCCTCCTCGGTCTTCTCATCCCCCTTGCCCCTATGCAAATATTTTGTATTATTATTATTATTATTATTATTATTATTATTATTATTATTATTATTATTATTATTATTATTATTATTTGTACCCACAACGAGTTCTCACACCAGTCACCTTCAGTGTTGTCACTGACAATAACCGGTAGTGTCTCCTTGAGTCTGAGTGGCAACACACTTTGCAAGATTACCAATACTCTCCATTTCTATTCGATAACCATTGTTATCGACTGTGCTGTATCGCATCGGAAGCTTACCATTGATTTCTTGCTGGTAACGAACAATTCTCTCATCTGGGATTTTGGTGGCAAAAAGCTTCTACGTACTCTCCGCACTCTTTTAGTAGAAGTCTGATTAGTGCTCGTCCTCCTCAATCTTCCCATTCTCATTAAATATTAACGACTAGTTTGTGTAGTATAAGCCAAAGCTGGGATCATCACTTTTTTAGAAGAAGGGTGGTTGATGAAATGTCTCGCAGTTACTGTTCCTTGGGGTCATATGGTGGTGTTTTTTCTTGTTGGTGCGTTCTTCTTCTTCTTCTTCTTCTTCTTCTTCTTCTTCTTCTTATTATTATTATTATTATTATTAGTAGTAGTAGTAGTAGTAGTAGTAGTAGTAGTATTATTATTATTATTATTATTATTATTATTATTATTATCATTATTATTATCATTATTATTGTTATTATTATTATTTACTATTATGAGTAGAAGTAGTAATAGTTATAGTACTAGTAATAGTAATAATAACATTCGTATATCAAAGCATTGATAAAAGAAGTATGTTTTTGTAATATTGTTTCAGACAATTAAATAATTGATCATTGAACTGTCAAAACCACCGCTAACGTTGTATTGCTCTTGCTATGCGTTCGAACTATAATGTCTTATTTAAAACAAGTGACTGATCGAAATTTTCCAATTAAAGTTTATCCCATGAAATAGATATGGTGGAGACTATTTCGATTGAACCTGCGAATGTTTGATTATATCAGCTCGAGGCTGTCTTATTTCCGCTGAACGCCAGTCTTTGTCAATGTGCCATGCGTAATTAATTTGAGGCTGAAGGTTTGACATATTTAAATCAATCGAAACAAATCAAATGATAGGTGATAAAAGAAAACGATGATTAGAAGGGGGTGGGTGTCGCACTGAAATGAAAGCTTCAACCGAGGTCAACTCCGTTGAGGTAACTAAACAAGAAGATGTTTAAGCAAATTTGGACTGAAAACATTCCTTTATATTCTATTTGGATATTTCATTAGAGTCAGATCGAACGGAAATTAAATTTTTCATATGCTGCTTTACTAATAGTTAAACCGTTTGACAAACAGTCAAAACAATACAATTTGGCATTCAACTAAATTCGATTTTATATCAGGCTAATATATATATATATATATATATATATATATATTTGTATATTTATATGCATATATATTTATATATATATTTATATATATATATTTATATATATATAAATTTTACGTACACATAAATATATATACGTACGTTAAGATTACGTTATGTATATATATGCATATATATGCATATATATATATATATGAATATATACACACAAACATACATATATATATATTTATATATATATATATATATACATATACCTATATATATATGTATATTTATATACATATATATATATATATACTTATATATTAATATATTGTCATAATTTCTTCAAATCTATTTCTAAAACTATGATACAACCTACATTCTAAGCACACAGAATGTCCCCCTTCCCTCCACTTTCCCCAGCCTCTAAAAATATATGTCACACTTCACCACGACAAAAATTTCAGCCCCCTCTCATCCCTCCCATCTTACGGCAAGTTCAATCATGTTCTCACCTCTCCTCATTTCATTGCTGTTTTAATGGTACCCAATGAAAGCTTTCCATGTAATTTCATTCTTCGCCACCACTGACTTCTCACAGACTGGACTCTCATCCAGGGTTCCCAGTAGCCACAACTACTACTTTCCTTTATCTCTTGGGTATGTTAACTCAAAATTTCGATGTACTTGCATGACATTTTTCTTCAAATTATCATTCTGAGGAAGTCTTAAAATAAAGACACCACGTTGTTGAATATATAAACACTATTTCTTGTATTTTTCTTTTTTCCATTACCCATATATATATATATATATATATATATATATGTATATGTATATATATATACATATATATATATACATATATATATATATATATACATATATATATATATATATATATATATATATATGTGCGTCAACGATTAAGTTATACCTAGTGCAATCCTAATGGAGTATATGTATCAAATGCCTTATATAGTTCTATTATATATTCATTGCGTGTTTGCGGTTATTAGAGTCTATCTCCAAAATACTAAACAAAAAATACTATAACTTAATGTATATGTTTATACATCATGGCAAGGAGATTCAACTTCATTTTAAGCAGCAGTTAGCAAGGCATTTATGAATTGACTGTAACTTGCATGACAATAATGTCCATCATATGCATTTAAAGAGAAAATTGTGCTTCAAATCGATAGTCGCTTTTGTGGCCACCCAGCACGAATTTATACGCTTTTTTCCTTCCATACAAAGACATCAGCGGGTGTGATCGGTTTTACATTTTCAACATACGCCCACCAGCCCTTAAGAGTGTAAACTCAACGTATTCAGACTAATTAAAGGAGGTGACTGTGGTTGTTTTATTGGTCCCCCGATTTATAAAATCGGGGGACCGATGTTTTGAGGCATGTCCGTCCATCCGTCCGTCCGGATTTTTCTCCGCAACCATCAATTGAATTTCTCTGAAATTTTGCATGAAGTTGTAATTTTGGTCAGGGTAGAATGTAACCTTCTCCAATTTTTGAAAAAAAATCTGGTTAGCCCCAGGAGGGGGTCAAAAGACCCCGGAATGGAAAAAAAATGATTTTTGCTCCATAACTTTTCATCCATCCATTCAATTTCTCTGAAACTTGGCCGAAATATGGAGGCAATTGTTCCTAATAGAAAATAAGTATCGCTGACCTTGGAAAGAATCTGGTTCGCGCCCCCAGGGGGGTCAAACGCTTGATCCATCCATTCAATTTTTCTGAACCTTGGCCAAAATGTAGAGGCTCTTGTTCTGGATATTAAATGAGCATCCTTGCCGTCAGAACAATTCTGGTTCGCGCCCCCAGGGAGTACAATATGGGTCAAAAATGCCCCAAATTGGCCAAATTTATTGCATTTTACACTCGCCACATCGAGTCACATAAAGAGGGGGGCCACGCACGCGCGGCTTGTTCTCAATGTTAAAAGACGCCGTCGGAAATTAACAGATAAGTATGTTTGCCTTAATTTCAGGTAAATATGTATTGACTCTCCATGCATATCAACCACCTGTACAAGCGTGTTGTTTTATCTTAAAACTTCTAAAAAAATGTTTTCCGTTTTTTATGTATACATTCTATTTTAATGCGGTCGCGTCAGTGAATACTCCACTCTGCGATAGAGCTTAGTTGATAAAGCTTTTGATAATAAGGATTTTTTTCTTTTCTTTCCTAATGCATACGTGTTTAATGACGCGCGGCGTGAGTATTATGTTATATTTACAGCTTTAAAAGAGGCTACGTACAAATGGCCGATGCTCAAATGGCTCAACAACAGAACAGCTTGATTGTTATCGGTTATTCATAGCTTCACATTTTAATTTAATGTTCGCGATAATAGTATATGGGAAAATCATTTTTGTTCACCCTCTATGCGGATTCATTACCATTACTTTGAAATTGAATCGAGATCAGCGTTTTTTACCCATGAAAAATATTGATATTTTCTTATACGAGTTTGTTCCTGAATACAATAAGGAACTACGTCGGATACTCTGAAGCAAGTTGTTTTTCAATCTTACTCAAACACCCAAAATACATCTTCATTTACCACTTGGCATATTATTCAGTTTATACATTTGTTCACAATCTAGGAAAGTCTGTAGTGAAAGTTTGGTGTATTGCTGCTCGTCGCGTTGATCAGAGCTAGTAACGTATTGCGATTGACAAACGAAATCGGAAATGTTTCAAGCAGTGTATCATTATAACACTATATTCTATTTGTCTTATTATTTCATAAATTTCTAATAAATAAATCTACTTTTATAATAGCTGTCTATTGGAAATGGTTCAAAGATTATATATCTATAAATATTTATGTGACGAGAAACAAGACTCCTTTGATAAATGATCGTTTCAAAAACATAATGATGGCTGCATTTCATTGAATAGTATCCCTGATATCAAAGAGGATGTTATATCAGCTGCATCCTAACGATAACATTATATGAAAGTTAGGGAGTCAGTTGAGTATGGGTAGATCAGAACGACTCATATCCAGTAACATTATTTATACAATTTATCTCCGTCAGGTCGGCACTTTCTCACGAGTAAGTGCACCTGAATTGTCAGACTACGAACCGCTTTTGCGGTGAATTGTATTGGCAACTTTGAGTGAGCGACATACACTCTACCAACTATCAAACAAGATAAGACCGATTTTAAAGGTCACATCTGCATCGAATACACGCCTTAAAAAGTTGATTGTAGTTTATCAAATATTCGTTAGTCCACACAAGAGACTGACATTTTATTTCCGATTGAAGCTCAATGCCCAGAAATTGATTGCATCATGTTCGAAACAATTGTAAAAAATGTTATCAGAATTATTCGATTTGATTTTCTTTCGAAAAGGAAACCATTTCTGACTCCAAAATAAACAATATCAGTATAGAGTGAATGCGCAAACACTGCAGGGATTCAAGGCTCATTTATTGTATGTTCTTTTGTCTGCCATTATTGTTTTACTTATTGCCATATTGAATTGAACTGAATTTAAATTATTTATTAGAGAAGGGTTTCGGTTATGTTGTGACATTTAAAAGAGAAAAAGAGATCCATGTATTTATTTATTTCATAGATAAACAAGTGATACTGAAATAATGATAATCGCGTTGACACACCGGTTCTTATGAGATAACTTTGGGTCCGTTTGCTACTTAATTCATGACCATGTGAGAATACCAGATGATTATATGGAATGACTCTCTGCTTATCCCGGCAATGTTTCCAGTGATCAATGGACTTCTTCTTCACACTGGATCCAACCAATTCCGTTTAAAGAGCATAATGGTTGATGATTTCGGAACAGTTGTTTAATGAGAGACTCCCAATGGCAGAAGTCTTACAAAACGTGTCTATTGTATTTCGAGATCAGATATAGGCTTTTCTAATGAGGTTGAAAAGTCGTTAAGTTGTTAAGCGCTCGCCTTTCAATGTTAGTGTTCATATCTCGGTATATTAGCTGACACTCGCGTTACGTTCAGTCATTTCTAACTTAATTTCAAAGTGCGGTTGACAATTATGCAATGTCTTCGTCACGTTGGCTGTTTCCGAATTGATTGAGTTTCATTACTGATAGGGAGTTTTGTTATTACACGAAATTGGCTGAAATATTGTAAGATAAATTATACACACACACACACACACACACACACACATATATATATATATATATATATATATATATATATATATATATATATATATGGATATATATATAGATAGATATATGTTGTGCACATATGTTTACCAAATGTACATTTTATAATTTTATGAATCTCCCCACCAGCAAATAACAGTTTTAAAAGATTCGCAATTATTAAAAACACATTGTAGTAAAGCTAAATTTATAATTACTTAACTAAAGTTTTCTTCATATATATATATATATATATATATATATATATATATATATATATGTGTGTGTGAAATATAATCATCCACATGAAACAGTCTTCTCGTATATACGGAACTTGTCTGAAAGGTATCCGACATAAGGCTAGAAATAGTATTTTAAATACGTAACGGGGTTGGGACCCTAATCACCTTCAAAGTAGGTCTTGTGTGCTTGCACACACTTAGCCCACCGATCCATCCACTGCCGAAAACACCTCTGGAAGTCTTCTTTTGGAATGGTGTTAATCTCCGCCGTCGCGTTCCGCATTATCTCTTCTCTAGTTTCAAAACGGGCACTATTCAGTAACGTTTTCAATTTTCGAAACAGCCAGAAGTCGTAATGAGATATGTCTGAAGAGTAGGGAGGTAGGGCGAACGACTGGAATTGTCTGAATGTCTGGCCAAGCAATTTCGGATCAATTAACATAAAAGTGCTGGGGCGTTGTCATGATGTAGTCGCCAGTTTTTCACCGTCTTTATGTCTGCTCTGATTTGCCGGACTACGTCATGGAGACGCCGAAGAACATCTAGATAGTACTGTTTTGTCTATGTTTGTCCTTCCGGGCGTATTCTGTGATGCCTAAGTCTACGGATTACAAAGAACACCGTCAGCATAACCTTAATTTTGCTTTGTCGCTCTTTTTTTGGTCTCGGATACTCGGGATGCTTCCATTGCGACGACTCCCTTTCCGTTTCTGGGACGTACCCGTACACCCATAACTCATCTCTAGTTATTACGGTGTTCAGAAACCCAGGATCAGTGTGGGCAATTTCCAGAAGATTATTGCTACTTGAAAACGGAAATTCTTTTATTTCTGCGACAACAACTTGGTCACAAATTTCGCAGCCACTTTGCACATGTTAAAATCACTACGCACTATAGCATGTGCAGAATCTTTACTCACTCCGACCTCTTGGGCGATCTCCCGCACGGTTGAACGACGATCTTTCATCGTCAAATTTCGCTGCACTTTGAAACCTGCCAGAACGCTGGTCACTCTCAGCTGTGTACGGCCATTTTTGAATAGGTTAAATAACTTATTAATTTGTGTTACGTCCATCGCATCTTCTCGAACCCTTGCTGAATCTTACGAATTGTTTAGCTTTCAGAATACCAAAGATTTTTACAAAATTTGATACAGTGCCTTAGCTCAACCCGTTCAGCAATCTTGAGAGAATCGGTAATGGAATAACACGTGACGTAGTACCTCACTCAGCCACCAACTAACGCGCAAGAATGCGGTAGTAAAATGCACACATGCTCATAAAGGTGTCTTCCTTCACTGCGTAGAGTGGCGTCGCCTTATCCTCACTATTTCGCACTGAAAAAAAAATGGTCAAATACTTTTAAGATAGGCCTATTAGACTAATGGAAAAAGAACAATAATTCATTTGTGGATAAGAGAAGGTACACATTAATTTGCTTATGTCACGAATTCGCGGCCTTTCCCGACATACGTTAACTCTAAAAAATGCACTATTTTAGAAACAGTTTTGAGTTACATGCTCCAATTTACCGGATTATTTAATCTTTTATGATACCAAAAACTGGGGAAAGTTTGAAATGAATCTTAGAGGTACGATGACATTTTGAAATGTTCTGCATGATTTCATATGAAATTACCTTACTGTTAAATGGCTACTGTCATTCTCTCTGAATTCGGTGCGCTTTGTTCGCCTTTTGTCAGACTTTAAAAGAGTTTCACTACTATTATTGGGAAACCGATAGATCCGCAAGTTATTCCTTTTTCCAAACATAGATTAAATAAAACTTAGTATCGAGTACGGGCACTGTGTAAAGCAACATAATCGCTTTGAGTGAAAACATTTTTGCAATAACACAACATAATCTTCTAAGTAACCGGGTCGATGACCGAAGAAAGTATAATTCATTCTCTATTTTGGTTTTGTTTACATAAGTGTTGCAGAGACGATATTGAAATAAAAATGTTGTTTGGCACAAGACAAATGAAACGGACCGTAAAAAAATATCTCACAGAAATTTTATATTTTTTGAAAATGTGAAAAAATAAAAATAATAAAATAAAACCATGGTTACTGGAATATAATATGAACCGACTTATATATATATATATATATATATATATATATATATATATATATAATAAATTTATACAAATTTACTTCGAGGAATGTGTTCCTCTTAAATTAACTATAACAGAAAAAAAGAAAGAATGTATGAATAAATAGTACATTTTATTTTTATTTTATTCTTATTTTTATTTGTTTATCTTGAGTTTATTTGTTTATTTTTTTTTTGTTGTTGTCTTATTTATTTATATATTTTCTCCATAGTCCCCCCTTACACATAATCCCTTCTTATTCCCCCCCTCTTCCCCTGTTACAACGGTCCCCTCCTTGGCTTTGATCCATTTCACAATTCAAATTCCTTCTCGAATTTCAAATCTCATTTCTAAATATATTTTAAATAAGTTATCCCCCTTTGACAATAACAGCCCATACGTAAATTTAAATTTGAATTGAATAAAGAGAATAAAAGAGAGAGGGAAAAAAAAGAAGATTAATTAATGAGTCATATAAAATAAAACATAATAAAATTATAAAAATTGGTATATTATTAAACAAATGTTTATAGTATTTTAACTTTAGTTATATGATTGCTTAATGGAATTTTGACATCTTCTGCGTTCCTACTACCAATTGTTTTCTGCTGTATTTCGATGATCTGACACCGGTTTTTCCCGTTTTTCTTCGACCCATCGGTCTTTTATTGTTGTCTTCTGATAATGAAAGTTTTTCTTTCGAAAATTTAAGATTACCCTTTGCCTAACGGTTACTTACCGGACAGTATTTACTATTTGGTATTTAATCAGTTTTCGTGAAATTATTAATAAATCGTTTTGAGTTTCACTTTCTCCCTGCGTTTATTTCTTTTCACTTTTCCATCTTACGGCAACCACATCGCATTGCTATAGCCTCGGACGACTAATCTGCACTTATATATATATATATTAAAATAGGCAATAATTATTCCATATTCGAAAGTGTATTCTACCGGTTAACCTTCCTATGCCCAAAATGTTTCCACAATATCGGTTGCCAATACTTTTTTGTTTAAGCATTTAATTATGAGACTTTTATTGACAACAATTACTATAAGTAATAATATAATTAAAGCTTTACCAATAAAACGCATAAGGAAGGTAAACACACTTAAAATAACTCATCACGGTAAAGAAAATAAGTTCTACAGTCGATACAAGTCATAACATTGCTATCGTCATGCTGAGGGCAAATAAACATAGAACATAAAGCACACGAAACATTGTATGTGTTGTCTCAAAATCTTGGGCAAAATGCGCATCGATTTTGTTTTCTTATTCGTGAACTATTTGCCACCAGTGTGTGTACCCCCAGTGGAAGATGGCTTATGACTATTTCCATGGCGGTTTAGACGAATGTCGGTATTCTTTTTCTGGGAGGAATGGCTCTCACTTCGATACACGGTTTTACAAGTTACGTGGGCAGCTCCTTGAAAAAGTTTAGTCCTGTCATTGACGCTGCTAGATTTGTTTATATAACAGATATGCATTCAAAGCACGCACATTGATAATGGGTGTGAGAAGAACAAAATGCCATTTTAAAAAAAATATATGATAATAAAATTATTTCAACATTTTTTCGGCACTACTTACAACACCTTTTGTTTTGTTATACTCTATATCATGCTTAATTTATTATCTTCAATTACAACAATACTCCCTGCACCCTAGCGAACTGCCCCATGAACACCACAGACAAATGCGACCGTACTTACACTGTATACCGTTTACAGTGCACCACATGCAACAAAATATACATTGGTAGTACGGTGAGACTCCTACATATTAGGGTCAAAGAACACCTACAAACACGCACCTCTTCCTTCCACAAACACATCCACGCATGTGGCAACCCCATCCAATCATTCAAGATTGATATCCTAGCTACGGAGAGAAACGTTGGCAACCTTCGAATAAAAGAGTTGATACTAATAGCAAAACTATCTCCGCAAATAAATAACCGACTCGAATTAGGATCTTCATTTCTAGTCTGATATAGTTTCACATCCCACTCTTGCTGTATTGATGTTATCTTTATTAAACCCTTAAATGAATACTAAAAACTAATAATCTAACAAAAACATCACCTTATAATAATAAAAAATAATATAACAACAAAGGTCAAATACTCACTTAACAAAAAAAAATATAATAATAAATAAATAAATAAACAAACAGGGGAAACAAATTAAATAAATAATAAAATAAATGAATAAATATATACAGATAAATGAATAAATAAATAATAATAATTAAAAAAAAGATAAATAAATTGTTAAGTACAATAATAAGTAGATAATAATAAAAAAATAAAAAAAATATAGAAATTGAATTGAATGATCTAGATGTTGACTTGATAGCAGAAGGACTGCTTTATTTTTACATGGATCATATGATATCATCGTAATTTCTGCTGTTGTTAGGAACATGCTTGAGTTCACTTGTCTGGATTTTGAGAACTACATTTATTTTGGTACTTCCTTTCTATTTTTCTCAGTGAACCCAAAAGAGCTTTCTTCTGTTTGGCTAACTCCAATGCTAGTTCGAGTTAAGTGAAACAATTATCACAAGTTATTCTATATCCTTGACCCAGGCCTTGTACTAAATCCAGTACTACAAGTGTTCCCTTTTTTTCTCAGGAGATGAAGCTTGTTGACCTGTGTATACTTGTGAATTCCATACATAACCCGAGGGGTTTTCGCAAATCTCGCATATTTGCATATCGGGTTTGCTTTTCATGTAAACCCTGAAGGGGTATCTTCCTCGAAACCCAATTAGTTGTCCGTTTACACACATTTGTAAATCAGGCACTAAGCACTTTTGACAGTTATTTGTTAACAAATACTAAACTTCTCGTATCGCTGCTAATGTGTCAGTCATCTGTCTTTGCGATCTAGTTTCGTGGTTGTCCGTTCTAATTCTATTTATCATGTCCCCACAAGGTAAGATGTGACACAAGGTCGGGAAAGTGGGGAAAAACCAGCGCTCGAGAATTTGAGCACTCTGGCTATTTTTAAATTGCCTGGGCAGCCCCGTCGGAAGTCTCCGGTAGGGGCGCTTTAGCAATAAATTAACCCCTTCTCAAAGGGTGAGAGGGCACCTTCTAGGACTGCACAGGACGTGAATCCAGACCCGAAGGCCGTCGTCCGTTCTAATGAAACGCAGTATGTTTTTGAAAACATTACTGCTCATAGTTTGAAAATTTGTCGAGATAATACAGTATCTTCATTCCAAACAGAGGAAATTGATTATTTCCTACCAAATAATATTAGCTTTCCAATAAAAGGATTCAACAATTCCTTTTCCAATTTCAATTTTGGATGATTGAGTTGAGTAGCCTTCTTTTCAGAACATGTTATAATAATATCCAAAATTGAATCATCAAACAATACTTGTAATGCATTTAGAGGCGTTGTTATGTTTGCACTGCTATTTGTAAGTCCTGAAGCTATGCGCAACATATTTCGTCACAAGATACTGCCTTTGTTACCAGGCGGATTCTTAGTCAATGTTGTACAATATCTGGTAGTAATATAGTCACCATCAAATTCGTCTGATTCCAATTCTGTTCAAAGACTTGAAGTATAATCACATTGACCAACTGACAGTCAATCTCTTAGTTCTGAATCTTCATTAGATACAAGTTCCTCCTCACTATCATCGACAATGTCTTCATCAAGTGTTTGTAAAAGATCATCGTATCTCATCATCATTAAGATTTTTATGTGCCATAATTGGGTTAATTAAATCTAAAAATAAAAGTAAAACATTATTTTGAAATGTAAACATTTTGTGTAAAAAATTATATGCATATATATATATTAGTCCAAAATGGGGTCATATTCGACCTCGTGCACTTTCGAGTACCATAACTAGATAATTTACATACTTATTTCACTCAAGCTTTCCCATTATGTTTGTGCACACATTTAAGACAGACAACCTAAGATTTCTAGAAAGAACGAGCATTTAATAATATGTGACTCTGGGGTAATCTTTGACCCCGTTTTAGGCAGAGGAAGGTTAAATAAACATGAATTTCACTGACTAACAGAGTTAAAAATAACGGGTCAACTATAACTTACAATTAAATATAGAAATCTTAAAGGCGAACTCACGTTACATGACGAGTGTAATACACTTGTAAATGTAACAGGAAAGATCTAAAGCAATGACATGCATGAAATCGGCAACTTAGGAATAGTTTATACTCTTCAGAGTTGCTGATGTTGATAATAATTCTGGTTGGAGGGAAAGTTATATACGCTACTGAGTCTGCATATACCAAATGATGCCTCGCCGCAGCTTGTCAATTGGTGATAACAATCTATTGCAAAACGGCGTCTCAAATTGTTAGTTTTTTCACGATTCCTGTTATACTATCAGGTAGTGTTTCCCTATATATTACCATGTTCTTTTATATGTACTACGCGAAAACTACTTCCACTCCTACAAATACGACTTCTACTTGGTGTTCCTACAGGCTCGACGATAATTGTTCTGCTCTGTTACTTTTTTTAATGTCCCTTGACTCGTTGAAGATCCCGATAATCATCACGCTTATGTGATCATGTCATCAGGTGAATCGTCAGTGATCATCGTCTTCTCAATAGTCATAAACACCTGTTTGATTCTCTAGTACGTAAGTCAGTAGATGCTCAGTGGACAGTCACGATCATTTATAGTTAATATATAGTCGTGGCACTATCTGTTATGGGCTCGTGTAACGACAACAGGAAAAAAATGTTCACTTTTTTCATTCCTGCTCGTGATTACAGCAGGCATCTTTCTCTCGTCCTTGGCAGCCGTAATAATGGGTATACATAAAAGAAAAGAGTTCGACAGTGGTGTGATCAATGGCTACTGTTCTCTGATGCCTCCTTTTTTGGCAGTATTAAGCTAGCCCATCTCGCCAGTCATCTGGGGAAACGACAATGTTTCGAAAAAACAGCGTTCGAACACAGATCGTAAACTCTTCTTCGCCATTTCGCCTTTCAGACTCCTTGTCCGTGACTTTATATCCTGTCACGTACCCGTAGCATTTTGATTCACTTACAAATACAATTTTCGATTCGATGACTTAATTTTGAACAGTACGACAAAAATTTCCGACTTTAAATTGACTTTTAGACACGTACATGTTAATATCGCTACACGCCTACTGGAAAGACAAGCTTACATTTTAAGAAGATGTTTAAATGCGCCCACATACATCTCGAAAAGACTGTGACAGTAAGTGTGAACTAGCATTTACATTGCTCAACGCGATAATCGAATCGTTGTCTTATTTATAATACCTGTTCTTTATCTTATACCATTAACTTTTATTTTATATCTGTTTTTCTATTTTCGCTGATATTTCTGTTCTATGCTTAACTCGGTACTATTATGTTTCTTTTTCGCTTTCTGCTTCAAGCAAGTCTGTCATTGGTTTTCGAAAAATTACACGTGCCAACCAACCAACCACCACGTAAGACTCACCTTCTATTAACAGGTGCCCCTTCCCTAATAGCTTCATAGTAAATAAGCGATAAATATGACGTCGGTCGTCAGCAAAACGTGAAAAATAAAATTAGATTTAAAATGTCGGCGACGACATGATTGATCAGCATTGGTGGTGAATCCACCAGAGGCCGAAGATTGGGAATCACAATGCTTGATAGTTTCGTGTCTATATACGGATTTAGTCCATCTCCCAAGAGAAATTCGTTACGAATTTCTTGGAATGTATCTTAATTCAATTCAACGATGCAATGGTGTTTACTGCGTAGAAACAAAGCAGAGTGTTAAAGACACTGTAGAGAACAACTATAATACAGAATATAATAATAACAAACGGGGACTGTAAACACTCCATGGTTATTTTCTTCATTTCAATTAATTTTAAATGAAATATACGAATACGATGAGATATTGAAATTTCAGATTATAGTATTATTTAAAAGTAAAGGTACAATTACATATTCTATTTAACTTTTTTGCAAGAAAATTATTTGTAATCGTATTGCTCATATAAAATATATTCCCTTCGTAACACATGAAACTTTTGTAGAGTTGTGTTCAATTGCTGTTGTTGCTTTTACTTGTTTCTTTTACACAACCTGGGTAACATGTTTGTTTCTACAGCATCGTGTTATCCAAGAGAGATGTCTTATTACCGGGTGTGATGTAAACATTCGCAGCGAGAGTTCGCATTGATAAAATACTGAAATACATCTTGAATTTCTTCCTCTGTGGGCGCTAAGACCACAGATGGAGGAAATTCAAGACGAAACTTTTACAAAGACAGCTTCTTCACTAGAAAATGTTAAATCTATGTTCTATCATGTATATATATATATATATATATATATATATATATATATATATATATATATATGTATATATATATGTATATATATATACATATACAGGGTGTTTCAAAAGTCTTGGGAACATTACAAATGCGTATATCTCATGAACTATTCCAGGTAGAAAAATGAAACTGGTGCCATTTTAAAGTTTGCTTAATCAAGTTTTTGGTCATACTAATGATTTTCGTGTTATCTTTCCAGGTGCAGTAATGGCGTTCTCTAAACAAGACAAGGCATTTTGCGTCCTCCAATTTGCAAAGACTGAATCGTGGACATGTGTTCAGCGTGCATTTCGCAGGAAATTTAAAAAAGAAGCCCCTGAAAGGAAATCCATTGTTTGATGGCATTCTAAATTTGTGAAAGATGGGTGTTTGTGCCCAAGTAAGCGAACAGGTCGCCCTTCAACTTCAGAAGATGCAGTTGAGCAAGTTCGGACAGCCTTTCAGCGGAGCCCCCGTAAATCAGTGAGAAGAGCCAGCAGGGAACTTCAGCTTGCTCCAGCAACTGTCTGGCGTGTCTTAAGGAAACGACTGCAAATGGTACCTTACAAGCTCAAGTTGGTCCAAAAGTTGAAGGACACTGATAAGCCACTTCGCCGTGACTTTTGCATTGCAATGCAAGAGAAGTTGGAAGATAACGGCTTTGATGACCGGCTTGTTTTTAGCGATGAGGCGACCTTCCATCTGAATGGCAAAGTTAACAAGCATAACACTCGCATATGGGGTACTGAGAATCCTCATGAACCTCTTGAGCACGAGCGAGATTCACCAAAAGTGAACGTGTTTTGTGCAATTTCCAAGAAAGGTGTCTATGGACCGTTCTTCTTTGAAGAGGCAACTATCACTGGTGAATCCTATCTCAACATGCTGGAAGACTGGTTAATGGCTCAGTTGGAACAAGCAGAATCTGATGACTTCATTTTTCAACAAGATGGTGCACCACCACACTGGAGTCTTAGAGTAAGGCAGTTTCTTAACACAAGGCTGCCTGGTAGATGGATTGGGAGATCTGGGCGAGGTGATGACGTTCTCATGCCCTGGCCTCCTAGGTCTCCAGATCTTACCCCGTGTGACTTTTTCCTTTGGGGCTTTGTCAAGCAACAAGTCTATGTGCCGCCCCTTCCAAGAGATATTGACGAACTAAAGGCTCGAGTAACGGCAGTTGTGGGAACCATTGACATCAAGATGCTGGAACGCGTTTGGCAGGAAATGGACTATCGACTAGATGTCTGCCGTGTGACGAATGGTGCTCATATTGAGCAACTTTGAAGATTCCCCAAAAAACTTGAAACTTTAACCTTTCCAACGTTACCAATTTAATTTTTCAACTCTTAATAGTTTTTGAGTTATTAAAAATCGTTATGTTCCCAAGACTTTTGAAACACGCTATATATATATGTATATATATATATGCATATATATACATATATATATATATATATATATATATATATATATATATATATATATATATATATATATAAATATATATATATATATATGAAGAAAAAAAGAAACAATGTATCGGACAAAATGTAAAAATAAAAATGGAATAAAGGATAAGCAATTGAACAACTAACAAAAATAAACTCAAAAACTCATGTTGTATAGTTCTACCGAACTATTTTAGTCGTTTAAAATACGGTCATTATCAATCGGTTGGTGAACTTAAATTAAAAACGGAAAAGTTTTCAAATTTATGCAAAGAATGCGATTGGAAAAAATAGTCACATGCAGAAACCAAAAAAAAGGGAGAAGGAAAGCGGGAAATGTTAAAAAAGAGAAAGAAGACGACGTAGAAAAAGAAGAAGTAGAAGAAGAAGAAGAAGAAGAAGAAGAAGAAGAAGAAGAAGAAGAAGAAGAAGAAGAAGAAGAATGAGAGAAAAATCAGCCAATGTTTTTAGAACGCCAATTGAAGAAGAAAAAGAAGAAGAAAGAAGAAGAAAAAGAAGAAGAAGAAAAAGAAAAAGAAAAAGAAAAAAGAAAAAGAAAGAGAAAGATCGACAGTTGACTGCCGAACGCTAATTAAAGAAAAAGAAGAAGAAGAAGAAAGAGAGAAAAATCAGCGATTGAATGCCGCCTGCTGATTGAAAACGTCAAATGTATGACAGAATTAGTAGTAATTTGAAACTACTGACGAAGGAATTAAAACAAGGGAGGATGAGGAAGCAGAGGAGGAGGAGGATATATATATATATATATATATATATATTTAATCATGCATCAAATTTTACATACTGATCGACATAATGGAGTGTGCAGATACCTCCACTGGGCCATTTCTAAGACACTGAATATCAGATGTAGCAGCAGGCACTGGGAATATCTACCTGAGAGAACTGTGGGGAATGAGACATACACCATCCTTTATGACCATGAAATCCCCACAGCTACCTATCTGGAAAACGCAGCTGTCAAACCTGACATTGTAATATGGAACAAAAGAGAGAGAGAGTGGCAACTTTGGTTGAGGTCAGTGTCCCTAATGATGGGGGCCTAAATAGAGTTGAAAGGGAGAAAATAACAAAATATTAGGATATAATGTATAGTATGAAAAGAAACTGGAACCTCAAAGAGATCTCTATCATTCCAGTTATCATAGGAGCCACTGGACTCATGAAGAAGAACTTGAAAAAGTATTTATCAAGTATACCTGGTGAACCAAGTGAAAGAGAAATGATAACAACTACACTCAAGGGAACAACCAGAATCCTGAAAAGAGCTCTCGGTTAGAGTCTGTAAATAGCGGGTGATCATATGGCATTTGGAAGAATGCCCCGTCCCCAGCAAATGAATGAAAAGAAAAAAAAAAGAAGAACATCCACCACCAGGAGTGTCTGACAATCAGCGTCATCAGCATGTCACACCTACACAAGAATCGATCCTTGTTTAGATTTGCAATGATGATGACAGTTGATAACCTAATAACACGTGGCCTGTGATGTACGTAAAAATAATAAGCAAATTTATATATAAAATATAAATAATTACACGCCTTATTAAGAGCAATTTAATTGAATATTCTGCATACTATTTACCGCTTAGGAAGTGGAAAAATACTAAAAACACCGCCGTTTTCATCGCCAGTAAAACAATAACAACATACGTAACTTAATATATATATATATATATATATATATATATATATATATATATACACAATAATATATTTATAAATTAGTTTTTAAAATACCTAGAGACATCGATGTTTCATGCTAACGCAATCTTCAGTCTAGGAACTAATTCCCGACGGTCGGTAGGCGCGAACCCCGAACACACATCGCCACTGATTCGTAGTCGGTGATCATATCCAATCGGCCATCGTCAATTAGTTAGTAAATATAGAGTAACTTTAACTGTAAATAGCGACAAGCTGCTATTTACCAGGCAGATAGAGTGATCTAACGAAACGGTGTTCGGATCTCGCATATAGCTATTTGTACTGCTTGCTATTAAAGCTACTCGAAAGTGCCCAGCCCTTGTGGGGAGGGGGGCTGATAAATATATATATTATTTGTCGCTCCTAGAAAAAGTAAAGCACTGTAAGTGTAGTATTAACACATCATGACGTCACTAGCTTTAAATGCATCGTTCCTTTCATTAAAAAAAGTAGAACTCTCTAAACGTTAAGTCGCCATATAAAGTGTTAAAATTATCACAGTTTATTCTGTTTAATAGTGCGCGAGTATTTAAGGCGTCGGATTTGGGTCGCAAAATACTCGTAATCCGGGGTTTCGTATCGCATGACCGGAAGTGAATAGTCATATATCCCCGCTGATGTGCCCTGATTATAAAAAGAACGAAATGTTTACGTACATAGATAATAAATAATAATAAATATTTATTATATAAATATATATATATAAATATATCATATAAATATATAATAGTCAAAGAGAAGTTATTATGCCAAATTATGCAATCAAGCATTTGTACTATGTCAACACCGTCATTTGTTTTCTTATTAGGACAGATGCATCCATTACCTTATGAACCTACGTTGAACTGCTTCTCTGCAGATGGCATCACACTCCTCTAAAAATCCAATATCAGCATACATTTTCTATGAACCGTCTTCACGAGCAATTCAAGCTTGATTCATCCCATCCCTTTTTCTTAAACCTTACCCAGATTAGTATTAACAAAAACAGTAATCGTCTGCTTCTTGTTTACGAAAATAAAATGTGATTATGTACACACATATTATTAAGCGCATTCATATAAGCATCGTTATGCACATGTGTATATCTAATCAATAGGATATATAGATTACTAGCTGTTCCGACTCTGCGTTGATTAGGGTCATCTTATTTTATTTTAATTTCACCTTTTTGTAAATATGACATTAATATGTTTTACTATATTAGACTATTACGGTATCGTTCTGTCATTGACTTTTTAGTGAAGGAATTCTTTGAAAAATATAAGTAAATTTCTCATAGTGTTGTTGATAAAATCTCTGCTTACAAAAATATTACATGTAAAAAGCGTCAAACACTTTCCATATCTTAATGCATGGAGATTTGATAAGAATTCGAAAGCGAGTCTAAATTACTTTCTAATCGAAAGTTGGAAGGCTTCTAAATTCGATCTAAATCTAGTTCTGATTTCTATATTAAGGACACATTAAAATGTGTTATTCAATTTAGACTAACCGAAAATAGATTCGTGTGGATTCCATTTCCTGGTTAGAGCATGGATTTGGAGTTTTTATTCTTATTTTATGCTACTGCATTTTTTATGAATGAATGAATAATTGAAATAAATATAATAATGTTTAAATAACTAAGAGATGTATAACATACACAGACACACGCGGAAAATGAAGGTTCAATTTGAGTCTAGTATTATTTGAATACCTCACGTCTTTCGCCCAAATTACATAAGAATAATAATGGCTGTCACTTACTGTATTTTAGATGGAAGGCGTACATGAAATACGACATAAAAATGTTTCAAAATATCACATTTTAAGGTGTGACTAAAATAATGCATATATATATATATATATATATATATATATATATATATATATATATATATATATATATATATATATATATATTAATTAATGCAGTTAACTTTTACCGAACAAACAGAAACCATAGTAATATTGTACACATACTCAGATGTATCCTAAAATGTTTCTCTAAACCTACATCTGTGAAATTGAAAGACGGAGAGATATGCAACATCTACTTTCAAAGAAAAGAAGACAGCTTCACTAACGCAGGACAATATCTTACATTATTGCATCTATATAATTTACTTCGACATTTAATTCGCTTTCAATCGAAACAACGAAATTATATAATTATACAAACAACCCAATAACGCACAACACTATATTAGCAAATAATAAAACCCCACACTCACACATTCAAGCAAATTAGAATTATTTTAGATTATATAATATGGTTTAACTGAGGCCATATATCGATATTTAATAAGAGAAAATAGACTACTAAAAGAGCGTAAAATAGTAAAATAAAAATAGACTAGTATACAAGGAAAATATAAACACAACCATGGATAAGACAAACCGCAGATCATTTGGTTCAACTCACTCTATAATAATCATGAGTAAATTATTCTTTAAAATAATTGAAGATGACTTTCGTCAGAAACAGTACACGCCACAAGATCATTACTTAAGACTATATAAATGTCATCTAGTACTGCGGCACGGATAACATGCAATTTGTATTTTATTTTTTCTCTCGCGCGTTTCACAGTCAAGAGATAATATATAGACGTTAGTCAAACTTTACTGATGATCGCAGCAATGAGTTCATTAACAAGTAATAGAAAATATATCATTTAACAATTATGAGAAGGGAAAATGAGAAAACTCCAAGCAATATTCTTTACCAAGCTAGACTACATGAAAACACGCATATGAAGAATGGTGAGTAAATCCAAGATATCCCTCTGATAAGAAACACTACCAGAGAGTTTAAAGGTCTCCTCAAACCGTAACTTCACTTTTCTGTAAAAAGCACGTACGAAAATGTTTTAATTTTGAAAATAATTGAATAAAGGAAGAAATGAAAAAACAAAAAAAATAAAAAGGTCATTTATCGTAGTAATTAAGAATAAATACAGGTATTCGCCTAAATATCAAAATAAAAGGAGGTGAAGTGAATATCAAAAATCAGTATTATTTCATAACCACTTATATTCAATCAATAGTAGAGAACCAATCTTAAAAAGCAACCATATACCACTCCATCCGTAAATACAAAGATGACAATAGCAATGGCAATACATATTAAAATACATAAGAAACAGCAAATTAAAACTTAACATATTTTAGAATACAGTGTAGAACAGGACGTAAAATTAAATAAAACATAAAAAATGAAACGAAGAAAAAACAATTATTAGATGTAATAAATAATACAAATATTTTTTATATAAGAAAATATATAATAAAATATTATTATATAATAATACATGTTGAATTGAGTAAAGATGAATAAAAAGAATAAGAGAGGACGAAATAAATAAATTACTAAAGAGATAAATTATTTAATTAATAAAACTAAAAAGGTATTTAATTATAAAATCTAACAAGATAGCGTTGATGGTAAACAAATAAAAATAATTTGAATATAAAAAAGTCGATAAGAGAGTGTATACAAATATCCAAAGATATTCCAATACAACTGAAAAATATTTATACCATTATAAAAAATAATTATACGAAAAGATGTATACAATTATGAGAAAAATACAGGAAAACAATTATTATGAGTAGAATGATAAAACTAAGAAAACATCAATGTCAGAAAGGAAAAAATAATTTAAAAGGATAAAAATAGAAACATTCTTAAAATAATGTTTTATTCATGTTTAGTTAGAAATTTCATTAAAATAAATTTGAAGTAAGTGTAAAAGAGTATACGGATAAATAAATAAATGATGACAGAAATATAGAGAACACTCATAAAAACTAAGTAGAATAAGAATAAAAGTAGAAATAAATAAATAGTAAAAATTAATTAAGCAGCAAAAAACAAAATTGTACAAAATACTACAGGCTTAATACATACATATTTAAACAAATAAACATATAGAATGAAATCTACACACGCACACACACACACACACACACACACATATATATATATATATATATATATATATATATATATATGTATATATATAGAGAGAGATAGGTATATGTATATATATATATATATATATATATATATTTATATGGGGTAAAGTACATGATAATTCATGAAAATGAAATGTCGTGATGGACAAAATGTGTGAAAAAATGACAAACAAAAAACAAGTTAAAGTGCAGGAGAAAAACAAAAACAAGAGATTTTTTACCGGTTTCGTTCGTTGCGAACGTCTTCAGAAAAAAGTAGAAGACACGAATGAAACCGGTCAAAAAATCTCTTGCCTTTTTTCTCCTGCACTTTAACTTGTTTTCCGTTAGTCATTTTTTAACACACACACACACACACACACACACACACATATATATATATATATATATATATATATATATATATATATATATATATATATATATGTGTGTGTGTGTGTGTGTGTTAATTTAGGCAACCAAAAGCGATTCGACATAATAAAAAAATATTAAAAAACAAGCGGGTTACCTGCGCCTACGTTTGTTCGGGAAACAATTTCAAAGAATGAAATGAAATTTGTCAACATGCGACCGCAGGCAAATAGGTTAAATGGATGGTGTCAATGTAAAGAAACAATTACAGTTTGAACCGAACCAAACACAATTTTGGCGAATGAAGGTTTAAACACATAGTATGATAATGGTAGGATTTGCTAAATCTTACTGAACAATACCCGCTAAATGAGAAAAAGCTTGTTTCAGAATGCGTCGAAGTATCGAAGTGTACTTTTATTTTAAATAAATAAAACGTATACGTGTTGTTATATGTTGAATATGTTTTTGTTAATTTTTTTATCGAATTGTTAGTAATAACAAATGTTCGGTTCACATTCTGGAAATCTATGAATATTTAGGGTGTTTTTCTAAATAAATAAAGCGTAATAATTTTGTTATATTTTTATTCTGTTTTTCTTTAGTTTTTTAAGATACTTATCACCCACTGCAAACATAACTTCGGGAAAAATGATGTAAATACAAAGATTCAGTTTTTTACGTTTTAAAATTAACACAACTTATAATTATTTGTACTAGCCAAAATAGCCTCCCTACGGTCGTCTATTTTTACTAGGCTGCAGCGTCAGAAATGAACCCTCACCTGTAAACTGATGGAGCCCCAGTCATATTTCTTGGGCATTGATTTTCTTTGTTTCGGAACAAGCATATTTTTAGTTAAAAAAGAAGAAAAATAAATTTGGACCCCCCCTAATTGTTGACCATCCTCCCCCAATTTATTTTACCCTCCCCATACATAATATTTTCAGTTAAAAAAAGAAAAAAAACATTTGTTTACCCCCCCCCCGTCAAAATATTTCTTTTACCCATGAATAGTAATATTTTCGGTTAAAAAAAGGTAGAAAGAAAAATGTTATATTCTCCCTCCCAAAAGAAAAGAAAACAATTGTTTACCCTCCTCATAAATAGTAATATTTTCAGTTAGTAGAAAATTAAAAAAAAAAAGTTTACCCCGCCCCAAATTTTATTTGTTTACCCTTCCCCATGAATAGTAATATTTTCAGTGAGAAAAAAAAAAACAAAAAAAAATTTCACCCTCCCCTCTCCCCCCTCCATTTTTGTTACACTCCCTCATAAATAGAAATATTTTCAGTTAAAAAAAAAATATATTTAACCCCCCTAAATTTTTTTACCCTCCCCCATTCATAGTTAAACAACGAAAAGAAAATTAGGAGGCGCCTCGTTCATATCAAAGAACTCATATTAAAATATGCTATAAAAGGCGCCTACGTAATATCAAAGAACCAGTTTTGTTATTCTTCCAAAATGGTAACCCATTTAGTAATGGCCGATATATTTGTTGCTTTACTTCAATTTACAATAAAAGACCTTGTCTTATCAACGTAATGAAAATAAAGAATGATAATGTGGAAAAATCCTATCACAATGACGTCACTTCCGGACTGACCAGAAGGATGAGTCAGCAATTTATTTTTTCCAAAATGGTCACCAATTTACTAATGGCTGGGGTATGCCTTGCTAAACTTTAATTTACAGTAGAACACCTTGTCTTATCAACGTAATGAAAATAAAGAATCATAATGTGAAAAAAGTCCTCTCAAAAGGACGTCACTTTCGAAAGGATGACTTTGCAATTTTAACAGTACTCGCCATTGAAAGTATATTTTAGAAAACACGTTGGTTTATGAAGAAAATGCCTTTAATTAATTGTATGAATAATTTTTATTGATATCACCTTATCGGAAAATATTTTAAATACATATGTAATTTTGATAATAGCAGTTATACAAGTTTGGAGTAGGTTACAAATATGTAGAAAGATTAGGATTTTTATTTATTATAAATTAATAAAAAGCACAATTACCTGTATGTTTTGATTATTTGTCATCTATAAAATAGTAGTTAGGTCGCGAGGCGTTGTAAGAGTTAGTTGTGAGCTTAGTCATAGCTTAGGCTTGTTACCAAATGCTAAAATCGTTTACTTGTCTATTTCGAAGTGTTTTGGGAGGGGAAATCATCTTTACTTCATATAGAAGATTAAAAGGAACATATAAAAGAAAGATTTTAAAAATATTATAAGAATGCAATTTGTAAAAATGGAAAAATAAGAGGCCACTATTTCCCATATATATATATATATATATATATATGTGTATAAATGTATATATGTACAGAATTAACTTGTATTTATACAAATATTATTGGTTAAATACGTGCATACATGTTTCAGTTGTCCTCTTTAATAGAGAGTAACCTGCATCAGACCTTAAGAGAAATTCAAACGAGGAAATGTTTTCTTTATTTTGTATATTCCTCTAGATGAGGTGAGTTCATAATTCAACAGCCAAGCTTCATATCAAATTACCTCTTTGTCTTTCAAACGTTCGGTTCCTTTCTATTGCTATATTGTTTATCAAGCGTATTCGACTTTGTATGTATGTTATACATTTTTACTTTCTTACCTACTTGAGATATTTTCCTGATACCAAACCAAATGTTTACGCAGTCAGGGAATTCATTCATTTAAAATCTGACATATATACAACCCTACTTATATGCATTTATGTCAATGCACACATATATGTATACAGGTACACACACGCACACATATATGTGTTTGTGTGTGTAAATATATACACACATACCCACACTCCTAGATATAGATATATACACACATGTATATATATTATATATATATATATATATATATATATATATATATATTACATCTAAACACAGACATACACATCAATCTATGCTATCAAACGTAAATACTTACAGGAGTTATTCATATTAATACGTACAAACATTCTTAACATTACGTTACTTAATATATATATATATATATATATATATATATATATATATATATATATATATATATATATATGTAAAGGTACCCCACTCTCTTCGACACCCGTGGGTATCTTGTCGGTCACTCAGGCACAGGTGTTTAATATCCTACTCGCGGTGACAAGTATAACAGATACCCCACTCTATTCCACGTCACAGAGACTGCCATAAACATGTACCCCGCTCGTCGTCTGTGTATCTGTGCTCACGCTCCTGGTTTTCTACACAGAGATCTTGCCAGACCGTGAACACTCTTTTTGCCATTGATCGTCGGAATGGCAATAAAAAAAGATGTCGGTCGAATCACCTCTAGGTCGGAATGATGATGATGATGATGATGATGATGATGATGATGATGATGATGATGATGATGATGATGATGATGATGATGATGATGATGGCATTGTCGATCTCGTCTCTGTGAAGGCAAGGTTATTCAAGCAGAACAAATCAGCAATAAAAATAATTCAACAAACATCGGCGAAGTCTGTTTGGTATGAAATAATTATTAAACAATTAAATAAATAAATTGGTTTACGTTGAATTAAAAATATATCTTTTGATAAAATGTCTTTTGTGTTACACCATTCCGTCGTCTCTCTGCGCGTGGGCGGATCCATTTACGATCCTAAGATGTTAATTAAGTCATAAGTGGAACTAACTTGTCTACTTAAAACGATGGGAAGAATACTATAGCAAACGCGCTCCGCCATCCAAACGAGAGGCCGAACGCACGACTTTCCTCGTTCGGTAGCCGCCCAAGTCTGTCTCTGGGAAACTCACTCTGTCTCGACTCTCTCTACTTTGTTATTGAAAATGCGCCGACCTCTACGGGGCGGAGGGCTAATTCTTGTCAGCATCCAATAAGATCACACAACGAGAACAACAATGAGAGAGCAACGTGTCATCAGTGAAAAAAAAATGAGAATATTTTTTAACAAAAGTGTATATTTCATTTGGACCGAAAAACAGTATGACCTAAATTGCAATTAACATTCAAGGGCAGAAAAGTCAATACGAAAACAATTAAAACCAAAATACGATTTCGAATCGATTGAAATTGAGATGAGGAGTTCATTTACCAGGGCGATCAAACTATGTTTTTTTTTAACCCTGTCATTTGTTTATACTGGGAACCTAATATGATGCTTGACTTTGAATCAGCTCGTGGCTAATTAAAACTAGCGCTGTGTTCTAGGCACTGCCCTTCGCAGGGCCGCTTAATATTGTCGCATTTGCTTAATATTGTCACATCCGTCCCCTCAATCTTGTGTCATTTACTTGTAATTAACTTGTAATTGACACCTTCCAGACCGCCACACACAGAGAGAACAACGGGCAACAAAATCAAACAACAATAATAAAAAAAACTGCAAAAAAAAATCGAAAAAAAAGGTATTCTGTCTGATGTTGTTTACGTCGCTTATAAATATCTTATTTTTAATTGTTAGTGTAAAATATTGTTATAACGAATGTGTTTCTTTCCTTCTTTTCATTTAAAAAAATTCGTCTTTTTTATTATTATTATTAATGTTATCTGGGGTGGTTCCGGTATTTCATCCATTATAATTATTATTATTATTATTATTATTATTATTATTATTATTATTATTATTATTATTATTATTATTATTATTATTATTATTATTATTATTATTATTATTGTTGTTATTATTATTATTATTATTATTATTATTATTATTATTATTATTATTATTATTATTATTATTATTATAATTATTAGTATTATTATTATTATTATTATTATTATTATTATTGTTGTTGTTGCTATTATTATTGTTATTATTGTTACTATTATTATTATTATTATTATTATTATTGTTATTATCATTACTGTTATTATTATTATTATTATTATTATTGCTGCTATTATTTTTTATTACTGTTACTATACTTATACATTTATTTTTTATGCTGTTATTAATCATTTATTATTTTATTTTCATAGTTATTGTTTTTTTACTGTTATTATTATTATTAATTTATTTATTTTTAATTTAATTTATTTATTTACCCTTCGGCATGTAATATCAATTAACTATTAATGTTGTAAATTGAATGTTCACGCGTGAACAGTCTCGACATTTCTTATTAATTCTTTATATTGTTTTAATAATGTCTTTATTTTTTATTTATTTATTTATTTATCTATTTATTAATCTAATGTCTTGTTGTAATACTATTAGTATATATTATTATAGTTAATGTTTTTGTTAGGTTAAGTTATTACAATTATTAGTTTATAGACTTTAATATTTTTTATTTTGTTTATTTATTTATTCATTTATATATATTTTTTAATATTTTCTATTAATTTTTTCTATTATTTATCTACTTATTTATTTTACTTTACCATTTATTTATCTTTTTTTAATTATTATTATTTATTTATTCATTTATCTTTATATATTTATTTATTTATTTTTATTTTTTTTCATTTTATTTTATGTTTTACCCAGTTTGTTTATTTATTTATGTATAATTTTTTTTCGTTAAGTGAGTATTTGACCTATGTTTTTTCTATTATTTGTTATTATTATAAGGTGATGTTTTTATTTGAGTATTAGTTTTTAGTATTCATTTAAGGGTTAAACTAAGATAAAATCAATACAACAAGAGTGAGATGTTTAAATATATCAGACTAGAAATGAAGATCCTAATTCGAGTCGGTTATTTATTTGCAGAGATAGTTTTGCTGTTAGTATCGATTCTTTTATTCGAAGGTTGCCAACGTTTCTCTCCGTAGCTAAGATATCAATCTTGAATGATTTGCTGGTGTTGCCACATGCGTGGATGTGCTTGTGGAAGGAAGAAGTACGTGTTTGTAGGTGTTCTTTGACTCTAATATGTAGGGGTCTCACCGTACTACCAATGTATATATTGTCGCATATGGTGCACCGCAAATGGCATAAAGTGTTAGTACGGTGGCACCCGTCTGTGGTGTTCATGGGGCAGCCCGCCAGGGCGCAGGGAGCACTGCTGCAATTGGTGCTCCGTGTTGCCAACAAATATATATTTTCTTTTGTTTTTCCAACAAGAAAAAATGGTTTGCTCTTTCTTCTCTTTCTTTTTTCTTCTTTGTTTTCCTTATTTTTTTCGATGGTCTATCCTGGACCGATATCGAAAGGATATCAAAACAAAGACCTGCTGGTTGAAAAAAAAAATATTTACTTGGTCGAGTTGTTTGTGGGGTCCCGGTCGAAACTGTGCCACTTAAATCGTGGATCCTGGTCGTAACGGAAACAAAATTAAACCCTTTTCCCTTCCACACTCGTGACGTCACCAGTCTGGCCGCTCCTGAGCCGGTTAGTCACGTGATACTGTTGGTATAGAAGTCGCTGCTCCGAAGAAGGCCACGGTTGTCGAAGAGGCCGTTCCCGAGGTCAAATACTCCCACGTCGGGCTTGTTTAGATCAGTAGGTGACCGTCGGGGGGGGGGAGGGGTCAGCAACTTGGTATGCTGTCCTAAGTTGGGCGAGGACACACACGTGACCGATAGACGTGATATATTCGATGCGTGGGGCAGAGACGGATTCTTATGTCCGATTCTCTTGCTGATTAACTAACGGTCTGTATGACGTAACCAACTGGCCAATCATCGCCAAACCTTTTCACTAACAGACTGCTTACTTCTGTAATTTCCTCTACTGACTCTGTTATCTCGACTCTCTCTACTCTTTTACTGAGAATGCGAAGACCTCTACGGGGAGGGAGGCGAATTCTTGTCAGCATCAAATAAGATCACGCCACGAGAACAACAATGAGAGAGCAACGTGTCATAAGTGAAAAAAAAATGATAATAATTTTTTTTTAAAAAGTGTATACTTCATTTGGACCGGAAAACGATATGACCTAAATTGCAATTAACATCTGAGAGCAGAAAGGTCAATACGAAAACTATTAAAACCAAAATACGATTTCGAATCGATGGAAATTGAGATGGGGAGTTCATTTAGCAGGGCGATCAAACTATGTTTTTTTACACGTGTCATTTGTTTATACTGGAAACCTAATATGATGCTTGACTTTGAATCAGCTCGTGGCTAATTCACACTAGCGCTGTATTCTAGGCCCTGCCCTTCGCAGGGCCTCTTAATATTGTCGCATCCGCTTAATATTATCATATATATATATATATATATATATATATATATATATATATATATATATATATATATATATAGATAGATAGATAGATAGATAGATAGATAGATACTTATTTCTGTCGAATAAAGCATGTCTACCTCATACATTATTGTATCCATTACTCGAAGTGCATACATCTGCTTAACTTTCTTCAGTATACATATGGCCTCTACTCAATGTACACTATATTTGCCAAATCCATAGGATATTAATTTAAGGATGACCTCACCAATATTTATCCTGTAAAATTAGTTAAATACACGTTCATATCTTTTATTCTTCTTTCATACTTTCCCATGCGCTTTAAGTCTATTATATTTTGGATATACCATACAGCTTATAGGCAGAACATGATAACCATCACCGTATCCACATTTTTAATTATCCATGCTTTCTTGCAATCACTTTTTGATGTGTGTACATTCATACCGGCTCGAGCAATTAGTTCTACTCTGCGTTTTGCGGGGCCGATAACTGTAAGATTACAGTAGTATCTTTGGTAAGGGGTATACGTTACTTTACTGTAGGTTATATAGCAAATCTCTTCTAAATATTGACTTCATCATCATCACGTAATTTCTAAACATATTCAAATTGAGTGGACGAAAGAAATTAGAAATGGACTGGAACCATTTTTTCCACTTAATACTGTCTGGGATTAAACATTGTAAGATTATAGTATTTCTTATTGCAATTCATATATATTAAATAACTTCAGCCTATTGTTTTACTCTACATCATTTATGTTCATACTATTGGTAAATGAGGGTGGGCGGAAATAAATGATGAATTTACCGGGACTATTTGCTCTACGTGACGTTGCCCGGGAACAATCATAATTATCAAATTATTTATTCGTTGAGTGTCAATTGGGTCGGGTTTTGTAGGGAGAATACGTTTTCATATGTGTCCTTATGTTATTATCAACTAATTTAAAGGGGCAAGATATGGTACGAGTTTAACTTGATTTTACTTTTAATAATGATGTCATACAATTGGTACGAAACTGTTATGTTTAAGGAATGCATTTAGCCACGTATTCTTCCATAGTGCGTTTATATATATATATATATATATATATATATATATATATATATATATATATACATATATATATATATATATATATATATATATATATATATATATATATCCTCTAATACTTTTATTATTTACGTCAGGAGGATAATTAGTTTTGAACTGGCGGCGAATATTGATTTTCATTGGTATAGTCTTTCGTGCATGTAAATATTAACGAGGTGATAATAAAATTACATCGAAATTAAAACAGAAAAATAAATCAATATAGTATTGGGAAAGAAATGTGATGGAAAGAAAAGACGTGAAAGTTAGACATTATAATAGAGCGAAAGAGATTGAAAATGTATAGAATTATGAAAGACATAATCAACAATAAAAATGTAAAAAAATGGTGAGTTTTACCTCAGGCTACAGTCGATTATCTTTTGTGCTCCCTTGTCCGAAAAAGTGACATCTATTTAATATATAAATGCAAGGTAGGATAAACATTGTATAAATATATAAAGTAAAATACACGCATGAATCAAAAAGAAGCAATTATGTATAATTATATATATATGCGTGTGTATAAATATATATATATATATAATGTGCATTATAGAAAACAATATATATATATATATATATATATATATATATATATATATATATATATATATATACACATATATATTAGATACTATCGAAATACGGTGAAGCTCAATATAGTACATATAGTATTTATATACGGATAATGAAGTGATTAAATAGAGACATTTTTTAAAATTTATATTAAATTGTCAGTCTAACGATACGGGCGTTATATTTAAAAAGCCATAGTTTAAAGGAAAAGGTGTCTTTTGTATTCTTCGTACGAATATTTGATGAGTTAATAAACTTCTCAGTTATGCATGTGTTCCTATTTCATCATTTTTGCTCTCACTTGTGTAGGGAATGATAATCTCAGACGGTCGCACGGTTTGGCCAGAATCAATCTAGCTTCCGCAGGCAAGTGGCATAACCAATCAGCCACAAGGCATTCCCACGTCGAGAAGAGAATTTAAGTTATATTAATGCGAAGGGAGGCACATATAAAAAGACTGACAAGATAATTCAACGAAATCTTTCGGAATATGCCTTATTGCTACGTGTCAGTCTACTGTTGACTTCCTTTAACAGGGCTCAAATTCAATCTTATTAAACGGGCTCATAACGATATTAATTTTAATATATAAGATTACAGTATTTTTACCTACATACGCTATCGTTTCAAGCTTTCGCTGTCACATATTATATACATACATATATATAAATATATATATATATATATATATATATATATATATATATATATATATATATATATATACATTGTCACCTTTTTAACAAATTATTCTGTAATAGTACTTATACACATAACATAATTATTCTGTTCAATTTAAATTTTTTGATTTCCTTAATAATGCTTTTTGTGTCAAAATCTCTAACAAATTAATTCTCTATAATTTTTACGAGCACTTTCGCCTGTATGTCGAATCGTCTTTAGGTTCCACAGTAGTAGCTTCGGATTGTTCTTAAGCTCATGCAATTTGAATTGTGCGTATTTAAGCAGCTGATCAGTGCACAAATGAGTCAACTGAATGGGTCAAAGCAGACATTGATGCACATGTTCTCATAAGAAAATTCCACAGCAAACCCGACTCTTAACAATAGTTCACCTCGGAATGCGCAGTTGCTATTGTTCAGATACAGCAAGCATTCTGAAAATACGGCCGCTTTAATTCTACTACGAATAGACAGAAATTTGGAGAGTCAATACATAATTGTAAGACAGTTAGCTGAATAAAAAGATGATCAAGAAACGCACCCGGTCGCGGAAACTGGGTGCTTGTGATTTCTGGATAATCTACAATAGTGTGGTTAACAATAGACCCCTAACACCCCCCGGTTATTTAACACCAATGATGTTGTTGACACTCCAACTAACAAGGCTGAAAGACTTAGCCAGTGTTACGCCTTAAACACCACTTTGACTCCGCAAACCACTCCCTCCTTATTTTCACGCTCATATTCTCAACAAGACTGATTAAGGTCATTTACTTTTTTCTCAATGTAAAAATGGACAATCTAGTTCTACCATACTATGGATGAAGCGCTATCGTTGTGGTCTACTAAATTTAACAGAAGTGTACCCACAAAAAAGTATTCTCTATCGCTTCTGTTGTTTTGTAGCTGTAGTAACCATGACTCTTCTACGACACATTTCTAGTATAAGCTTTAGTTTTAAGGCACCCGCCGGTTCTTTCATATGCCCGCCTTTGAGTCGTTCATAGTGTGTCACAATCTCATGATTATAATCCGATAAGTAAACCGGATTAATTAAAAAGGATAATTTAGCGCATCTATGAAGAATAAAGATAACTGCACCTGCGCTGCTGAACTTTTTCTCAACTAAGCGGCCCTATAATCAAGCTAACCAAACTATTCATTCGGTTAGCTAGCTCACCTCGTATCCCCAGTCAAACCTGATTAATTTGCATTACAGGCAGAGCGGCATCACCAATAATGTGTGAATTCGCCGAACTACGCCGATAATTATTCGAGCAGCTCTCAACTGGTGACATTTGGATTGCTATCAAGATATTCTCTGATCATTTTTGATTGCATATAATCCGTTAAACATTAAGCCATATTCATCAGCTCCCGATCTGTTAGCGTTTAGATGTGCTTTTGCATGTTAGAGCTTACAGCCATGGTCTTCAATCGGTCGATTTTCAAGTGAAGGTTAGAATAGTTTTCCCTCTATACGCCAGTCCTTTAATAAGCGCTCGATTGGAATTAGTCATTTTGTTTAGATATTTTTCTAAGGAAGCACGTAAAAAAACGAATCATAATTATAAACATGAATAGTCAGGAAGAGAAAAAGTGTCACCTACCTGAGCTATTCTTTGTTTTTCTAGAGACGCTCCAAAAGTAATACAACTCTTAATGATTAACTAAAAGTGAATGATCCAAAAACAAAGAAAACTTGTTAAATATTAACTAAATTAACATTAGTTTATGTAAGTTCATATGAGAAAATACGCATGCATAACATATTTCAATTTACAACATCTGTAATTTATGTGTATTATTTGTGTTCGTACATTGTTGAGAAGTCACAGAGATAGTGAAATCATTACCAAATTTATACAATAGAAAGGGTCGAAGTATAGCGGATGAATAGTCGTAAAGTTATCATTTCAAGACCGCTACAATATCCGACCGATTTCAACACCCAACTTCACTAAAGCGAATGGACACTTCCACTGCAACAAATCAATATGTTTACATAAATATTACATTGTCATATCCATTTCTTAAACTTTTTTACCCGTCTTTGATGTGAGTGTGAGCTATGGTATGATAACCATAGCGTTTCTGAATATTCTTGATCATATTCCTTACCAAATTGATGGAGCATCCATGGCATAACTTGCAACTATTACAAATAGATAAAACATACCATATAATAGAATCGATATGGCATAGTAAATAGTCTAACAACGGCTATTCTTTCCTAATATAAATTTCCTAATATAAATCATGAAAGAAAGATATCGCTTGCTAGCGATGATAACAACACGAAAATAATAAGAACAACTTGAACATTGACATTTATAAACGCACCTTGTTATATTCCCCTTAATGAGAAAGCAGATCTATTCATGATAATGTCAGAGGAAATATTCTTAACAATTGAAATTTCTATTAATGGTAAACACAACAAAGTACACACACTTAAGAAGTTCCACATATCCCCATAAATATGAAGAACGCGCGTTTCATCGAGTCAAATTATAATTGTCTAAATTATTGTGGACAGTATACGTTATACTCAATAGTTAAGAGACGTGTGTCTATATGTATATATGCTTAGCTCCATGTGATAATAACAATTTTTAAAGATAAATATTGTATCTTTTTAATTTTTTATTCTCATCTTTCATCTCAAGAATTGATTGCTCTATTAAATATATTGAGCGTTATATTATTCTAATAGATTATTATTAAACGATAATTCAATTATCTTTAATTTAATTCAACATATATTTTTATATATATATATATATATATATATATATATATATATATATATATATATATATATATATATATATTTGTGTTATAATGGAATAATTCCTGGACGAAATCCGGGTAAGGGAGCTCAATGTGGTAAACAGAGCAAGAATAACGTAAAATATAATAACACGAAATTACATGATTGTCGATGCAATAATTTATTTAAACCTTGCGGTTTTATTGTGTGTCAAGTGTCAATCGGCCGATGACACGCTAACGTGTGTTAGTGTCTTCTCCCTCTTCCTCCTTTCGGGCCGAAAACAGAATTTCGACCGAATTTTAGCTAGCCAAAAATTGTGTGGCGTGTGTGTGTGACGTTAAGAATAGGTATATGTGTGCGTGTGTATGGAGACGTATGAACGTTTAATGTCACCAAGTCGTAAATGTAGAAAGAATATGTGCGTTTAACACAGACGTTATTATTTTAATAAAAACAAACAAAAAAGACAAAAAAAACAATAAGATTTCTTTCGATTGCCTTAGTTAAATATAAGATGTTAATTCCTACTCGCTCTGTAATAAGTGTTCAGATTGGCTGCGACCACCATTCTCTCTGGTTGTATTTGAATTGTCGAGGGTGAATTCAGTTTTCTGTCAGTCTCAAAAATGTAATTGTCTAATTTGGTTCTTGAATAAAACCGCAAGGTAATTAATTTTTTCCTTGTATCCTGGAAAAAATTAATTACCTTGTGCCTCCTTCGGTTGGGAATGGGGGACTAAACGGGAGACCGATTGCCTCTCGATCAATGGTTTCATATAATAGGGCAATGGGCAAGGCTAGATATAGGAGACCTGGTGTATCCCACGGTAATGTAAACCAGGTAGGGTGGGAACCGGTTGATGATAATATTCGTGAAGTTGGAAGTAACGAATTGAACTCACATGCTACCCAAACCGGGGGGGAAGGTAGGAAGAAAAATAGGAGAAGGACCACTACATGGTTCAACCCCCCCTATAGCCAGCATATTAAGACTAATATCCCAAAGATTTTTTATAGCATAGTGGAAAAAAACTTTCCAAGGGATAGCAGATTGGGGGGAATCATTAACAAAAATACTGTAAAACTCTCTTATTCAACCTGTAGAAATATAGCCACATCCATCATAGGATATAATAATTCTAAGATAACTAAAACAAGGGAAGCCATGTTCTCTTCTGGTGTTGATCCCAGTAACACCAGTTCAGGGAGAACCTCCATTATAAATAACCATAGTAGTAGAACATCCAGCAACGGCCCAGCACACAACTGTAACTGCAGGGCTTCTAACATCTGTCCACTGGGGGGGAACTGTAGAGTTTCAAGCATTGTCTACAAATGCGATGTGATAACAGAGAGTAGTAGGAAATCATATATCGGTTCAACCGGGGGTGAGTTCAAAGATAGATTCAGAAACCACATGAGTTCCTTCAGGGGAGGCCAAAGGGAAGACATAGATAGGCCTAACACTTCTGTTGGCCGTTTTGTGAGAAACCTCATTGCTAGGCAAGACCCTTTCGAACTGAAATGGTCAATTTTGGGGAGGGCTAACAAATATAAACCGAACAAAAAGAAGAGATGCAACCTATGTGCATTGGAGTCGTACCACATCATGACATCTAGAGATAATTTACTGAACGCTAGGCAGGAAATACTACAATGCTGTCTGCATAGAAACCGTTACCTGTTATCAAGCCTAAAACCTGGATAGGAGGGGAATTGGGGGAAGTATAAACTTACAGCAGAGATAGGCAAGATGGACACTTCCTGAGGCAATCTGGGGCAATAATTAGTGTATAATAGGGAGGATGAGAATTAGTAACACGTACTTATGCTAAGATATGTCTTAATTCAATTATTAGCGGATACTCGAGACTTAGGTTGGGGGTGATAAGGTAGGAATATTCTATCGGAATAAGGCCCAGTGATAGTCAACTATAGTAAATACTTATTCAGCGGAATAGAGGGGGGAAATTGTGTTACATATAAAAAGATAGTGGAATAATAAATAATAAATCACAATTTATTCTCAGAAATAGATATATTATACGAAATGCATTGGGGATTTCAAGTAATTTTAAGTGAAAAATAAGAAATAGCAACCTGGATGCTATCACTATTTAATTAAATTAGGTTAAATTAAATTAGTTTTTAATTAGATTAAAATAAATAAAACAATTTGGTGGCAGGAATGGGGAAAAGTAATTAAGGAAAAAATAATTTTAAAAACATGCATGCCGACACGGACTTAATTTCTAAAAATAGAAACAATTGAATTTTATAAAAAAAGTATTTTGTACGGGATTTTAAATTAGTAATAATAAAGTCTCCTGTCATTTAACGAGTAAGAGTGATATTTTCCCGTAAAGTTGACAAAAAAATAAACCGGTCCATTAAAAAAGTTTGTTTTTTTTTTTTTTTTTTCTTTTTCAAAATAGAAAATAGATTTCTGATAACGATATTCCGTTGTAACATTTATTTATGGAATATAGAATAATATTCTCCACAGAGAGTTACAAACAGACACAGCCGTTAAGGAAATATTTTAAATGATTTAAAATAATAACTAGATTTTTGTAGAAGGCCTTTTTATAATAACAGTTTATTTTTGATATATGAATAATTTTTTTTAAAACAAATTCTGCGGGATAGGCTTTTTTCGCTTCGTTAAACAACAAAACGATAATAATTCGGCAGTTAATTAAATGAAGGATATTTTCCCAAAATGTAAAATGACGTCCCAAACACGAGATGATTAATTTCTATAGGGAATAGGTTTAATAATAAATATTTTTAGAAACAGTATTTTGAATAAATAGTTTCTATATTGAGATTTTATCTTGATGGAAGGGAGTTTTCTGCGGGATTGACATTCAACTCGTCGTGTGTTTATTTCGAAGGGTAATAAATCAACAATTGAAATAAGACTCTTTGAACTCGGACGAACATTTGTGTTGACTTTTCTTTGTGAGAAGTTGGATTTAGAATTCCCATACTATCATTGGATTGGAATGGTAACTTGTGAGCGGTGTCTTGAATGATTTAGTTCTTTTGTTTTATTGTGGGGGGGGATTTATTCATCTTTGTACCGGCTAACGTGAAAGTGTATTATCGCACATTGTTCCGGTTTTGTGGTTTTATTGAATGTATTTGGGACCGACTACTTGCTTGTTGGCTTGGTGGAAGAAATAATGCACAAGCTACTTTTCTAAGACTTTTCTAGGACTTTCTTTTCTTATCGTTGTTCTTCCTTGCTTTTTAAGTTTGACTTTTATTTTTATTTTTATTTTTTTTCCTCTTCTTTTCTTAAGTGACCTCAACTATTACAACGCCACATTGTGTTTTGTCGGCAGTTGAAACCAGTATTCCAGACATTTAATTTCCCTGATGATCTGCCAAGCAAGTAACTGCTTGGTAGTGAAACACGTGTAGGAAAAAACATTTAATTTGAATAAATAGTATTTGTAAGAAAAAATATCTTTAATGGTGATCATTGGTGTCTTGAAAGGAATGCTTTGGTAAGCCTTCATAAAATCACATATATATATATATATATATATATATATATATATATATATATATATATATATATATATATATATATAGTGTGTGTACTTTATGTGTCTGTATTGTTTAGCCATGTACATGTGTTGTACATGTATTTGTTTACATACATATGGTCACACGTTTAGCATTAACTTTGGTTGCTTTGTGTTTAAGTACTCGTACACGCGCCATTCATTCTGGTGTTAATTATTTGTATGTACAGGGTGTCCCCAAAATCACTCACACTAACTATCAACTCCTGAAGTCTGATAGCAAATTCGAGTCTTTATCATAATCCTGAGGCTAGAGCTGCTGGACAAGCTGAATTGTGTATAGAAACATGTCAATGGAATGCAGAATTCTATGTAAAGAGGATTGTGAAACTCTGAACTGTTGGGATTTTCTGATTGAAACGGTTGGATCTTTTTTGATACTTCGCTCTCATTATTCCTGGATGTGCTTAGTTATTTACTAAACGATAACTTCTGTATCCCGGGGGGTTTGTAAATGAACTTTGTTTTTGAAAACGACTTATTATTACTTTCATGGTATTTACACTTCGCGCATCTCTCGTATTAAAATGTCGTCGGTAACATCGCTTGGTTTCTCAATTGATAAATGTGACTCAAAGTAATATGGGTTCGTTCCTCAACGATGTATTTGCTAAACATAACGTCGAAATGATAACTTCAACTACTCTTGAAACAGAAAAAAATATATTTCAAAACAAAGAAGTTATGAATTATGTTCATGTGTCACTGACTAGAGTAGATACAGATTTCCTTATCTTCATATATCGTTAAATGTGTTAAATATATATATATATATATATATATATATATATATATATATATATATATATATATATATATATATATATATATGATTCAAATTCGAAAAAAACGCAGCAAATTAAATGGATTACTGAATATTTCCTATTTTCCCTCTCCACAATTATTCGACTGCATCAAATAAATCAGAAATTAGTAAAAAAAAAATAGACACATAAATACATAAATAAATTGCATTTCTTTGAACAATGTAGACGTTTTTTTTACGTGCACGTCTCTCCGGTTTATTTTTTTAATTCTTTCCTTTCACTAACTTATTAGTGATCGTATATTAACATACATAGGTATTCGCATCTCTGTGAACTAAACTAGACTTAGCTTTTTTATCTGTAAGTGTATACTTGTTTCGGCATTTTACGGACGAATATTTAGATACACGTGTGCATTAAGTAATGAGTGTGTGCCTTATGTTTTGTCTTCATAGATGTATTCATGTGTTTTATTTTCCAGACGTAGGTGGGTCGATATCTTGCTCTCTCTCACTCTCTCTCTCTCTCTCTCTCACACACACACACACATATATATATATATATATATATATATATATATATATATATATATATATATATATATATATAGAAAGAGAGATATTTTTGTAGCTGGAACATTTTTTAAAAAAAATTAATAATAATGGCATGGTAGCAATTATTACTGAGAAAGAGAGGATCAAGTATGTTTCACTAATGATAATATATAGAAAGGCTTCTGTTGTGTTGTATTGGGAATAGTTCTGTATTTTTCTTGTTTTTCGTGACATTAATCGCTTACAATTCAGTGTCTAATATAAAGCCCAAATTAACACAGTGCGCACATTAAACACTAGTAGAGATATCAAGCAACTGATTTGTAGTGTAGGGCAATTTCTTGACAAAATAGATTGAACATCTAAAACAGAAATTAATGAAGTCCATCAACATATGCAAAAAAGGTGGCGTCATAGCTTACACGAAGGAGGTTTCATACGGGATATTCGCTATGGCAGAGCAAAATAATGCCGGAGACCTTTTGAAAGCACTAGGTGTGTACTTATATAAATCCTGTGATAAAATACACGTTATATTTTCATATTTTCTGAATGAAAATGTATTTGCATTATTCTATTAAACGAACGGACAACAGACGACCGATACATAAGAACGAGGACGAGGACTACACGGAGAATAAAGAAAGTCCTAGAAAAAAATAAAGTACTTTGGAAAGGTTAGAGCCACGGCGCCACGGAAAACGCCAACCTCTATATAACCGTAGTGCGTAATTGAATAGAGTAATTCTAATAGGATTTGAACTCGGCTTTGCCGGTTCAATAGTTTCCAAGATAATTCCTACGCGCAGAATAACGATTTCATAAATCCGATTTCTTTTTTGTATCGATGCAAGGAATTGATATGAAGCCTAGATGCGGAATGAAATAGGATCGAAATGCTTCATAGATATTGCTAACAATTTCGTTCAATTTATATTGGATTTTACAATGATAGAGAGCAGCATAACCTGAATATACATTGTAGGAGGATTTACATCAATATAAAAGATGTGCATCAATATAAAAGATGTACATCAATATAAAAGATGTACATCAATATAAAAGATGTGCATCTATTATAAAATAGTCGATGCCATAAAAGTATTTAACGAAAGATTTTGAGTGAAAATGAATATTACTACCAATCGATCTCTGTTCTTTTAGGTCCATTATTTTTTTTGAAATCTCTTTTCATCTCATTTGCCAGTGGTGTATTGAAAGTTAAAGGATCCTCTCCTGTACTTATCTATCAGTATACAAAAGATGAGTTAATTAAAGTTTCTTATTTCGAAGGCTTATTTAACGATGTATCATTTTATATATAAATCAAGGTGTTATGTATGTGTCACGTGTGTAACAACAGACTATTACAAAGACTTATTTAATAGCAAAACTAACGGTAGTTTGGGTCTGCTTATAGACGCCTGAAATTCGTGAAAGTGTTTTTAAGAACTCATTATTCCTTATTTAAAGTACCTGAAAGTTACATCAGAAACAGATGTTCCGACATTTTCCATTTCCAGTTAAATATGTGCTTTTATTAAGCGACCGACCATTACAATAATGTGGACATTTTCACTACCTATAAGAAAAATAAATAAGAGAAGATGAATACAAGTCACGGGTGTTTTTTTTTCAGTTAAATCATTGTACTGATTTTATATCCTTTTTTATATTAAAACTCTAACTTTTCTTTTTTTCTTTATTTATTTTTGACAATTGAATTATATTTTGATTCATTAGCAAAGTTTAAACATATATTTCAGTTTGTATACCAACACCGAACTCGTAAACATTTTAAGTAAATTGATCGTTGATTAAGGCTTTAGCGATGGTCGTGCGGATAAACGTTCGCCACCTGCTCCAGTATTTATGCCATCTTTCAGGGTTTGAATATTACATAAAAAGATTATGTTGTTTGCTATGGATAATCATCATACACCTCGTTTATATTCTAATTATTTAACTAATACATTCTTGTGTTTTCAAATATAACGCATTACCACAAATAAATATTTAATACAACACCTAACACAAATGTGTAAAACTTCAACTTCTTTCACATCTGCAGCAAGCCTGTAAGAAAGTGTGAGTAAGTATAAGTATGATATTGCATAACCCTAACCCTAACCCTAACCCGATACATAGGTAATCAGTATGTTCGATGTTACGAGCGAGTGTCACCCGTACGTTATCTGAAGATGCTCCCGTTTTAAATATAGTCATCATAATGGTAAATAAAATTTACTTTGTGATTTTCTAGTATATTATTATTAAGATAAATGTGTTGTACTGTTTTGTAATACATGTAAAAGTTTATGCTACGTGTTGAACATTTGCAACCTCATTTTGTGTTGTTCAATAATGTGTTGTTTCCAAAAATTATTTATACTACTTTATATTATCCCCATGAAACGGTTTTATCTTTTATTTAAATGAATATAAACAGTAAAGCATTTAATGGTTAAATCCTTTTTATTATTTTATTGGAATTTAAAGTAGAAAGAAAACTGTTTTATTTGATCTGGCGTGATTTAGTTACGTATATTTAAAGACTTCGTTTGAATTGTTCTAATGAATTGAAATATTATCTCAAAGTCACCTACCCCTCTCTTACCGATCTCTGCATTTTTTCGCACCTGTTATCCTATGTTGATTTTACCAGTAGCACGTTTATGTTTCTACAAGACATTAGAGACGGACTCAGTATGTCTTTCCAGCGACTTTATATACCATAAACAATGTATACATGTTACATAGCAAAATAATAGTGCGTTTTACTCTTGTATCGTTGATATGAATTCTTTCTACAAGAATAATGCTTCAAACGATATATATATATATATATATATATATATATGTATATAAATATATATATATATATATAAATATATATATATATACATATATATATATATAAATATATATATACGTATATATATATATATATATATATAAATATATATATATATATATATATTACTGTGTGTAAACTAGCAAAAATTACAGAATATAACTGTCTCCAACTGCTTGTAATAACATGAAATATATTTGGCTGTGGTTGAATTAGAGATGGCAAACATACATAGATAGCGGATTAGATACATGTACTAATTTATTTAAGTGAAAATAAATAACATATTGAAATATCGATGACACGTCAATAAAAAGTGTGTTTCTTAACTGTGTAATTTCGACGTGTGCCGCGAGTATGTATAATGAGCTAACATATTTTTACATCAGGTTCGCTGGTATTTCATGGCCTCCGTTCAGTTTAAGGAGACAATGGATACCTCCTGTAAGAGAAGCTGCGCATGTAATTGTGAAGCAAGAGTTGCTCAGACTTCCCCCCCCCCTCCTGACTCGGCACTGTTTGATTTCAGTGTCACACAGGGCGACTGGAAACACATACAGCCCAAGTATTCCCAAATGGGCAACCATGCGGCACTGAACAGGCTCAATGTCGATTATACCGTATTATATATATATATATATATATATATATATATATATATATATATATATAATTAACTTGTTACAAATATCCAGGGGGTATGAATCCGAAGGAAGTTGAAACCGGGTTTATGAGAGTGCTCAATGAAAATTCAGAGCAAAATATATATTTTTTGATTTTATTCCATTAATTGCGACAAAACAGGTTTTGTTTCATTGGTGCGAGTAGCTACCAAATCATCGGGCGAAAGGAATTCAAATGGCATAAAGTTTTAAGTTCACTCTAACGGGAGATTGAAAATTGAAAATACATTGGAGGGGGAGGGGGATAGAGTTGGGGCTTTGTCTATAACGGCGACATGGGACATGAGAGGGGAGGGGGGGACTCCAACAAGTCGTGTTTCAAATTATGACGTGGGAGGTGTTGCACGTGTCAGTGCTGTGTCAATCTCAATCTCGGCCGGGGTGGGAGGAGGGGGATGGGGCGACGGCCGGAGTGAGTTAAATTTAAAATGAGAATTATGGTTACAACCGTCATTCTCATTTTATTTTAATTCTAATAAGTAATTGTCATGTGGATAAAAATGTTTGATAATTTTAATTTAGGGTATTAATTGCTACTTTTGCATTTTATTTATTTTATTTTAATGTTTTGTTTACTATTTGTAGTGAATTTTGTTGTGATTATATTTTTTTATTTATTCCCTCTACTTTTTTTATATATATATATTTTTTTTTTTTTTTTTTTTTTTTTTAAATTGTGATTATATTATACCGAGATCAATACTAGTGGAATCATTTTATAAGAGAGGTTTTCTGGTGTTACCAGTCTTATCAATAACAAAACCGATTATGCCAATGGTAACGCCTGCCAATCATGCCTACGGTAGTCGCAGTGATAACCGCCTTATGTAAAAGCCTTAATAAAAATGAAATAAAAAAATAAATAAAGATAAATATAAATAAAATTAGAATAAAAATAGAAATAGAAATAACAAGTTTGTAAGAATATTAATGATAATAACAATAATAATAATAATAATAATAATAATAATAATAATAATAATAATAAAAATAGTAATAATAATAATAATAATAATAATAATAATAATAATAATAATAATAATAATAATAATAATAATAATAGTAATACTGATAAATACCGCCATCAATTACCATCTTGCTACTTGTGAAGTCATTGGGCGAAATAAGTCGACAAGTGATGGTAGGCTTTTTTAATTCCACTACCAATGACAAGGACTAAGTACCAGTTAATAATTAAGTGTTCAAGGTAGTGATCGAGGGGTTAAGTAATTGAGATTAGTCTAAGTGATATCAGTGTTGATAGCTATCCTAGTTATGGGTTTATGTTAGAATTGGTAGTATGGCTGAGAGGTTATTAATCCTACCCGACAAGAGATAGGCAAAATCAGTAAAAACATCTTAGAAAAAATAAATAAGCAAATTAAAAACACCTACAACTTAAACCAGTGGATCAATACCGCAGAAACCATAAGCTGGTTCAATAGAATTAGAAATAAAGATAAATGCTCTTTCATACAATTCGATATAGTTAATTACTACCCCTCAATAACCAAAGCACTCTTCGAAAATGTCATAGAATTCGCCACTCTCCTCTCTAATATCTCGGAAGACGAAATAAACATAATCAAAAAATGTCGAACCACAGTACTAATAAATAACAAAGAACAATGGACAAAGAAAGACCATTTCTCTTCATTCGATGTATCTATGGGCTCTCTTGCCTCTGCCGAGGTAACAGACTTGGTTGGCCTGTACTTACTATACAACCTAACAAAAGATCTTGAAGTCGATTCAATCGGCCTCTACAGAGATGATGGCCTAATGTACGTGAAAAACACAAACGGACAAAAATGTGAACAAACCAAAAAAATAATATCCAAGGAAATGAAACGAATAGGCCTAAAGGCTGAAATAACATCAAATGTTAAACAGGTCAATTTCCTCGATATTACCTTCAACCTCAATAGAGATACTTATGAGCCCTATGCTAAGGATAATTCCTACCCCCTTTATGTCAACCCACTATCTAACCACCCTAGATCTGTAAGTAAACACATCCCAGAATCAATTAGTAGAAGGATTAGCAACAACTCCTCCAATATAGATATCTTCAATAAACATAAGAACTTTTATAATAAAGCACTAAAGGAGAGTGGATACAAAAATACCAAAATAGAGTATATTCCAACTACACAAAATAACCCTAATAGGAACAAAAATAGAAATAGGAAAATTATCTGGTATACACCTCCATTTAACAACTCAACTAAAACCAAAATAGGGAATAAATTCCTGAACTTAATAAACACTCATTTCCCCAATAACAGCATACTCCATAAAATTTTCAATAAGAATACACTAAAACTCAGCTATTGTTGTGGTGACAACTTAGAAAAAATCATAAAAAAGCACAACATGAAAATACTAAACACCCCAGTAACCTCAAATTCTAAAAGAACATGCAACTGTAATAACAAATCAAACTGCCCCCTAAATCAAATGTGCCTATCAACCCAAGTGGTCTATGAGGCATCTATCTCCTCAACTGAAAACCCATCCCAGACTAACTATTATATTGGTCTGGCAGGCAACAACTTCAAGGAAAGATTCTACAACCATAAACTCTCCTTCAACAACCCAGACCATCCTGGCCAAACCGGACTTTCACTACACTACCACAAAATAAAAACCAAAAAAGAAACTCCCATAATAAAGTGGAAAATCTTGAAAAAATCCAGCACCTGCAAATCAATAAACTCTCCATGTAGATTATGCTTAAATGAAAAACTGGAAATTATCCGCTTTAAGGACAAAAACAAACTCTTAAATAGAAAACAAGAGACATCTATCAACTGTAAACATAGTAGACTCTACCTCCTTAGCAACCCACATACCCCACCTTAACTCCACAGCAACCCTACTTAACTTCAACATAAAATTAACAGTTTTTGTTTTTGTTCTTTACAAAAATGAATGATAACATTAAACCCCCACTATACACTACCCCAAAACACACTATAACCCCCTACTCACCCACCCAAATTTACAACCCAATCCCACCCCAACAAGTCATGATGAATCTATAAATATATAACCACCCCTCCGAACTACCAATAATATCAAATCTCTACCTATAATGCACAGCCTCAATAACCTCTCAGCCATACTACCAATTCTAACATAAACCCATAACTAGGATAGCTATCAACACTGATATCACTTAGACTAATCTCAATTACTTAACCCCTCGATCACTACCTTGAACACTTAATTATTAACTGGTACTTAGTCCTTGTCATTGGTAGTGGAATTAAAAAAGCCTACCATCACTTGTCGACTTATTTCGCCCAATGACTTCACAAGTAGCAAGATGGTAATTGATGGCGGTATTTATCAGTATTACTATTATTATTATTATTATTATTATTATTATTATTATTATTATTATTACTATTTTTATGATTATTATTATTATTATTATTATTATTATTATTATTATTATTGTTATTATCATTAATATTCTTACAAACTTGTTATTTCTATTTCTATTTTTATTCTAATTTTATTTATATTTATCTTTATTTATTTTTTTATTTCATTTTTATTAAGGCTTTTACATAAGGCGGTTATCACTGCGACTACCGTAGGCATGATTGGCAGGCGTTACCATTGGCATAATCGGTTTTGTTATTGATAAGACTGGTAACACCAGAAAACCTCTCTTATAAAATGATTCCACTAGTATTGATCTCGGTATAATATAATCACAATTTAAAAAAAAAAAAAAAAATAAAATAAAAATATATATATATATATAAAAAAAGTAGAGGGAATAAATAAAAAAATATAATCACAACAAAATTCACTACAAATAGTAAACAAAACATTAAAATAAAATAAATAAAATGCAAAAGTAGCAATTAATACCCTAAATTAAAATTATCAAACATTTTTATCCACATGACAATTACTTATTAGAATTAAAATAAAATGAGAATGACGGTTGTAACCATAATTCTCATTTTAAATTTAACTCACTCCGGCCGTCGCCCCATCCCCCTCCTCCCACCCCGGCCGAGATTGAGATTGACACAGCACTGACACGTGCAACACCTCCCACGTCATAATTTGAAACACGACTTGTTTGAGTCCCCCCCCTCCCCTCTCATGTCCCATGTCGCCGTTATAGACAAAGCCCCAACTCTATCCCCCTCCCCCTCCAATGTATTTTCAATTTTCAATCTCCCGTTAGAGTGAACTTAAAACTTTATGCCATTTGAATTCCTTTCGCCCGATGATTTGGTAGCTACTCGCACCAATGAAACAAAACCTGTTTTGTCGCAATTAATGGAATAAAATCAAAAAAAATATATATATATATATATATTTATATATATGTATATATATATATAGTATTGTTATTTATTTATCAACATTAACTACTATAAGAATATATTTTATGCATCGATTTTCAGTATTTAATTTAACAAGGAACGATATGTAAGGAGAGTTAGCAAGTACGTTATTACAATATATGTATGGCAATGGCAATTACCATATATATTTTTTATTACTTATTACTTACTATATATATATATATGTATATATATATATATATGTGTGTGTATATATATATATATATATATATATATATATATATTATAATATAAAATGAAGTGATAAAATAAGGTGTCAATCAAATTTTATTAGAATTCAAAGTTCAAGCAAAGTATCCATAAGTCCTTAGCTCAGTTATATTGAGCTTCAGTTTTTATCCGGATGTTTCACTAATTATAAGATATTAGTTGACGCTTATATCTTTAATAACAACGAAGACAGGGTAGTGTGTTGTCACACCTTAGTTCTTATTACACCCATATCTATTCTGCCCTGATAAAGTCATACTTTTGAGGATCCCTTTCATATAAAATGTAATCTCCCATATCATAGAATCAGCAGCACATCAGGAATTAAGACTGAACATAGAAAAACTATTGACCTACACGAGACAAAAAATTACACCATGTTAATCGCCTTCGACTTTAATGACAGCACATATAAACTCTCTTACTAACTAACACAATAGTTCTTTAAACATAAAACACCTAGGATCTACTACTTGTACAAACCACCGCAAATGAATACCAGAAACCAAACAGCTAATCTATCTACACACCTCACATAACTAGAATTCCAGAACCAACTAGATATTCTATCATACAAACACCCGCTTCAAAGTCTGTTAACGTTTAATTACAAATTAACCCTCTTAGTAATAAAAATAATAGAGCATATATTGCCTATTTATTTAACATACGGTGTAGTTAATATCAACTCGAAATGTCGAGAAAAATATCGGGTGTTAATCTTAGCTGGAATAGCTTGCATATTTATCTGCACTAACAAACTGTGATCACACCAAAACAATGTATGCAGCGCAGTGGTGTAGGCGCCGACTGTATACTCGACGGTTAAGTTTCCAGCCGGCTTGAAGCACTGGCTTGTCTATCCGCACTGAAGAACTGTGGTACAGCGAAATTATTGTATATATATATATATATATATATATATATATATATATATATATATATATATATATATATCTATATATATATATATATGCTAGTAGAATACTATCTCAGACCAGGTAATTATAATTCCTTGGACAGAACGGGTTTGCACGATTTTTATCTCCCCTTGGGTATAAAAAAGTGAATATATATATATATATATATATATATATATTTTTCTTCAACATAGTTCACCCCAAACAAGGCAGGCCGCCACTGTAGACGTAATCGGCTACCGAGAATTAGGGTGGAAGTCTTAGGTTACATCCTAAGTTGAGGACTGTGCAATGAGATGTCTGTTTACATTTGTTTCCAACTTCTTCATGTCGGGAGAGTACGGTAAACAGGGACACAGTAATCAGGGAGGGAATTCCAGAGGTCAACATCACGAGGAGAAAAGGATGAAACCCTGGAGCATCTGTGTAGCTTAATTGCCATAAATATATTTCCATAGCTTACTACCTAGCTCTACTTACGTATCGAACACTGTTGAAGTAAATACTGAAAATTGATACATGTGGATACATGAAATAGTAATATATATATATATATATATATATATATATATATATATATATATATATATATATATATATATATACATGGCAGAGTGGCATATCGTGGAGAGGGAAAGAGGGGATGTATATTAAATATTGGAATATGGAGGTGAGGGTAAGCTAGAATTACATGCAATGTAGTGAAATGGATTATAAATACCTATGAAAGGAATGCTAACATATAATATATAATATATAATATATAATATATAAGAATGTAGTGAAAATATGAATAAAGTAAACCTATGAGAAAATGATGATTATTATAAGTTATTTACTACCGCAAACACATTACCTCATCTGTAGGTAAATGGTGTTCATCATTTCATATGTTTGTAGAATGAATAATCATTGAGAAGCCCTAAATCGTTATGTATTCTTGAAATGTGAGTGCAGAGTCTCGGTATGAGTTTAGCTTCCTATTGTTTCTGTGTTGTTGTGTCTTAAAATTGGAGGCTATAAGGGTGTATTTAGTGTTGTTTATGGTGTTGTTTGGGAGACTATGATACATGGCTATTGAGTAGCGTGTGAATGTGTCTCTAATGGTGTGTTTTCGATTGTCTAGCCATAGGCAACAATTACATTCTGTTTCACAAACGTAGTCGTGTGCGAATTCGGACCTCACAGGTAAGATGGGGGAATTTAACTTGTTGCTGCGTGTTTAAATGTTTCGTAGATGGTTTTGTGTTCTAGTATGTGAATTCAGGTATGCAGCATGTTTTTCCTTGCGATGCTGTTTATGTTTTTGAATGTTAGTAATGAATGTAAGTTCATGGGCTGTCGTTTTGAAATAATTGTCTGTTTGTGGTCTATTCTGTTGATGGTAAGGTAATGCTTTTGCACTTGGAATATATATTTTATGGGTCGTATATATGTATGTATTCCTTATTTAAGCGGAAGTGATCAGCACGCCATTTTCTCATCGCGAGTGGACAGTACCCAACATATCTGTAATTGTCACGTTAATCAACCAATCGCTTTCCGAAAACCAATAAATAATATTTATATGCAGTAATCATTGTAATTGGTAAATGACTAGCGGCAATGTTTTCTTATATGTTTTGTTCATTAAAGTTTTACAATTTTTGTGGTTTTGTTCTTAGTCTTTCATAAAATTTCTTGTGGGTATCTTGTTCTTTGCTTGAACTTGTTTTCAGTTTTGTATTTGGTTGTTTAAATTGCGTATTCTCTTATTTGCGTTTCCTCGTTTTTATTATTTCGATGTTAGCTATTAATCTCAATTTTGTCAAATTGAAACAGTAATGTTAAATAGTTATACTTGCCGAGCGTTTCAAATCGATCACTATTTTACTATTTTTTTAATACAAATTTGTATCGAAATATCAGAATTAAATATATATAATTAAATAAACATTATTTTAAAACTGCACGGCAAATAAAATGATATAATATTCTGAAAAATTACGCAAATATTATTCTAGTGTGTATATTCTGTACAATTATATAAATATATATATATATATATATATATATATATATATATATATATATATATATATACTAATTTAAGTAAAGTTTATATCGACACGGTGAAAATCCTTATCGTGTATGCACTTGTATAATGGTGGTCAATAATAAATAGAACATTTTATATGATTAAATAAATGTGGTATCTGTATATATACACATATATATATATATATATATATATATATATATATATATATATATATATATATAGAGAGAGAGAGAGAGAGAGAGAGAGAGAGTGAGAGAGAACGAGAGCGAGAGATTAGCTCTTTTTTCGTAATTTTATTTTACATTTTGTATTCCAATGATTTGTCCTGATGAGATGTTGACCGAAAAAGCTATCGCGACTAAATTTTTGACGACTACAATTCCGCTATTATTTAAAATCAATTCGTAAATGTTGTATTTCGAAACCACACACACACGCGCACACACACACACACACATGTGTTTACCCTAATTAGTAGTAAACGATCCTTGGACTTTTATATGTAAGTCAAGCATAATTATGAATTGAAATCATGTTACGTAAAAACAACATATCGTATCAAATAAAATGGTTTTAATGAACAAATAACATCCGTTTCTTTACTGGCGCTAAACAATCAAAACATTGTCAAGTAGTTTCTGCATACCTGAAGATTTATCACGTCAATGCGATTCACAGTTTATTATCTATACCAATGTTTTAATAATACAAGCATACAAGCGGTCGATAATTTTCAATCAAAATCCATGTTGCTGGATACAAGATTAGTCATAACCAGGAACACGTTTAGCCACATTTTCGACCTTACCATCTGAACATCCTTAAGACTAAATAGTCTCACCCACGCTGCAAGGGCACTAACATGTCACTCATCCTTCTCTTATCACAATCTTACTTTAACATTAGGCTTGACTTTTACTCTTAAGAAAAATATGTGCCTGACATCGCACTCAAAGAATTCATTACAGCTCGCAACCTCATTATTAACCTCAACCTCAGCATAGCCAACATTATTTTATTACTATTGATCCATGTTTTCAGTTTTTTTTCTTGATTTGTTCCCAATTAACGTCTTTTTCACACGCGCTACATGTTGTCAAATAGTAACACGTACTAAATTAATCCAGTTTTCGCGTCTTCTTTCTTATGTGTTTTCTTATTGTGTTATTTTATTATGAATACGTTCGTTGATCCGAACAAACCGGTCAAATCTCTTGTTTCATTTTATATCTTCCTGTGTGTAATTGTGTTCTTTATGTCTTTCATACATTCTGTTTCCACGACTTTTCATCTAATTAATTATCCTTTATTTTACCTCCATATATATATATATATATATATATATATATATATATATATATATATATATATATATATATATATATATATATATATATATATATATATATGTATATATATATATATATATATATATATATATATATATATATATATATATATATATCGTTAGATTAAACAACTTTTTAAGTTAGGAGTTTAGAATTAACTTTATAAAAATAATTGTACGACAAGCAAGTAAACACCTTTTTAATAGTTTGTAACCCACACTGTTTGTGAACAAAAAAAGATATATTTTCTAAAAAACGCAAACACGTGTACAATTTCCTGTAAACATCCTCTCTATCACATTATCTATCTCTGCTTAGAAAGGACGCTCGTAACGTCCTCGGCTAAATAAACTGTTATCCCCTGCCTCCATTTTATTACCAGATACGCCTACTTGATTCACCAATACACTCGGTTATGTGATCGACATCTATATAAGCTATAAGCATAGGGAGCAAAGAGTAAGATCGTCTAATTAATCTAAGGGTCCAGTCAGACAAGGTTGATGAAGAAGAAAAAAGAGACGAAGCTGAAAAGAAAGAAAGGGGGCATGCCATTTTCGTCTTACGTATACTATTTGGCCAGGAAGGGGCGCCCTGGAGAAAAAGGGAATTTAAACGCTAGAAATCCTGCCCTAGACAACATACATTTTTTTTTTAATATTTCACTGCTACAGTGTATTAAACTTATGAACACTGAAGTGAAACTGATCAGCCGAATCTGCTACCTGTCAGTATTACTTTTATGTATTCACTGGAATTACAAGTCGATATTCTAAATAAATATTGTGTAGCGCCAACTCCTTAATCCAGAACTTTAACACTCAATTGTTTTATACTCCTCGGACTCACTTTATTTTACATAGTAGCTTTTATGCGGAAGTAAACTTACACTTTTCACATTATTGAACTATTGAAACTTATTGAAAATTTCTCTTGAACCAAACACCAATAAACTATGAGTAAAAAATCTATCTTATCTTATAAAGTGTGTTCATATCTTTAAATGCGATCTTTGCTCGTCGCATAAAAATAATATTTAGATTTATTTCCCAATATCAGAACTTATTGTTTTTCTTACTGTATTTTATGTAAATAAGTAATTGTATTTACACTTGGTCGTTTCGTGTTATTTCAAACGTGTTTGCCTGTTTCTCGTCTTTAATACTTGCTGTATCGAACAAGAGAATCCTTTTCTCCTACGTTATTGTATTGTTTACATCTAAACGCTTGGACTTCGATCTACTCGCGGGATTTTTATCTTTCTTTATTAGCATTGTGGCGTCATGTTAACTCTCGTAGTCTCAACGAACGCTTATTGTGACCATGTATATATATATATATATATATATATATATATATATATATATATATATATATATATATGTATATATATGTATACATATATGTATATATATGTATACATATATGTATATATGTATATATATATGTATTTATTTATATATATATGTGTATATACAATTGTATGTATCACGGATCGTTTAATATCTGCATGTTCTGACACAAATTAATATTTTTTATTTGTCTTTAAGAAAACGTGTAAGATCGCATAATTATGCCCTTAATCTGCTTTTTATTGAATTTATTTTTGCGATTATATTTTTTTTAAATCTATGACATTTTTTCCCATATAATTGTTTTGGGGGCTTCTATACAAGATTCGTTGCATGTTATGCATTTTAGTACATAGTTAACATTTTTGGAGGTGCAGTTTAAGTCTTTTTTTATTGTGAATGTTTGTGTTGGCTTTTTGAATCTGTATGAGTTCTACTTTATTATTTTGTAACCCCCCCCCCCACATCCTTCCTTGTTGCATTTTGTGATCCCTTGTGTTGTGTTTTTGTTAAGTTTGGATAAGGGTACAATTTGCTTGAAGTTTTTTGGTTGGCGTTTGCTTTTATTATTTTAGTTGTTTTTAATATGTTGCTTACTTTGTTGTTTTGGTTGAGTAGAGTTATACTTCTTGTTATTTCTGTGAATAGTTCTGGATTATTTTTATTGTGTGCGGAGATGTATGCTAATATATGTTCTTTGTTTCGTTTTTGGTGATTCGTAATTGTTCTAATGGTATGTTTTTGCTAGTTCTATACGGTTGAGTATTATTTGACAGGGATATCATCTTCTTGTTAAGCTGTTTCGTAGTTCCTCCAGTCGGACATAGTGTGCGTTAGGTGTGTTTATTAATTTTAAAAGTATGTTAGTGAAGAAGGCACCATTCTAGACTGCGGCAATTTTTATATTTATCTAAAGTCGATGCATTTGCGACCCCCTCCCCCAAATATGTCTCTTTATGTCTTTATTTACTGACTAAAATAAGCACCGCGGTGTATTTAATTGGGTTTATTTTTACTTATCTATTTTTAAGCTTCAAAATTTACTTACCTTTAAATGGCAGTTTCTGTTAATTAATAAAATAAAACTTATCTTAATTCAGAAGAACTCCATTCGAGACTGCGACAATTTTAACTTTTATCCTACTAGATATATTTGGGACCCCCCAAACTATCTCTCTTCATTACTTTATTCACTTACTACACTAAATGAAAAGGTTCATTTAATTATGTTTATTTTTACTTATTTATTTTACGTTTCAAAATATACTTAACTTTACAGTGCAGTATCTGTTAATTAATATATTCTCCCCTCGATCAGTGAAGTATTCAACTTATCTTTTTCTCTTTCCTGCCAGTGAAGGAGAAATCCTTCTAGATCGCGGCAATTTTTTTTCTTTTTTACCTAGGTTTTTACCTAGATTTTCAACATATCAAACCCACCATAGCTTTTAATTGTTCGTTATTTGAATCTACGAACTAAAAGAGACTCTTGATTCGCATGAACACCGAATCAGTCTAGAAGCATTTTTCTTAACCGAACTTAGAAACATTCATGCATATTTTCGTATCACATTTACTTAGTTTTTTTTTGGGGGGGGGGCGTTTTTTTACAAATAATCCGCAGCTAAACAATCGTACGCGGAGGAGTCAGACACACAAAATGTAGAAAATGTTATTTAGTTTAATTAAAAACATGTATAAATCATATTTGTATTGCCTAAATAACAGTCAAGGTTCTTTTTTGAATTAATACTCCAATATTTCATGTATATATATATATATATATATATATATATATCCCGCGCAGCGCCGGGACACGAGTCCTGCTATATTATATAATACGTGTTTTGCATCTTTATGGTGATCATGCAGTTTACGAACCGGGCTTACTTACCTTCACACAACGGTACAGTTAGACATTATGTCGGTTGTTACCGTTAGGAAAATATATATCTGCCTCATAGGGTCACTCCGGATTGTAACTAAAAAACACTTGCCGCAGTCTAGAAGGATTACTCATGCACTGGCCGAAGAGTAAAAAGATTATGTATTGTATAACACGCTACACTTCAACTTTATTTAATTTTGAAAAGAAACAAATAAGATCAGACATATTATATGATACGTTATTTGCCACTTTTATGGTGCATATGTAGTTTACGGATCGGGCTATATCTTTGATAGGATTTTCAAGTTAAATTGCATTTTAACGCTATTTTATTCTTTAATAAGTTGTTATGTGAAAGTGCAGAATATTCAAACAACCCCCACCTATCCACGTTCAGAATGGCTTTCTAAATTATAACGTTATTATTTCAGCCCGGTTCGTAAACTGCATAAGTATCTTCTTTATACATTCCAAACCAAAAGCCACGTTTAAGAAAAACAACTGAGTTAATTAATCGCCGAAACTTCCAGCAGACTTCTTAAAAACACGTCCTACTGTTCTACATGGAAGTCGAGCTGATCAACTCAATGCTTTCCTTAATTCGTCGTACGTTGAAAGTACATCATGACTGTAACATTATCTACAATATGCATGTACATCTCAATGGCAAGATTGCAACAACTAGCTATCTTATTCCTACACGTAGTGCATTAATTGTTTAAGCTGCTGTTTCACATTATCTTTTTTCGTGCTGGTGAATGACAAGCAACAAACAATTCAAGAAATTTCATGAGTCAATGCATCACCTGACACAAACATTGCAACATTACAGGTAAAAAATTGACCCTAAAAACATAAGTAAAAATAGAAGAAGTATTGGTTTATCATGAAAACTAACCGAGCTAGTGTTTTACAACGAAATGGAAAATTACTTGTAATCAAAAGTGTTCAACTTCGAAACTTTCCCATACTCTAATCTTGTCCAACTTTTACTATGATGTAAAATAAACCCAACATGACATAAAACCATGAAAAAATGTTTGCAATGTTGTGTTGATTGGGGAACTTTGGTGTTATATTTAATTTCCTATTATTATGACATTTCCGGAAAAAACCGGGCTACGGGTCAGCTAGTACACACACACACACATATATATATATATATATATATATATATATATATATATATATATATATATATCCTAACTATATGAACATTAAAAAACGTTAGGATTATTTAATTCTACTGATATAAGAAGTATATAGGCATCTCCAATTCACTCAAACAAATCTCGATTTTGCTCATTTACATATTTATTTATTTTTAAGTTTCTAATAAATTAATATTGTATAATATACCTTTCTAATTTGTATTGCCAAATTTGTTCTTACATAACCAATCGCTTTATAGATAATACAATTATTATAATTATATATATATATAAAATAAGATGAGGATATTTTATAAAAGAAATGAGAGCGTTTAAAAACTTATTTAGAATTTCATTTACAAGAAATATAATTTACTTCCAGCTTCGGTAAAGTGTCAACTATCGCTGAAATGGTGAAAACAGATACTACACTCTGATCTTAGCCAAAAGGCCACGGAACCATTTAAAAAAATATTTTTTGTGACTAGGCTTTTTTACTCGATAATAAAATTGTTATAATTATATAGAAAATAAGATGAGGATATTTTATAAAATTAATGACAGTGTTTACAAACTTATTTAGAATTCCATTTTCAAGGGATATAATTTACTTCCAGCTTAAAGTGTCAAATATCGCTGAAATGTCGAGAACAGATACTACACTTTTATATTAGCCAAATTAGCCGGAAGCATAACAAATATTTTTTGTGACTAGGATTTCTAAATTAAAAAAAAATGTAATTGGAATATGTTTAATGGGTCGTGTAGTGCAGTAACGGTTCTGTTCTCATAAGTCTGTCCTCCCAGGAATTATCTCCTCCGTTTTAAAGGGTGTGCCGGGTGGAAATCCTCCTAAAATTAAAAACAAAAACCCAAGAAACGATTTAGTCAGAATACTTTGTTGGGGGAAGGGGAAGGTTTATTACTTCCTATTCTTTGGCGGAGGGAATTAGTGTTCGTTTATCATCATATTATCCTCTGTCAGGGGTGGGAGTAAGTGTAGGATATGCTCGTTCACCATAATACAAGCCAAAGGAGAGCGCAAACTCAAGTTTATAATAAACATATATTTTTAGCAAAAAAAATATGAAAGTGATCGTTTTCCCTTAGCCAGCATATTCATCTTTTTATAAAGACGGCGACTATATTTTCCAGCATATTATCAGTTAGGCGTTTCACGTGGACAATGTAACTTGCCATAGTTTTTAATGTTATCTAAATAAATAAATGCAAACGTTGTTTCCATTTATACAGACTATATTGACATTAAAACGGTTTATGCATATTTGATTATCTGTAGTACATTTACATTCGTCATAATACATTCTTCCCAGGCGTTACCTACTCTTCTGAGAAAAGCCGTACAGTATACATTCCTTCCTCACGATACCATTTCATCGGGAGTTTCTAATCTGTTAATAATTAAATACAAACCATTATTATTTTTGTAGTAAATATGTTGCTGTTTTTTTGTTGTTGCTGTTACGATTTGCTTCCTCCCACAAGAGTAGAGTTAGGCACAATGTCAATATTTAACGTTCGAAGAATCCAGCTCCCTCTAGAATGGGTACTCTGAATAAGAACACAAACTTCAATTTCCTCAGTCTAAAAAGATGTTTTCTTCACTGACAGATAACATAAAAACTAAGAACAGTTTCAATAAAAATACTATATTTTGCTCCTAGCATAAAGGCCAAGAAGTAAACATGTTGGTAGTGATGATGAGCTTCTGATGTTGCTGCTGCTGCTGCTGATGATGATGATGATTATGATGATGATGATTATGATGATGATGATGATGAATTAAAAATGTGTCATAGAAAATAAATCAACTTCAAAATTCTAAACTACAAGAGAAAAAGAGTACGTTTCTTTAATATTCATTACGTGTTTTTTTCTTTCTATCATAAAGGTGAAAAGTACAAAGTAGCCAATTCGAATTACTCAGTAATATAAAAGTGGAGTATTTAACCAATCGATTTCCACCCTTATTTTTATTAATTTCATTATGTAACCAGTTATAATGGGGAATTCATTTTAATTTTTATGCTGAAACAAAATAAGAATTATCGACGTTAAATATCTAAAAATACATGTAAATTTACCATTTTGTTGTTTTTTTCCCTAAAAAACAAAATTTAACGATGTTCATGCACAGTATATTGCCCCTATATTGAAATATATCAAATTACACTACGACGATTATCATTTTTTTCAAATTTTCTCTAAATTACAAAAATGTCAGAAGAAAATTACTTCTTTGGTTTCTGTAAAGAAGACTAGAGCGTCAGTAATTGCCGCTCAGAGGACGAGTAGTTTTAGATAGTATATATATACATATATATATATATATATATATATATATATATATATATATATATATATATATATATATATATTTATTTATTTGTAATTATTATATATATATATATATATATATATAATTACAAATAAATATAAATTATTTATTACCTACATACATCGATGTTTCATGCTTACGTAATCTTTCTTCAGTTCAGAAAATTAATTCTCACCGGTCGGCGGGCGCGAACTCCGATCACAAATCACCACTGATTATCCGCTCGGAAATAGGGAATCAGCTTATAATTAAAGAGGAATGTAACTTTGTAAATCGCGAGTCGGCGGCTAATTTTACACGAGCAGTTAAAGTGATCAACAAACTGTGTCTGGATCTTGCATGAATCTATTTGTACTGCTTGTTAATCAACTCACTCAGAGTGGCCGGCCTTTAGTGAAGGGGGCTTATCATAATATTTATAAATAAATATAAATTATGTATTACCTACAGACATCGATGTTTCATGTTAACGTAATCTTCAGTGCAGGAAGTTAATTCTCAACGGTCGGCGGGCGCGAACTCCGATCACAAATCGCCACTGATCCATAGGGAATTAGCTAATAATTAAAGAGGAATTAAACTTTGTAAATAGCGAATCGGCGGCTAATTTTACACGAGCAGTAATATATATATATATATATATATATATATATATATATATATATATATATATATATAATCTTTTTTTAAAGTTTTATGGGCTGTGCCGATGTGTGTAGTGCATTAAAAGTACTTTACGCACACATTATATATATATATATATGATAATTTTTTTTTTATTTACACAGACATGTACAAAATCTGCGACACTGCCATGTCGATGTTATCGATCAACAGTTACTATACACTGAGATCTCATCAGGTAGATTTAGATTCCGATCTTAACCTCAGATCCTATTTGGAGAGAAATGTGTAAATAAAAAAATAAAAAATATCATATATAAAGCTTTATTTTGATATTGAGCACTTTTTATAAATCCGGTTAAAATTCTCTGGATTACTACCCTGTGGATGTGTTTACCTGGATTATTACCATTATTATTATCATTATATATATATATATATATATATATATATATATATATATATATATATATATAAATTTCTCATGGTTGCTTATTTACACCAGAAATATCCATGTGTCTTCAGAGAAAAAGAGGTGTTATTATTTTCTGTCGAATATTCATCTGATAAAAATAATATTTATTATTCTTCCGCTTCCTCTTTTCATCTCTCCTTTCTCTCTTTCTCTTACACACGTACAGGCACACACGTTATATATATATATATATATATATATATATATATATATATATATATATATATATATATATATATATATATATATATATATATATGGAGATGAAGAAAACCGGGGAAGTAGAAAAGGACATTGCCGCAAGATAATGATATCTCTAAAAGCCTCCTAATATATTTGTAAGTGGATATACAAAAGAATTGCGATTTAACATGTTTCCCCAGCAACACCCTTATCTGCAGGGCGTACACGAAAGTAATGTTCCCAAAGCGACCTTAGCAATTCACGATATGATTAGCACACATCCACACTTGTGTCTAAGTGACCCTAGTGTCATTCAGAATGAAAGGGCCCCTCAAGCAGAGAAATGGCTCGATCTCCAAAGGGTTGATGCTTTTGCAATGGTAAAAGCATCACGAACACGACTTTTATTTGCTTACACTTCATACAGACGACATTATTCTGTTATAAGGTATATGTTGCCATTTATATATTGCAATAATTATCTTACCGGTAGATTTTTGCTCGTAAAAATACCAGAAAATGTGTGACGCTTTGGGTTGCTAATCGAACACGTGTAAGATTGTTAGAATCACGAAAACGAGTTGGCAAAGCCAGTTTAACATGAATAATAAAACGGAACAAAGATACAAAATGTTTTTCTTTCGTTTCCTCGTTAAATAGTAAATGGTTGTATGCCATTTTTTATATTGCGTTTTCTGATGTATATTCTTGATGACTATCGACTGGTTATAAAGAGAAAGAAAGTGTGTCTGTGTGTGCTTTTGTGTGGCCACATGTGTGTGCGTGTCTGCGTGTGTATATGTAATGCAAGTGGCGGTAATAGACGAGGTATAAAATAAGTGCTGGTGGTCAAACAGTGAGAATAGACTTGATTGATAGAAATCAAACAAAAAGTTCGGTAATTTATTAGGTAATTTAAAAAATTACGGCTGATAAGAACAAATTAAAAAATAAAAATTATGAAACAATCTCAAAATAAAGAATTTTAAAGATGATTTTTTTTTATTAAAATATTCAGGATAAAATATTAGGGTAACTAATGTTGATGAAGCCAGCTTTAATATATATATATATATATATATATATATATATATATATATATATATATATATATTTATATATATATATATATATATGTGTGTGCGGGGGGGGTGATTTTTTGAAGGCTTACAAAAACATTCCGTTCAATACAATGCACTGTCAGTTGTTGAAACTCTTACTTCAGGTACTTAATGATGATCTGCCAATCAAGGACCTGATTGATAGTGGAACACGTGTAGGAAAAAACTCTTTAATTTGGATCATTATGGTAAATAAATAACTTTGAAAAAAGAAGTATTTTGTTGTGATGAATCATCTCCTGAACGGAATGCTTTGGTAAGCCTTTAAAGAATCACCTATAAATGCTCTGCACCCTGTCATCGAGTATCATCGAGCTTACTTTTATTCAACTAATCCCGGTCTTCACTGAATAAACTATCTTTTAAGTGAAAAATGTATATATATATATATATATATATATATATATATATATATATATATATATATATATGGGTATGTGTGTAAAAGACAAATCATGTAAAATGATTGTTAAAAGAGGTGTACGTCTGATTCTGTATCTAAGCTGACTTTAAAACTGAATATGATAGACAGTATTCCTACCTTTTGTGAACTGTTCAAAAAGGCCGAAATACAGCCATAGAATTCTGCCTTTCTACTAATGAAATATCATGTCGTTCGATGTTACATTTACGTGGACAAAATGAAACAACATTGCTGCAATTTTAAAGATAAGAAATCTATGATATTCTGAAAATAATTTCATAGTTTTTTGTTTGCATGTTTTTTTTTCATTTTGACTTGTTTACACCCACTGTTTTAGCGGTGTTGCTACATTACCTGGTCATGTCAATATCACTCTTTAACTTGCTTCTACAGTCTTAATACGTAATAAAATACTCAGGAAATCGCGTAAATAAAAATATGTAATTTGGTATTTGTGTTTCATTACCCGTTCGTTCTGGATACCCGGTAAGATCAAACAAGAATGACAAAGAACAGAACGTATATAGAAACACTTTGGTTTTCTTTATTTCCCATCACCGGATGGTTTACGCTGGTTACGTACACACATATGCAAAAAATATTTTGAAATACTTTTGTCTCATGAAAGTCTTTTTTCTTACTGATGTCACAGACTTTGTTTCCGCTAAAAACTCGTTCATATATACATCTGATTGGAAAGCACTTTGCTCTGCATTGTCTATCCTAGCGTCAACTGAAGCTCCTGTTCCACAAGCCCTTCCAATTGTCTGTTTGATGAAATACAAGTCATGGGATTCTATCACAGTATCAACAGGCTTATCAGTCGCATTTTTAGTCAGCTGACACGAAAGCAGCTGACACGAAAGCAAGACGGGCTTGGGTACCATAGCCAATAAAGCTTCATTGGTGCCATGAACACCGGTAAACTCCCATTTTTCCGGTACTTCAATACTCCGATCACCAATCGCTCCGGCCTTCGCGTTTCTGAAACCGCCGCCTTTCAAGTCTCGCTTGCACTGCGGAACCTTCCTTTTTTAAGAATTATCGGGTCGATTTCTTTTTTTCTCGACGTCTCACCCACAATGGACTCGTCCACAATTTATTTTTGCCACTCTTCATTATCTTACATTTGCGGGAAATAGTACGTTACCAAGATTAATCTATTAACGTATTATTTTTATTGGCAAAAGAATAGAAATTATGTTTTTAAGCAAACAATGCCTCGGGTTAAATTAATGTCAATACGTTTTCCCTGTTCCCTTTAAGAACATTATAAAAAGTAGCACTAAGTTTGAAGTACGAAACGTATACGTACATAGATAATACACAATAACAAATATTTATATTTGTCGCTCCTCGTAAAAAAAGTAGAGCACTGTAATGGTAGTACTAACACAGCATGACGTCACTTGCTGTATAATGCATTATTCCTTCCCTAATAGTAGTAGAATGCCTGGACGTCAAGCCGTTTTACAAGTGTTAAAATTATCATTATTTATCAGCTATTTATAATTGGCCGACGTTGGATTTGACGTGAAAAATACTTGTAATCCAGGGTTTCGAATCGAATGACCGGAAGTGAATAGTCATATCTCTATGCTGATGAGTCCAGATTAAAAAGGACGAAACGTATACATACATAGATAATAAACAATAACACATATTTATATATATATATATATATATATATATATATATATATATATATATATATATATATATATATATACCGCTTCGTTTGTTGAACAGTGTCGTACTTTTCATCGTCACCATCTGTCTATGTTGTTAATGTAAACAGTAGAATGTAACTTACTCTTGTATTGTGCGAGTGGCGGAAGTGATAGAACCTCAGACAATCGGAAAACGATCAAGTTTCAAGCACAGATTGAAGCACTTTCGTTATTCTGTGATAGAGCGAAAACTACTGTGTTGTATAATAATCAGAATTCATTGATAGATTAAAACATTTTTTATTGTGAATGTATATAGTTTTTATTTAACTTACTTAAATCGTTTCACGAGAAAAAAACTATGTTTGCACCTGATACCCCTAGGTTACCGTTATTTAATAATTATAAGGCAAACTTATCTGTAGTCTTCATTTGTATCTTATTTTTTATTTCAATAATAATAATGATAATATTAATACTAATAAATATATATGAAGTGGAGAACTAAAAGCGAACTTTTAGGAAAGGTAAAACCTATTGTGAAAAATATACAGCTCAATATACAGGATAGAGCAGATAGAAAGATAGAAGGATGAAAAGGAATAAGAAAAGCGACGGAGGTAAATCTTTTTTCAATTCACTTGCTCAATGCGAGGTATATTCCGAAAAAAAGCAATGTATTCAATTAATTTTTTCCTTAAGCCAGGTTTTTCAAAGATCAAAATCTTATCATCAGAGAAAATTGCTGGGATAGATAAGTTGGCAAAGGCCAATATTTAAAATTTTAAAAAGTAAAATAAAGATTGTGGGGAAAAAAACACTAGGCAAAAAGCTGTCCGAATGCAAGCAAGTGTCCGATTGCAAAAAAAAAAAAATCCGGTGTCAAAAAGTCCAGCGGAGAAAGTGATTTGTAGGTAGGTCGTTAGAAGGCACTGGAAATAAATTAAATTTCAAAAGAGTTAAATTTCAGTAACCACCATCTTAAATATATATAAAGAAAGTTGACAACATCTCAAGACACGCATGAAAATATATTTAAGTGAAATATTTTTTAAAAATCAACACATGGTGCAATTTAATACCATCAAAACGAGAAAGAAAAAGACAAAAACTATAAGACAGTCTCGCCTGACAGAGTTTTTCCAAAACGAAAACTTCCAAAAAAGGTAACTAATTTTTTTTCATTTTAATTGCAAGATGTTTTAATTTTCAAAAATATTTTTTTTGAATACATTTTATTTCGTGCTTCAAAGATGTTGTCAATTTCCTTATTCAAAAAGCGCCAATATGCGCATAACATCGGCCGGACTCTACTTATCCTAACGATTTCTAGAATGTAACGTGTTCTTCTGCCTTCACCGTGATTCTACCTCTCGGGGTAAATACCATCAAAATGACAAAGAAGAAAGTAAAAACCAACTATAAGACAGTCTCGCTTGACAAAGTTGTTCTACAACGAAAGCTTGCAAAAACAATTAAATAAATATTTTTTTCATTTAAATTGTACGATATGTTGATTTTCAACATATGCCTCTTATATATATATATATATATATATATATATATATATATATATATATATATATATGTGTGTGTGTATATATATATATATATTTGTTTAATATATGTTTGTATGTATATATTTATATATATATGTATATATATATGTATATATATTTAGATATATATATATATATATATTTATGTGTGTAAATATGTATATATATATATGTATATATATGTATATATATATATAAATGTATGTATGTATATATATAGTTATATATGTATGTATATATATATTTATATATATATATATATATTTATTTATATATATATTTATATATATATATATACATATACATATATATATATACATATATATTAATATATATATATATATATATATATATATATATTAATATATATGTATAGTTTATTTTTAAGATGTTTTAAAATACAATTTAGAGGTTAGCAGACCCTTGGGTATCATCTTATGCTCTTTTATCATTTTGAATGACTGTTTACGAGATGTGCTGTGTCAGATGTATTTTGATGTGTGACACATATGTTTGCGTATTATAGTATATGCATGACTTTCTTAATTCAGAATGCATGTGAGATTTCGGAAACTCACTTTTATGTAGACGCAAAATCGCATATTGCTTCTGATTAGAGTGAGTGTGTAAGAGAGAACCTAATGGAGTTAAGCTGGTGATAAGTTTAGTATTCAAACCAAAGCGATAAAATGTTTTTAGGCGTAAAATCCACTTATCTTCATGATATTTTCGGTATTTTCTTAGAGTTCATTTTCACGCGTCTATTTCTCTCATCTTTATTATAGTAGGTTATTGGTGTCTATAAAAATTATGGTTTCAAAGTAGACATTTTGAAATTAATAGTCGTGTGTAGTAAAATGTATATTCTTTATGTAGAGGGTAATTATATGGTGTGTTATAACTTATAGAGTTAAGTGCTATGATAGGTTTTGTAGGTAGTTATATATATATATATATATATATATATATATATATAGTCATAGCTTACTACCTAGCTCTGCTTACATATATATATATATATATATATATATATATATATATATATAATAAAGTAAAGTCCATATTCCCCTTATGCATTAAGAGATAATAGCTTAATAACCAAAACTTTTATATGTCAATTTGTTCAGAATTCCAATTTGACTAAGTTCGGCTGCGTGTTTACAGACACTATGCTTTTATTCACCTATTTCCCCGAATACGACTTTGTAATTGAAAACGGTTGCCATTTTCTCTCACATCGTATTATCTACTCTTCCCGCCTCTGGAATCACCGGGTACAATTGTTCATTACATAATTATTACATAAACACCGTTGATTTAGAATACTAAACAACTCGCATTTATATTAACGCTCATACATGTTGACTGCTTCTTTCACATTCACTTCGATGTTTATACATCCTATGATTTATGCAACAATGTGATGATATCCATATCATCGAAATTTAACTAATACTTATTTAGAAATCCGATGAGATGTGTTTTCGAACGCTTAACTATAAGTTTCTCGACCCATCTTCTAAACGATAGGGATCAGCGAGTTTCACTTCTCGATCGGTTCTTGACGACACTACACGTGGCTCGTGTGGCGAATGCTCATAACCTATTTGGGAACGCTGATCACATTGCGATGCCAATATATATCACCCTCAATTTTCGACCCGAAGCTTGAGAACCGTTGCTCAAAACGACTAGATACTACGAACAGGCTTATTGAAAATCCATCGGAGATCGCATCAAAGATTCCACATGAAATAGACATTTCTCTCCTCACTGAACCGTGTGCAAATAAAGGGCACTAAATGTGTCAATGTTGACTTGTAGAACATGTTCCCGCGTGAAAATTCTATAACAAGCGAAACTCTCCATAATACTGCACATTAACATGTGCAGCTGCTATTGCCCATTTCGCCGGTCCAACCACATAAGTCAAATTCAAATAGACAAAAAACTATAGCATCAATAAATAGTTTCAAGAGTGAAATAGCTGCAGCTAATAGTAAGTATACAAATATGACCATGAAACGCATGGGGGTCACTAAAATAAGGACTTCGCGATTTCTGGAAACTACATAATAACGTGCCGAATAATGAGCAATCAGCACTTCCAGCGCTTTTGAAACACCATGGTGTAACCTACACGGCATTTCATGAGGTTGAATTGCTTGTCCAGCGGTTCACCGCTAACTCTACCTTAGTCTCAACTAATTAGTCACTCCCTATCATTCCACTGCAGACTGAAGCCACACTCAACAAGCTGGTAATTACTCCTTCTTAAGTCTTAAATATTATAAAACACCTTAACACTTTCAAAAGATGTGGACTCGATCTTATCCCTGCTATATTCTAAAAGAAATGCTATTCTATGCTGGCTCATGATATCTCTAAACCCTACAACAATGTTGTGTCGAATTTCGCTTTTCTAGTATTGGTAAATAGCCTCTATAGTATCAGTGTTCAATAATTCTGGTGAAAGAACAGACCTACAAAATTATCGCCTTATCAGTCTACAACATAACTTTGATAAGATCATTAATTAAGCATGCGATATGACTAACAGTACTGACTTAGGCAGATACATCCTACTGCTTAAGTCTTAACAGTCGTCTACCATCAACTGAAAAAACGCTAGTAAATCAAGAGCGGTAGCGCTTGATAGAGCCAAGCCTTTTGACAGGGTCTGGCATGAAAGTAGTCTCATGCAAATTAGTTCGTACGGTATTACTAGACGAGTAGTTAATATTATCAAATCATTTATCGCTAAAATAAAGGTTCCAGCTTGTCCTTGATGGTTGTACATCTAAACAAAATGATATTTATGAGGGTCTGCTTCGATCGTCGATTCTCAGACCGTTAATATTTCTTATTTTCATTAACGATTTTCCTGATAAAATTGTGTCCGAGATAGTTTTATTTGCTGAATACACCACGTTCTACTTCCGACATGTGAGAAACACAAACATATGCATATCCATGGCAACAGCTGCGTACTGAGGAAATGACAAGAGAGAACCCTACTGGGCAGCTTATCATTCAAACTAATCGGCCTAACATTCACAGATAACTTTAACGACATTTTAAAAGTTGCTGCAAGGAAGTTGAACTCTCTCTACCGAGCAAGACAACTTCTTACGCCTGCCAGTATGTCAAAGTCACTATTCGTCGATGCATCGAGTATTATTGTCACATTTGGACTGGTGCACGAACCAGTAGCCTCGCCCTCTTGGACAGGGTTCAACATAGAGTCTAGAATCTCAATGGTGACACACTATCAAAGAAGGACTATTTTTTTTTAATTTTAGCAATTGTGTATCTCTGTGCTTATTTTACAAGTACTGTTCCACCCTTCTACTGTAGAGTTCTTCGGATGCCAGATGGCTTTCTTCTCGAATACCTTCTTTCCTCGAACTGCTAGACTTTGTATTTCCTTTCGCGCTTCCTGTTTTCCTGACTGTACTCACATGCAGAGGTTTAAATGTAATCATGCTGCGCCACCCCGCATTTTATAAGCCTCTTATTCAGAGTAGTCTCGTGGATTTCAATGGCGCTGTGCCTTGTTCGGTGTAAGCAAAAGTAAGAAAAGACTTCGCGTTATTAAAAAAAATGCAAATGCCAACAAAGACTAAAAACGCCTTCATCGGTAAGTATTTTAGTTTATTGTTTTATTGCAGTTATTTTTCTTAATAAATACTTAATTCAAACTATTTAGTTTTTAATACTGTCGGCGATAGAAGCTACTGTTTACAACTAAATATGTACAATTGGGTTGTATTTACTTCTTTACAAACATATAGGCTCATTTTATGTCTATGCTACATAATCGTTTTTAATGGGAATCGCTCCAGACAAAGCAGGAAACCACATGATGTAAGGAGCTGAACAAATTACCGCTTCGAGGTAAAAAAAAGAACTAGTAAACAATAAGTGTTAGATGGATATATTCCGACCCAGAAAACATCCATTGACACTCTGATCTTTATTAGTCTTTTCCGATTTCTGTACTAATGACGTGTAGTATCAGAACAGAAATTACATTTGGATGTACTAACGCAAATTAGTCACATTTGCGTTTATTCGTTTTTTCATTTTGGTTCATCTCTCTTATTTTTTACGGCAACAATATTTCGGTGACTAAACAAGGAAACAAGACTGTTTTCATGCATCACATTTAAAGTTTAAAGTTTTTCAGTGAGTATACAAATATTCTATTTAAAAATTATGATATTTGTAGAATTATTTGTTTCACGAATGTTGACACTTAGATTTCTGGAATATTGAAATGTGAAAGAAATACACAACTCAATTTAAGACGTTAGAACGTTTTCAGTGTTGCGAAATTACTTTTATCCATTCAAAATGTAATTTTAATAATATTCATACGACTCGCTAAAATACGTTACTTATTTTAATCGAACCTGGTACAATGAAACATGTCATCTAGGAAATATCCCGCTAACACTTGCGTATTTACTCATTAAAAAGTTTTTGTTTCAGATTTACGTAAATACGTAATACTAAATGTCTTTTAGGCTGCACCACTCTAACCTTGCCCTTGATTTAAATAGTAACCTATTTTACAATACTTTTTCTATTTCGGTTAATCTTTATTTTACCTTTCAAAATATAATTAAGGCTAAAGTGTAGCATACTACGCTTTATCTTTTCTGTGCTCGGTACGTGAAGGGGAAAACATGTTTAGATCACACAGTGTATTTATAAATATTGGAATTGTTTATGAAATAAAATAGGAATAAAACGAACAAGTTAGTTGTATACCTATAAAATAAAACAATAACATTAACCGAAAAATATAGGTCGGTTTTTAATGTGAGACAAATCTATCTCTTCGAAAAGGTGCACTTCTATTAGGATCAAAATAAATAAATGTCGCACGTAGAAAGAGTTATCTTTCAGTGACGGAGGACAGAAGAGATGGAGTATAGTATTAGAAGAGACACTAGCTGTTAACGTTCATTTTATTTTGAAAAGTAAAAATAAATAAAAAATAAATGCAAAACAATTATTGTAAAGTGTGTCAATTTTCAGAGTAGACATAAAAATTTAAAAAAATGTTTAAGACTTCAGGGAAGACGATGTTGTTCATTTTTTAATAGTCCCGATTGATTGGTTAATTTGAGTCACGTGACAAATGCTTGATTGTGATTGGTTGTAGATGTGACGAGCATAAAAAGTGTCCATAATTTTAGCTCAAATACGCTCAGTATTTCGAACACACTTATCTGTCACATAATCTAAACGTTTGCCATTTTGTTTACTCTCACAATAATCGTAATTTAGGGTGGTGGAATTTAAAATTAATAAAACACGGATATTTCTAGTACTTAAGAGGCTAATAAAATATCGTGTAGAAACTATTTAGCATGGCTAGTATTTTACTTCTAGAATTTAGCTTTTTTCTGCTTTAACAATAATTCATGGTGTACGAACTTTTTATCTTTCTGAAGCAGTGAGAAAACTTACACACTTACTATTTTGAGGGATAGTTCGTTATGAATATATGGTAGATATATCTAACCTACCCTAATCCCAGAATATCTTTACCAAAACTAATCCTAATAAGAAGTAGAAAGAAACTCTTTAGCTGAACGTAGATGATGTTTTTTTTTAATCTGTTTAAATATATTTTCGAAACATTAACTAAAACCAAAGCTCATACCTCTATACACACAGCTAAATAGGTATGAATTGTGTACTCATTTGACGTTAAATTTATGTAAGAAAACTATACTTCACACTTAAATATAAACTATTTCATTTGTTTTCGACTCTTTTTATGCGGATGTGTTTAAAGCTGCAAGGGAGTTGAGCTGCCTCTACCGAGAAAGAAAACGTGTTATACCTGCGAGTATCTCATATGTTTATAAAGTCACTATTCGTCCATGCATTATTGTCACATTTGGGCTGGTGCACGAACCAGTAACTTTGCCGTCTTGGGCAGGGTCCAAAAAAGAGTGTAGAATATCAATGTTGACGCACTATCAAACAAGCTCTAGTGTCCACATTTCTAGAAATTATGCATGTATATTTTCTTCTTTCAAACTTTCCTATATTTTCCCCGGCTTAACTGTTTCTACCAAATGAATATGCCCAAAAAGATGAGTCTAGTAGTTATAAGAAATATGTTTACTTATACTTTCTGGTGTTGATTAACTTCAGCTGATTGCTCGATTTATTCCAATGAGAAAACATGTGCAACAAACGTTCGAGCATAATTAGAGCAGTTGGGTTTTCAAAGCAAAGCCTCCGAGTAGAGCTTAATTTGTAAGGGTATCGTCAACGGCCATTAGCTTTAAGGCAATGCTCATTAGGTAAAACTAATTTCGAGCTCAGGCATTTGCAATGTTAACATTTCGTTACATTGAGATATCACTTACATTCAGTCAGTGTCGCATGATGGCGTAGGGGTTAGCATCGCCGACTGTTAGCTCGACGGTTGCGTTTCGATCCCGGCTTGAGACACTAACTGGTCTAGTCGCACTGATGAGCTGCGAAACAGGCTGTATGTGGATAACTATTAAAAGCTCCCTCCGGGTAGAGCTTATTTTTGTAAGGGTATCGTCAACGGCCATTAGTTTTAATGCTCATTAGGTACATTCAGTCAGTGTCGTATGATGACGTAGGGGTTAGCATCGACGACTGTCAGCTCGACGGTTGCGTTTCGATCCCGGCTTGAGACACTAACTGGTCTAGCCGCACTGATGAGCTGTAAAACAGCGAAACAGGCTGTATGTGGATGACTATATATATATATAATATATTGATATATTTTATATATAGAAAATATATTTATAAATATATAATATATACATAATTTATATATACACATGTATATATACTATATATAATATATATACTATATAATATATATATCTTATATATATATAAAATATAAATATATAATATATATATATAATATAAATAACATGTATAAAAATATATAATACATAATATATATAATATATATATTAAGATATATAATATATATGTACTATAAATATAATATATATATATATATATATATGTATATATATATATTATAATATACATATTATATTAATAAAATATATATAATATATATATATATATATTATGGTATATATATATATTAATATAATATATATAATATATATATGCATATATATATATATTATATCTCATATATATTATATATATTATATATATATATAATATGTATAGTGCATATATATTATATATCTACTATACATATATAATATATATAATGCATATATAAATATAAATAATGAAATATATGTATTATATATAATACATATATACAATATTAATAATAAAATATATGTATTATATATAATACATATTATATATATATATAATATATATATATGATAGATATAATATATATATGATATATATTTATATAATATATATCATATATATAATATATATAAAATATATATAGTTATAATATATATAGATAATATATATAATATATATATATATATAATATATATGTATATATATATTATATACATAATATATACATAATATATATAACATATAAATGCATTGTATATATAATATATATATTATATGTATATATGATATATGTATATATATATATATATATATGTATATATATATATATATATATATATATATTTATATA
>OY744529.1:82256221-82266221 GCA_963556195.1 Sepiola atlantica | reverse complement strand
TAATTTTCCTTTCCCCAATTTACCAGTAAACTATGTTATAGTATATATTTCTAGTGGTATGATTGTCTTAACGGATTGACGAATTCCAGGACAAGAATTAATCTATTCCGCTGGTGTATCCAGCTAAGTGTTTTTAGTTGAGGTAACATCACTAGGAGAAGGTACACCATTCTTCGTATGACCAGGTGCATACCCGTGCGAATAAGGATCTTATTTTGGTTTCGAATATCATGTTATTTTTAATATTTTGTCAGGGTTTACTTGTTGGGTGAAGTATACTCATCTCTGGTTATCTTGACAACCCAATTGTACAGGGAGTCATAATACACTCGAAGAATTGTTTCGTAGGTAATTTTAAAAGGTTCGTCAGACGACCTTTCTTGGCTTCGGGCTTCAGAACATCACAAAACATCTCATCAAGGGACATCCCTATAAAACCAATAGTACCTAAACCATTGATATAAAGAATCTCACCATTGCCAGATTAGATACTACATATCTTTACACCTACGTACTCAAGCCAAATGTATGAGATTCCATAAAATATATCTCACCACGTCCAATATTGAACGGCTTTTCCCTATCCACAAATGAGAAAATTAGGCATGTTTATTACTCAACAATACCACCTTTCTCTCCACGACACAATATGCGCGCAAAAATATGGTTTACTCATGGGTTTCCCTTTCAGTGATATTTTTGCCAGTTTCTCATGGATTTTCCAGAAAACGGCCACTTCAAATCAATGTTATCCTAAACTTGCACTACTTTATATATATTTATAACCCACTCCTTATCACATTCGCCTCCCTGACATTGTAGAAAACTCAAGACAAGTGAACACACCATTTCCTACACTTCCAAATTAGAAACCAACTACGTTCTCAACTTTCTTGAATGTATCTGTACAACACACCGAACATCCTAAACTTCTCAGTGTGTATAAAACTACTGTATAAAACGTATAGTATACATTTCTACTATCACCACACTCACAAAATCAAATTTCGAATGATCATAACCTCGTTATTCACAACTCTCAGAATTTACATCTTCCTCCGCTATAAATAAACTTACATCGAGAGCACATACATATCTTTATAATACTATCATTCTTCTATCCACAACTTTAAAACGCGCAGATATGAATATTTAGTAAAATAGACAGACTACCACTACACACATTTCCCCTCACAACAACGTAACCAGCACTAATAATACTGACAATATCGATGCTAACATTTTAAGTAGTTATCTCTATTATCTCCATCTCTACCTCATTAAAACAATGCAAACATGAACTTACAATAGTACATCAACTTCTAAAACAATTCAATATTTACTAAACACGCATCGTCCCCGCACACTTCTAAAAACACATCTTCTTACGCCAACACCCACTTCTAATATAACGAATAGGTTCTCTGTTTGGCAAGTAAATACTATTTACTTAATGGTTTAAGTTAGCGAGGATCTTTGTAAACGTGAGAAATACAATGGGGCACATTTTAACAACTAAATAAACAATAAATACATTTGACACCCAGGTCATTATTTGAACTCGCAACCTCGACGTCTCAAGTCAAAGTCGATGATTTTTGTCTGAAACTCTACCGACTGAGCACACATACAAAGATAACAGAAGCTGTTAGATTTAAATACTTTCCGCTAATGAAATTATATTTTCACCGTTTTACTTAGTGACAACGAATGATCTTAAAACGAGGCTATGTATCAAAACTGGTTCTTTGATATAGGGTGGTGTCACCGTTCGCGCTTGACATCCAAAAAAGGAAATACGTTTTAGTCATTTCTTCTCAGAGTTGAGTGGTTAATTTTTTTTTAAACTAAAAATATATTTTTATTGGGTGGGGTCGGGGAAAAATTGGGGGGGGGGGGTATTTTTTTTTATTTCATTAAACGTATTTTTTGAGGTGGGGGAAAGTAAAAAATATAGGTGGGGAATTTTTTTTTTTTTACAGAAAAATTTTTTTTTTTAGTAGGGTTTGCGTGGGTAAAAAAAAAATTAGAGTGGGTGGTAAAAATAATTTTTATTTTTTATTTTTAACTAAAAATATTTTTGGTTAGAAACAAAGAAAATCAATGTCTAACCACCAGAGAAATATGACTGGGGTGCATCGGTTTACGAGTGAGCGTTCATTTCTGGCGCGGCAGCCTAGCAAAAATGGACAACCGTAAGCACGAAAGTTCGAAACGCGTTATAAAATCACAGAATTAAAAAATAATAAAATAACAAAAAATTGTAATTTTTTTTTTACAAATGGAGGTAGCCTAACTTCTTTAAATATACATTTTTTCCTCGTTAGAACTGCCCCGATGCTGCATTACCCTCTACTATCTATCTCTCTCTCTCTCTCTCTCTCTCTCTCTCTCTCTCTATATATATATATATATATATATATATATATATATATATATATATACACACACAGACATTGTTGCAAATAACAGAATCCGTTTGTTTACATATACCATTTATTTTTTTGAATTTTTTAAATGAGTTTTTTGTCTTTAAATCAAAACCATTGGTAGATGCTACATAGATTTCACGAACGGTTTCAGTTCTTCGTCGAATCATCCTCAGGTGTCAAAAGCAAATGAACAAACAGGCTGGCGAATGAAGAGAATTTAAAAAAATCCGATGAAGAAACGCCCAGAAAACGTTTTTCGCATTGTTCCAGGAAAGTTGTTTACGATTTAAATTCAACAACGCTGGAGTGGCAATCAAAAAATAAAATCGCAGTACGTTAAGAATTTTAAAATGTTACCACTAGTTTTATTCGTGATGTTATTTATAATAGGTTGTTGGGTTTTTATGTAAATAGCTACCAGTATACATATAAAAATAAATATATATATATATATATATATATATATATATATATATATATATATATATATATATATAAGCAGTTAATATATGCTAACTTCTTCATTTGTTTGTTCCGATAATACATCACACATACTTATTTATAAATATCAGGGTAAACAGTTTAACTATCCGAAGGCTTTAATATTTAGTTATATAATTATAGTGTTTAACACATATGAAACAACTTCACTTAAAAATAATTGCGTTTTTGCTCCGGACTATATATATGTCTTAATATCGTTCTGGGTGCGCAACCTTATGTTAATAATACTATTGTTTCTGAGGTTTATGCTTTATAATAATAAAAATTGTTATTAGATAAAGTGTTTTTCAGTTTAAATCTTGCTGTGGAAATTATGTGAAGGGAGTTTATAATTACAGTATTTTCCTCGAAAATCGTTTTCAATAAAATATATTCTCAGTATCATATTAATTAATTAATAATGTAATCAAGCACTGCTAATATACTTGAACACAAAATAATTCCCCTGGTTTATTAATTTTGTAATAATCTATAATGGTTATTTAAATTGATAAAATAAATCAGGTAAACTATATATATATATATATATATATATATATATATATATGAATAGAGAGAGAGAGAGAGAGAGTGAGAGAGATGAATAGAAAAAAGTAAAGAAGGAGAGAAGTGTAGACGAGGAGGTAAAGGCAACATTTGGATCAATATAGATATAGATCAAATGTCTTTCAACATATACAAACAAAATTGTGCGTAGGAAAAAATAACTTTAAACGAAAGATCAGTTAAAAATGATAGGATTTGTGTCTCTGCTTATGACAATTCCCTGTCTCTGTGTGCAGTGATTGTGTCTATCCTTATATTTAAACTCGGTAATACTTGAAATAAAACAGAAAAGGTTGGTGCCTGTAAAGGAATAACAATCCCGAACACTTTTGAAGTACTTCCCAACTCAAATCTATCAAAACAACGCGAAATATCTATTTGTCATTCATCTCGAAATAAACATCAAGAAATTCGCTTGAAAGATTCAGCTATAATCATATGAACAACACAACTCAAGAATGACTATGCCTACGATGCGGCTTCTAAATCAGTATTGTTAGAAATCGGAATGCTATTTAAAACGTAAGCGTGACATATACAACGAAACTATTTTAAACATAAGCGCTGGAGCCCGATTATAAATATGTTCGTACGTATTTAAAATAAGACATGTCTATTGGCTCAGCCATGCCAACGCTGCGCCAGCGGCGTTCATACTAGTCGCGAATACGTTTTCGGTACTCAATCGGACAGACCATTGTCTGTCATAGAAGATACAGACCGTTATCCATCGAGCTAAGGTATTTTTCGCTGATGCCTCACCGCTTTTAAAAATCAACAGCCACTCGAGATTTAATGTATATGAGACGGATAGAGTATGGGTTTAATAATAAATAATATTTGAGAAGGTTGCAATACATAGTGGAGTGAACAATGATTATAACTTATGGGGACAGGTTATGACAAATATTTGTTGGTATTAGATTTAAAGACGGACATATGATAATGTAAAGCTATGATCAGACTCAGTTCTATCAAATGCAGCTTCTCATGCATTACTTTCATTCTTTGATGAGGTGTTGGTTCTTGCCATTCGTCTAAGGCATCCCCTACCAGAGAAAGCCGACCAGTTTGTTCATTGCTATTTTTATAGAGCCGATGTGCACCTTCGAGTCGCTTGTTGTATTCTTATGTTTCACATCTTTATCCAAGGAGAATAGAAAGTCTGTCTTGACTTTATTTTAGGCAACCCTATAACTCTTGCTTCCCTTATTTTGTCCTCTAGTCCTGACATTCCATGTGCGATGTTTCTGGCAAAGGGGGAATAATTACTGTTTTAACGGTCGGAATCTATCCATCTAAACCTTATCTTTGGCTAGATTTTACCTTGAAGTAGTATTTTTTTCTCGTCTTTACAACAAGCGGCTTGACGCCTTGTCTTAAGCGATTTCCATTAAAACAATTTAAAGGGGATAAGTCAACAGCTGTGGAAATGCTTTTTTCAATTAAACGCGACATACAAATTGACCGACTTGACGGACCATGCCTCCAATAACGCTGCATAGATGCTTACAAAAACAAAGAAAAAAAAACGGACATGGAGACTATTTCAAAGTATCCACGTTTAACAAACGAAGCAAAACACATATTAACGCGACTTTGTAGTTTTTATGAGGAAATGAATCGGGGAAAAATATACAATGAGATTTCTTTCTTTTATTGGCTTAGGGGGAGGGGCTGAAAGGTAATTTTATTTATTCGTAAGAGATTCATACAGAAGACATGTGCAGCATTTTTATGATTGTGTGTTTCTATGATTACCGTCTTTAAGAGACTGTAAATAGTTAAACATACAAGCAAGGAAACCCGGCGTTGTCAGTATATTTTATAAGTCTTACATTATCTACTCGGCGTCGCTATAACATGGTTTTACTTTAATTTTTGTTTCATTTATTAAACTCCCCTTTTTGTTTTGTCTGAATTAAAGTTTTGTAAGAAAATATTTATATTTTTATGATTCCATGAATAATTTACACTATTAAAAACTCGATTTGGAATCATAATCAGCCTTGAAAAAATCGATAGGAAGTTAAAGGTAATCTTAATTAATAAATCTCATAAATAGTTTCGAATTTGCATTTTTGATCTTTAACGACGAATTAGACATAGTATTAAATAGTACATATCAAAGTATATATATATAATACTATATATTGAATAGCATATGATATAAATACGAACTAATTATATAATTTATAATATAATGAATAGTATAATATAATGAATGATATAAAAATCTATATATCATATAAAAGTGATAGTGCTTATACAGTTTACGATAATATCTCCGAGTTAAATTCAATTTTTACGGTTTGGTTCGTTTAATAAATTGTTAGCTGAATGTACCGAATAGTTAATCAACGCCTACCTCCCCATGTTAAAATGCGCTTCTAATTCATAACTTCATTATTTCAGCCCGTTTCGTAAACTGCATAAGTAGCAAGCCAAATTACTTATTAAATAGTAGATATGAAAATTTTAAAAAGCTGTGGTATGCCGATCTTTTTTGTTAATCGGATGTTTGTAAAGTTCAAATGAATTACGTACACTATCCATTGGTCATTAGATTTATTCAATACACTTCTGTAAATTATAACATATTTTTAAAATGTTAATTTATAACGCCACGAGTCAACTTGAAGGGCATAAGACTGTACTTGATAAAGTAAGAAATCTTAGAGGAAAAGTGTAAGAAATTAACATGACTTCAGCCATGCGGTAATTCGAGAAAACATAATGAGTATATAAGTAAATATATTTCACACGTATTATTTAAAAAAATAGCGTCAGCCATATAAGACAGGAAGAAGTTTAGGTTTTCTTATATAATTGCGTCAATCTATTATTTTGTTTAATTTAAGAGTATGATTACAGACTAGCGAGGTCATTGGAAATGCCATGATTGCTTTCTTTATCTATCTGTCTATTTTACTCTTAATAATAATATTTTCTTAATTATTATTGTATGTAATCTAAATGAATAAATGCGAAAGATTTCTCATCTATCCTAACTATATTAACATCAAATCCCGTTAGGATTATTTAATTATAATGATATAAGAATATATTGAAAAACCGTATACATAGACATCTTCAAGTCACTCAAACAAATCTCGATTTTGCCTATTTGCATATTTATTTATTTTAAAGTGTGTAATAAATTAATATTCTGTAATATACCTTTCTACTTTGTATTGTCAAATGTTCTTCTACTTATGCAATCGTGTCATCGATAGTGCTATTATTGTAGTTTTAAATAAAATAAAATAAAGAGATTTTATATTAAAAAAATGATAGCGTTTAAAAAATTATTTAGAATTTTATTTTGAAGGGAGATAAATTACTTCCGGCTTTAGTAAAGTGTCAAACATCGCTGAGATGTCAATAACAGATAATACACTTTGATCTTGCAACGGAATCATAAAACAATATTTGTTTGTGAATACGCTTTTTTTATTAAAAAAAAATTGAATTGGAATATTTTTAATGGACGATGTAGTGCAGTTCTGTTGTTATAAGACTGACATCCCAGGAATTACCTCCTCCGTTTTAAAGGTGTGTAGGAGGGAAATCCTCCCAGAATGTATAAACCCCAATACTCGATTTAGTCAGAATATATTTTAAGAGTGGGGATAGTGTAGTATCGGTTCTATTCTCATAAGACCGTCACACAAGAACGACTTCCTCTTTTTGGGGTGGAGGGAAGTACTGTTCGTTAATCATGATATTATCCTCTTTCAGGGTCAGTATAGCATATGTTCGTTCACTCTAATACTAGCTCAGGAAGAACGATAACTAAAGTTTATAATAAACATGTCCTTTTAAACGAGAAAATAGTGAAAGTTATCGTGTTTCCTTAGCCAGCATATGATTCTTTGTTTATAAAGATGGCGACTATATTTTCAATTCAATTTTCATTTAGGCGTGTCACGTGGACAATGAAACTTGCCATGATTTGTAATGTTATCTAAATAAATAAACGCAAACGTTTTTCTACCTATTCTAACTATATTGATATTACAACAGTGTATGCTTATTTAATTCTCTGTAGTATATTTTCATTCATCATGATACATTCCTCCCATGCATTACCTCCTCTTCGGGGGAATGCCGTGCAGTATGTATTCGGTCCTCACGATACTTTTTCCTCAAGATTGCCAGTTTTGTGTGTGAGGTAGTTAGTGTACTATCTATTCTGATGTCATGATATCTTTCCAGGCATTAACCTCTCTTTGGGGGTGGGCAGTGTATGTGGTTCGTTCAACATGATATCATCCTCTTAGCCTCTCATTTGCATATTTATTTATTTTTTTAACTTTCTAATGAATTCATATTTTCTAATCTGTTAATACTTAAATGCATTCGTTTTTCATTTTTATCGATAAATTTGTTGCTGTATTTGTTGCTGCTGTTCCTATTTACTTCCTCCCATGAGAGCAGTGTTTGGCACAATGTCAATATTTAACGTGAATAGAATTCAGCTCCCCCAAAATGGGAACTCTGAATTGGAACAAAAAATTCAATTACATTTCACTGACAGAGAACATAAAACTTATTGCAGATTCAGCCCAGATACTACATTTTGCTCCTAGCCAAAAGGTCAAGGAGTTAACATGTTACTAGTGATGATGATGATGATGATGATGACGATAAATTAAAAAAAAATTGTCATAGAAAAGAAATAAACTTCCTCTAATCTTTCTAAATTACGAAAAAAGTATTTTTCTCTAATTTACTTTATTATTTTTTCTTTCTTTTAATTGAATAAATACTCTAATTTAAATAATTCACAGAGTATATTATTTTGAAATACACTATTTATAGTCACGCAAAGTTGCAAATACAATTTTTTGTTTGCCTAATTAGAATAATTATATTTTTAAACAGTTCAAAATAAATAAGGGTTTGCTGTTATTCGATTATAATTTGATTGTTCTATTTGCTTATATATATGGACTAGTTTTGTTGGTATCACCAGCAATTAATAAAAGTGATAATAAAAAAAATGAAAAAAACATCGAAGCCATGTTCATTACTTTCAAAGGACGTGCGCCTCATCTTTCCTGCAAGGGGAATAATTTATTTAGTTCCAAAACACTCGACAAGCAAACTAAGTTTTTTTTTTAATATTCCTAATTATTCTTGTACACCTTATTTTAAAAACGTAGTTTTTTCTAAAATAGCAGAATTAATTACAACCAAACACTTTTTAAAATATTTTGTTTCATTATTCCTACATTTCATTTTGTAGTTTTTAATTTTCCGTAAAAAATAAATAACAACGAATCTTTTCTTTAATGTTTTGTTTACAAACCGCCGTTTTACTATTTTGTTCAACTAACGAAAAAAAAAAGATTCATAGTATAAGTGTTAATTAACACCCTCTGTTAAATCACCCCACCTTACACAAAACAAAAATAGATTCTTCTTTTTTAGGCGATTACGTATGAACACGCTTAAAAACTGGACAGAAATATGAAAACCCGCTTATTTTAGAAGTTAGAGTAGGATCAGTTTCGTATATCCATTAAATTTAAAATAAATCCGCCACTTCCGCACCATTCTAGCGTTTTAGGGCATAAAGTAAATTCTTTTTTTTTTTGCTGTAGGAGCTAAATCTGTTGCGTTTTTTTTTGGGGGGGGGGAATGTGTCTATTTTACGTGTGAGTTTTTGACTTGCCAGTCGGACTTAGGGTTAGCGGTTAAAATATTTTTATTAATTTCCCTGAAATGTTAGAAGTATCCGGACATTGGGGATAATTTTACGTTAAACATATATGAAACTGATCGCCCACTCTAAATTTGAAATAATTGTTTATTTTTCGTCTTTCCGTTTTCTACAGTGTTCATTCCTCACACGAAAGAGCCTAAACAAGCTGAGTTTCATTTTGGGAGGGACATTTAACAGCGGCTTTTAATCTACAAATTTACCCATATTTTATTTCTTTAATCATATGTGTTTTTAACTATACATACTTTTTAAATTTTAATTATAAGCAATTGATTTGTTTAGTTGTGTTTTCTTTTCCTGTGAACATTGAATAAATAACTCCTTTCAATTTGGCTAATTAAATATCTTATTTTTAAGGCGTTAATAAAAATATTACAAGTGTGGGTATTATTGTTGATTGACACCCTCAGCCACATCCAAATGAAATTCTATTTTTAGGCGATTACGTGTGACTACCCTGAAAGACTTAATGATGATGTTTGACATTTGTCATGAAAAAGAAAAAAAATACCTTATCTTTTTAAATTACAAAAAAATATTCTTTTTTTACTATTCATGAAGTCTTTTTTCTGTCTTCAATAATAAATGCGAAAAACACAAAGTAAACAATTTGAAATACTATATAATATGTAATTGTTTTATTTGACCAAGCGATGTTCCAGTCTTTTATTTATTCATTACATTATATAAGACGTTTTTAATGGGGAATTCATTTTCATTTTTATGCTGAAACAAAATAAAATTCCTCGACTTTGAATATCTTAAAGACAATATCAATTCACCTTTT
>OY744529.1:82176221-82251221 GCA_963556195.1 Sepiola atlantica | reverse complement strand
AATATTTTAGTCTGATATGTTATATGTGTACACATATAGATGTATATATGCATATATATGCATACATATATATATACATGTATATATATGCATACATATGGATATATATATATATATACATGTCTACATACATATCTAAACATGTATCCATACACACACACATATATATATATATATAGATATAGATATATAAGTATACATATATATACATATATAACTATATGTATACATATATGTATATGCATATATAGATATATGTATACATATATATATAGATGTATTTAAATGTATACATATATATATATATATATATACATACAAATATTTATACATGTATATACATATATATAAATATATAGGTATACATATATATATATACATGTATACATATATATATATATACATACATATATATTTACACACATATATATGTATATATATACATATATGTATATATATATATATATGTAAATATATATATACATATATATATGTATACATATATATATATATCATATATATATGTATACATATATAACTATATAGATATATATTTATACCTAGGTTTATACATATATATACACACATATACACATAAATATACATACATATATACATGTATACATATATAATAATATATACATGTATACATATACATTTATTTATACATTTATATACATATGAATATATATGTATACATATATTTATATATATATATATATATATATATATATTTAGATTTTTCACTTATAAAATAGATTATTCAGTGAAGACCGGGGTTGTTCCAATAAAAAACAAGCTCGATATAGGAGACCTGGTGTATCCCACGGTAATGTAAACCAGGTTGGGTGGGAACCGGCTGATGATAATATTCCTGAAGTTGGAAGTAACGAATTGAACTCACATGCTACCCAAACCGGGGGGGGGAAGGTAGGAAGAAAAATAGAAGAAGGACCACTACATGGTTCAACCCCCCCTATAGCCAGCATATTAAGACTAATATCCCAAAGATTTTTTATAGCATAGTGGAAAAAAACTTTCCAAGGGATAGCAGATTGGGGGGAATCATTAACAAAAATACTGTAAAACTGTCTTATTCAACCTGTAGAAATATAGCCACATCCATCATAGGATATAATAATTCTAAGATAACTAAAACTAGGGAAGCCATGTTCTCTTCTGGTGTTGATCCCAGTAACACCAGTTCAGTCAGAACCTCCATTATAAATAACCATAGTAGTAGAACATCCAGCAACGGCCCAGCACACAACTGTAACTGCAGAGCTTCTAACATCTGTCCACTGGGGGGGAACTGTAGAGTTTCAAGCATTGTCTACAAATGCGATGTGATAACAGAGAGTAGTAGGAAATCATATATCGGTTCAACTGGGGGTGAGTTCAAAGATAGATTCAGAAACCACATGAGTTCCTTCAGGGGAGGCCAAAGGGAAGACATAGATAGGCCTAACACTTCTGTTGGCCGTTTTGTGAGAAACCTCATTGCTAGGCAAGACCCTTTCGAACTGAAATGGTCAATTTTAGGGAGAGCTAACAAATATAAACCGAACAAAAAGAAGAGATGCAACCTATGTGCATTGGAGTCGTACCACATCATGACATCTAGAGATAATTTACTGAACGCTAGGCAGGAAATACTACAATGCTGTCTGCATAGAAACCGTTACCTGTTATCAAGCCTAAAACCTGGATAGGAGGGGAATTGGGGGAAGTATAAACTTACAGCAGAGATAGGCAGGATGGACACTTCCTGAGGCAATCTGGGGCAATAATTAGTGTATAATATGGAGGATGAGAATTAGTAACACGTACTTATGCTAAGATATGTCTTGATTCAATTATTAGCAGATACTCGAGACTTAGGTTAAGGGTGATAAGGTAGGAATATTCTATTGGAATAAGGCCCAGTGATAGTCAACTATAGTAAATACTTATTCAGCGGAATAGAGGGGGGAAATTGTGTTACATATAAAAAGATAGTGGAATAATAAATAATAAATCACAATTTATTCTCAGAAATAGATATATTATACGAAATGCATTGGGGATTTCAAGTAATTTTAAGTGAAAAATAAGAAATAGCAACCTGGATGCTATCACTATTTAATTAAATTAGGTTAAATTAAATTAATTTTTAATTAGATTAAAATAAATAAAACAATTTGGTGGCAGGAATGGGGAAAAGTAATTAAGGAAAAAATAATTTTAAAAACATGCATGCCGACACGGACTTAATTTCTAAAAGTAGAAACAATTGGATTTTTATAAAAAGTATTTTCTACGGGATTTTAAATTAGTAATAATAAAGTCTCCTGTCATTTAACGAGTAAGAGTGATATTTTCCCGTATAGTTGACAAAAAAATAAACCGGTCCATTAAAAAAAAGTTTTTTTTTGTTTTTTTTCAAAATAGAAAATAGATTTCTGATAACGATATTCCGTAGTAACATTTATTTATGGAATATATAATAATATTCTCCACAGAGAGTTGCAAACGGCTGTGTCAGCCGTTAAGGAAATATTTTAAATGATTTAAAATAATAACTAGATTTTTGTAGAAGGCCTTTTTATAATAACAGTTTATTTTTGATATATGAATAATTTTTTAAAAACTAATTCTGCGGGATGGGCTTTTTTCGCTTCGTTAAACAACAAAACGATAATAATTCGGCAGTTAATTAAATGAAGGATATTTTCCCAAAATGTAAAATGACGTCCCAGACACTAGATAATTAATTTCTATAAGGAATAGGTTTAATAATAAATATTTTTAGAAACAGTATTTTGAATAAATAGTTTCTATATTAAGATTTTTTCTTGATGGAAGGGAGTTTTCTGCGGGATTGACATTCAACTCGTCGTGTGTTTATTTCAAAGGGTAATAAATCAACAATTGAAATAAGACTCTTTGAACTCGGACGAACATTTGTGTTGACTTTTCTTTGTGAGAAATTGGATTTAGAATTCCCATACTATCATTGGGTTGGAATGGTAACTTGTGAGCGGTAACTTGAATGATTTAGTTCTTTTGTTTTCTTGTGGGGGGGGGGATTTATTCATCATTGTACCGGCCGACGTGAAAAGTGTATTATCGCACATTTTTCCGGTTTTGTGGTTTTATTGAATGTATTTGGGACCGATTATTTGCTTGTTGGCTTGGTGGAAGAAATAATGCACAAGCTACTTTTCTAAGACTTTTCTAGGACTTTCTTTTTTTATCGTTGTTATTCCTTGCTTTTTAAGTTTGACTTTTATTTTTATTTTTATTTTTATTTTTATTTTTTTCCTCTTCTCTTCTTAAGTGACCTCAACTATTACAACGCCACATTGTGTTTTGTCGGCAGTTGAAACCAGTATTCCAGACATTTAATTTCCCTGATGATCTGCCAAGCAAGTAACTGCTTGGTAGTGAAACACGTGTAGGAAAAAACATTTAATTTGAATAAATAGTATTTGTAAGAAAAAATATCTTTAATGGTGATCATTGGTGTCTTGAAAGGAATGATTTGGTAAGCCTTCATAAAATCACATATATATATATATATATATATATATATGTATATATACTTCCTTACGCCAGCATCTTTATAAGGAACATACTAACCACACACCCGAACCCTGCTATCTGACCTTATCTATACTACCGCCCCAACTGTGTATACAAACTACAGTGCACCAAATGCAACAGATGCTACATAGGAAACACAACAAGACCGCTACACCAACGCATCAAAGAGCATATTCACGCCCGTGTATCGCCTTCCTACAAGCACACATCAGTATGACATTCACGTATCTAATCTTTCGTCTGTCAGAAACATTGGGATCTAAGTATCACAGAATCGATCCTCATCTCCATATTACACCCCTCACTTAATCATTGACACGAGCTCCACTCACCGTTCATTCTATAATAATCTACCATCTCACCCACTGACCAACTCTTATATCTAACACTCATTATATTCCATTTCTACCATTTCACTCGCCCTCTCAATGTTATCATTACTAACCTCCTATTCACTACTACCACCACCACCACCACTCACCGAACAATTAAGTACGCCCCTCCTCATATGAGCATCCATCTCAACACAATTCAGCCACAAGAGGATAACAACCCCTAACAACCCAAAACCATAATCGACTAACCCTTACTACCCCACCAAAATAATTCACCTCATAACCTGGCATTATTAATTAATGTGAATACATTTAAAATGTATACACATAATATACACATATATGAAATAAACAAATAAATTAATATAATAAATACATGGAATAAATAAATAAATAGATATAATAAATGAATTAAATAAATAAATAAAATACATCAAATAAAGATATAAAAACAAGATACAATAAAGAATAAATAAATAAACAATAATACACATATATATATATATATATATATATATATACATATATATGAATAATAACTTAATACACAGCCTTCTAACGACTGAATCTATAAATTAATTCGCATTCAAGACGCAATTTAATAACAGGCAGAGTTATTCACCTCACTCTGTCTTAAATACTCGAATGTAACTGGATGTATTTAAGCCTAAACTAAGTTGAAAATCTTGTAATAACATATTACATAAATTTGATAAACTAATGTAATGAAACTCACAATTAATATCCTTTTTGAATATATGATAACCAATACATTTCATAAAATCTAGAACAATAACAATAAGAGATTAATTATATTATATTAAAAAAAAACCAAAGATAAAACAACACACAAACACAAATGAAAATATATCATCAAATCTAACAGTCAATTAATCACCATACAATACCTATCATTTATCTAATATTACACACATATTTTTGAACACTACATTTATATACATAGCATAACTTTAAACTTTATTAATTTCTATTCTCCGAAGGACTGGTTTGCCCTTACCATGTTCGCTGGCATCCATTTTGGCAGATCCTCTTCACGGACTGTGTTTTCCTTTGGTGTTTTTTTAAATTTTTGACAAAGAGAAGTTTCCTTTTCTCGAAAAATAAATTAATGATTTTCTTAATAATCATCCGGACAACACACAAACGGCTAACACCACACGTGCTGTTATGTAAGATTTTAAGAAAAAATAATAGTAAGTCCCATTGCGAATTATTATGTGTGTTCCTTCCAGCTTACAACCCACCGGCACTTTGCATTGCCCTTTTTAAAACATACAACTACTATTCTCAGACATGATTCAAGCAAACTACCATTCACTCTCTCTCGCTCTCTCTCTCTCTCTCTCTCTCTCTCTCTCTCTCTCTCTCTATATATATATATATATATATATATATATATATATATATATATATATATATACTATATTAATATATATGTATATTTATATTTATATATATAGAGAGAGAAAGAGATAGGTAGATATATAAATATATACATATATATATATATACATATATATACACACATATATATTTATATCTATGTACCTATATATAGATATACGTATATATTCATATATACATATACACACATATGTATATATATATGCATATATATATATATAAAAAGTATTCCATCATTAAATGAAAATTAAGTAAAAACAAAATAAAAAAATAAATAAATAAATAAATTGATAAATAAATAAATAAATAAATAATAGTAATAATAGTAACTAGCGGGACCCTGTGGAAATTCCACAGTGTTTTCTACATCAATCTGTATAATTTACTGTTAATAATATTATCCGGTGGCTAGAAATATGCACATATTTTACTCACAAAAATTTTGCGTGACGGAATGGAAGTATATATATTTATATTACTCGGTTGCCGGGGCAAAGGCTGTCTCTTCACTAAATCTTCTTAAATAGGAGTGTCAGATCGTGACACACAAAATAAATAACACACACTCTATCGTATTAATATATAAATAATAATAATAAGAAGAAGAAGAAATTTTAAATATTAAAAAAGAAAATAAATAAATAAATAAATAAATACCGTAAGCCTGAAACCGGCCCATTTGGTAAGCGTTTCCGCTAATGAAACGGGATACCAGAGTTCTATCCTCGGTTGAGTCATAGCAAAGACTAAAACAAACATTGCTAAAACTCTCAGTATTATAAGGTCAGGATCAAGGACAATGAAGCAGTCCTGGGAAAAGAGTGGCGCCCTCCCCTACATCTCGGGTTAGCCGCTAATGTAAAGAGATCCTCTACTGTAATCGGACAATTTAGCCTTTTATAAAGTCTGAAATTAGCGACCACCTCACCTAAAATAAGCGAACGCCATTTTTGTTTGACGAATTTGACAATATAACTAAATAACTATTTGAAATGAAAAAAAATAATTTCTCAGATGTTAACTATACAATATCATTGCCCTTGTCTTATTTTTACGTATCTATTTGGTACTTTGTTACATCGGGGACCCGGGCTAACTTTGACCCTGACCCTAACTTTAACCCTAACCCCCAATGACCCTGAACTTTATAGGTAACCCTACCCCCCCCCTGACCCTAACCCTAACTACGGGGTCAAAGTTAGCACGGGTCCCAATCTAACAAAGAACCATCTATTTGTTAGTAAGTTACGCTTGTTTTATTATGAGCACCCCCCGGATAAGAGTGAAATATTTTTAAAAACATAATAATTTGCATTCAAATAACGCGTGTACGATGGACACTCTACTAAAAAGGGTTGATATACCGTAAGAAGTGACAGGCTTCCGAAAGAAAACGAAATTATACTTGTTACTTTTTTTTTCGATTAGATTTTCTTTTTTATTTTGCTTTGAATCACGACTTTCCTCACTTTCGTTTTTGTTAATTTTTTGTTTTACTTTTTGCGATTTATTTATTTGTTTTTATTGCGTTTTCACTTTTCAATTACGTTTATTCTCTCTCTCTCTCTTTTTCTATCTTCTCCCTCTATCTCTCTCTTACGAACACAAACTTTCTCTTTCTTTCGTACGCGCTCTCTATGTTTCACTGAAAAAAAAAAGAAATTCCACAGTGTTTTCTACATCAATCTGTATAATTTACTGTTAATAATATTATCCGGTGGCTAGAAATATGCACATATCTTACTCACCAAAATTTTGCGTGACGGGATGGAAGTATATATATTTATTATATTACTCGGTTGTCGGGGTAAAAGCTGTCTCTTCAGCAATCACTATCGGTCGCGACTCCCCTCCCCGTTGTCAGGGGCAAAAGTAAATACTAAATCTTATTAAATGGGAGTGTCAGATCGTGACACACAAAATAAGAAACTTAACTTCTCAGATGTTAACTATACAATATCATTGTCATTGTCTTATTTTTTACGTCTCTATTTGGTAGTTTGTTACATTGGGACCTGGGCTAACTTTGGCCCTGACCCTAATTTTAACCCTAACCCCCAATGACCCTGAACTTTATAGCTAACCCTAACCCCTCACTGACCCTAACCCTAACGACGGGGTCAAAGTTAGCGCGGGTCCTAATGTAACAAAGCACCTTCTATTTGTTAGTAAGTTTACTTTTTGCGATTTATTTATTTGTTTTTATTTCGTTTTCACTCTTTCTCTATTCCCCCCCTCTCCCTCTCTTACGAACACACACTCTCTCTTTCTTTCGACCACGCTCTCGGTGTTTCACTGAGAAAAAAAACAAAACAAAACAAACATTGCTTATTGTCCGTTCAAAACATTTAAAAAATAAATACTGGTCCCTTACCCTCCAAAAATAATAAATAAATGTTTTAACACTTTAAGAAGTGGTGCAAATAAAAAATAAATACTTAGTTCAAACTATCATTGAAAAAAAAAAACATTGCTTAACGTCCGTTCAAAAAACAACAACAATAACAAAAAATAATAGACATGCCCTAAAAACGCCAAAATAAAAAACAAAAAATAGTTTTAAGTTTTAAGCAACACAAAAAAGTAATTTTTGACCAGGCGATTAAAAAAAATGTATTATTTCTTCCCCTTCGGCTCGAAATGTAGGAAAAAAATCTTAGCGGTTGGTTGGGATCGAACTATAAACCAGTCGGGCCAAAGACAAAAATACTACGTCACTTACCGTTACGCTAAAGGGAAATAATTAAAATATGATGCAGAAATTAGGCTAATTAAATGTTGTCAATAATCTAGGTGCGGCACGCATGCGCAGAGCGTTTGCCGGAAGCGTGACACACGTACGTACACCTTAGCGTATTAATATATAGATAGGAATAAATAATAATACATAAATAAATAATAGCAAAAATAAGAACTAATAAAATACATAAGTAAATAATAAAACCAAACACACAGCGATAGAATCAAATGAACTCAACCACACACCCTCTTCTTTCTCTCATTCGCCTGTAACGATAACTATAAAAAACACTAACTCCAGTCTTCTCATTTAAATTTAAAAAAACAAACAAAACCCTAATCCTGAAGACGACTAAGAAAGTCGAAAGCGCTCGAGAAAATGGCCGAATTAAAAACTATCGGTGAAGTACTATACGGATTTCCACCTGAAACCAGAAAGATGGCTCGACGGTTTGAGAACCTCACAGGGAAAATATACAAACGCGAAAGCTCCGTGATGTTCAACAACGCTTGCTTAGATAGATATATATTTATATATATATATTTATATATATATATATATATATATATATACAAAGAGTGAGAGAGAAATAGGAGATACCTACATATACATACAATTGTACCTAGGGTTTACTTTCGGCAGCCTCGTAACTTGCTTCCCTTTATTTTGTCATTTGGTCTTCACATTACTTAGTGACACATGGCTATTTTCTGGATTAGAATCAATCCATATAACAACATTATAGTTGGCTAGTGTTTTACCTTAAGTAGTATTGTCTGTAGCTTCTCATATCAATTGGCTTCATCACTTGTCAGGAGCGATTTCCATAACACAAAACTGGTGTTAAAACAACCATTTAGACGATACCAGATGTGTGAAAACATAATCTTTAAACATCAGTCTGCTACTAAGATGATATTTTATTTGAAAAAGTAGAATTTTTTAAAGTATCAATCTTCTATTTTTAATCCTCGATATACGACAATTGTAATCAATAATTTAAGCCTAATTTCAAAATAAGCTCCAACTAATTGCATCGGTGAGTCTAACCACATGAAAACATATACATAAATTATTTGAATATGTTATTCATTTTTATAAATAAGTGTCTCGTTATTGAAAGTAATTGGAATAATCTAACTAATTATATGACATAAATAACGTGTTTTAAATTCACATGATAAGCACATCAGTGCATTTAGTGATCTTAGGACGATCAACTCACAATCGTTTAGTTGCTTCATGTGCTTCCGATTCAATAGATACATCCTGTAGACATGTACTGCAAACCGTTGTAGTATTTTTACTTTTGTAGACAAGAATTTAACCATCACATTTGTTCATTCTTCACACGAATCTTTTTCTATACGTGCATATATATGGGTCTTTCATGTATTATTTTAAAGGTACTTTTCAGATTGCATATTTAATTAGTACATAATTAATCCATAAATGATCGTTAATCTTCAAGTTGCTATTAGGTTATTCATTGTAATTCGTTAATTTCTACTTTTCAATTCATCAATCTTGCTTTAAATCAATGTTTTAATTATAACGTAGCAATTGTAAAGACAAAACCACTCTCTATATAAATAAACCCTAAATTAGTATTACACACACACACACACCCACACACACACATATATATATATATATATATATATATATATATATATATATATATATATATATATATATAACATTATTTGTATAAACGGTTTCACGTATAATCTTGTATGGCCATCCTTTTTCACAGCGCACTGGATTACTTGATTTTTTTTTCTAAGCGGAAACTTATAGATGGATTAACCCGTGGCAGAGCGCACATGTCGTTTTGTGAAAGCACAACATACTCGTTCAACATTCTTCTCAGAAATAAAAACATACATCCCGTCAAATTAATTTTTCTAACGCTATCTCTCGTGATGTTAATAGTCATACCCATTCCTTCTGTGTGATTTTTATTCGTTCGCTAACGAATGTAAATCTAAACTTATACGTATGAGGTATCTTGGTAAGAACATTACTATTGGTACGAACATGCTGAAACTAAACGCTGACCTTTATCTCATAACGAAACAAAAAGAATGGTAATAGCAATGTATTTTTTACTTCACACAAATAAAGAAACATTGATTAAAAAAAGTATTCAACAAATGTTTAAATAGTAATATTAAAATTACCACAATATGTATTGTTTATTTGCTACGCAGTTCTTCAGAATAACCAAATCACATTTTTTTTAGCAATTTAACCTTTTTTACTAGCAGAATTCTGTGTTGTATGGCATTTGTTTTGATAATAACTTTTATAAGCAGAGCGGCTATAAAAGTTGCAAACTATGCTTAATAAAATGCTGCTATAGATTATTCGATAATCCGATAGTGTAAGAAAAAACAGAATATCAAAACTTATACGCGCGATACTGTCACTCTGCAAATGTAGTTCATTTGGGCGATAGTCAAAATGTGAGCTTTATGATTGGATGAATGTTATTGTATGACTTTGAAGCTTAGCCAAATGTTAGAGTATCCGGTTAAGATGCGTGCTTCAAATATTTTATATATGATAGAAATAAATGTGTGTGTGCTGTGGTAAAATAATGCTTATTATACAAATATTCATTAAAAACATCAATTATTTAACAAATAAGAGCCATCATTGTTCACAACATTGAGCTAACTTTATAATTTGGTAAAGAACCAATCGGCTTTGAATCAAAACGTTTAAGTAGACGAGAAGCAATATATAGGGTTTCGTCCATGTACCGATGTTTATTATTTGAATCGAAACATATTTGTAAGATCTCAAAATCTTCACCAAAAGACTAAAATCGAGACCCTTCATACTTGATCAGCCATAGATCGCTATCAAATTGCGCAACGTCTATACAATAAACTGAGTGGGGTAGAACATTGAGAATGACTAATGTTTCAATCGTGTTGCTGATCTTTATGCGAATTCACATGAAGGGTCACACATTTGAATAAGTCGATAAAGTTTTAGAAGTCTTCAAAGTATGTAACTATTCAAATTGGAAACATCGGTTCCTGGACAAAATCCTATATCTTGCTTTTCCTCGACTAGACCCCGCAGACAATAGTCGTATTTATTATGAAGAATAGTTGTTGTTGTTGTTGTTTTATAAAGTGTTGCATAATAACACATTATTATAACACGGCGCGGAAACATCTTTCTAAGCTTAGTATTTGAACGCCAAAATTAACTTTAAAAATACAACTGACCGTATAATAATTGTAGGATAAACATTGCTTACATATTTCGAGTTGATTCCTGCAAAACAACTGTTCAAACATTGAAAACATATCGGCCGCTGTACTCTTCTATTGTATCTTTCAAATGCGCTTACATTTTTAAAATGTCAGACTAGTGTATCTATTTGATATCGACATGAAAATATGTGGACCTAAACAACTCTTCAGAAGAAAATGAGCCATTGCCTAAAGCAAGCTGTATTCAGTTAGATTCATATTTAATTTTAAATAAAATCTATCTAGTATTGTGCATGTGACTGTAATGTTGCTGTAATTAAAAATCAATCGATGCACATTATATGCAATAGTATTTTATTATTTTAAAAGTGAGTTAATAAACACATACACACACACACCCCCACACACACATATATATATATATATATATATATATATATATATATTTGAAAAATTTCTTTGAGAAACCAGATAACAAATTTTCGGTTTGAACAAACAATAATCATGGTAAACACACATTGTATTTTTTTCTTTCTTTTCATTGTAAAGATCTGCCGGCGTCGCCGAAGATTCACGATGTCCTCCGATGTTATTGTTAAAACCGAAAATTTGGAATTATAAAAATTTAAAAAAAAAATGATTAAATAAATTTACATTTAGTGATATTAAATATATATCCTAACGACGCTTTTAAAACTGTAGTAACACTTATATTATTAACCTCAGGCCAACCAGGGCTTTAACTACATCCACCGGACAAAAAAAAAACAAACAAAAAAACTCCTCAATAACATCGGAGAACATCGTAAATCTTCGGCGATGCCGGCAGATCTTTACGATGAAAAGAAAAAAAAATACAATGTATGTTTACAATCATTATGGTTTGTTGAAACCGAAAATTTGGAATTATAAAAAAATTTTAAAAAATGATTAAATAAATTTTCATTTATTGATATTAAATCACGCGTCTGTTATCTGGTTACTCAAATAAATTTTCAAATATATCAAGTTAACGACGCTTTTAAAACTGTAGTAACCCTTATATATATATATATATATATATATATATATATATATATATATGTGTGTGTGTGTACATTCTACTAACTAAAGGAACAATCAATACTTAACTTTGATCTATTCTTTTTTTATAGTCTTAATTGCTCCTAAAACGGACACTTCCATAGTCTGGATCTGTTATGACAATCTTTCTCATTGTCTTACAGGCAAACAAACTTCTCTTAAAGTGTTTATATTTTATTTGTTATTTTTTCAAAAAAAAATGGTTTCCGTTCAACTTACGACCGTTCTGCAACCGAGCCGACGGATATATACAGTCTTTCATCTCAGCTATGCAGCTCATCATGCAGAAAGTAAAAAAAATAAAATAAATATGAATAATTTAATTTGTTGCTTTACATTATTTTCTATGCGAATATATGATTTCTGTGAGATATCCTTTTTGAAAAACAATAATAGTTTGGTAGTAAATCTTTATTTTTGAAAGTGGCTCTTTGTAGGCGTCTATTTTCTGATTATTTTATATGCTTTACTTTCGATTTTCAGTATTAATAATTCACCAACTTATTATCGTTTCCATGGGCGATTTTAATATTTGTTTTGCAATACAGCAGATTGTGACAAACTCAGTTTGAATTCGATTGCTAAAGTTGATTAGACATGTTGTTTCAAGTTTTGCAGATAAGTTATTTGTTAAGGAGGACGTCGTCACCATTTCTCAAAGAAGTATTTTATGTTTTAATGTGGTTGGACTCTCCGATGCAATTAGTTGGAGCTTATTTTGAAAATGTCTATCTTTGCTTTGCTATGTATTTAGATTGGAAGTCTTCTCTATTATTACTGAATTGAACCGTTTCACAAATAAACTGCACAGCTAGTATGGCAGACTGTGTGTTTCCCCGCAGCCTTGTTGTGAAACGTGCGTACGTTGTATAGAACGCATTAATATTCAAAACATATATATACATAGATAAAGAGAATTTTGTTAGAAAATGAGTAATATTGACAAAACAGAACCAAACTATGGTGGTGGCCTTTCCACGAAAAATGAAGACAAAGAAAATGAAATAACCGATTAAAGTATGGATTGATTGTTCTTTCGGTCATTGGAATACACTTATAATATATATGCTCTGAAGCTTACAATGCCAATTCATTGAGCTTGCGATTTAAAACATTTAAAAATATTACATATACAAATCTTTTGTAAGCCCCACAAATATATATATATATATATGCATATATATATGCATATAAATATATATATATATATATATATATATATATACATATATGTATATAGATGCATATATATGCATATATACATGCATATATATGCATATATATATATATATATATATATATATATATATATATATATATATATATGTATATATGGGCAGCATCTTCTCTTCCAGGCAAGTATTGTTGCATATAAGAGACAACTCATGTGTAGATATCCTTTGGTAGTTCCTTTCAATAGTCCTAATCGGGATCTAAGTTTAGGAGTTTGGATTTGTCTCCCAAGTACTTTCAGACCCATCCGGGTCCATCTTCAGGGGAATGAGGTTATATATATATACATTAATATATATGTATGCATATATATATATATATATATATATATATATATATATACATTAATATATATATATATATACATTAATATATATATATATATATACATTAATATATATATATATATATATACACATTAATATATATATATATATATACACATTAATATATATATATATATACATTAATATATATGTATGCATATATATATATATATATATACATTAATGTATATGTATGCATATACATATATATAATATATAATATATATGTGTTATATATATATGTAATATATATATATATACATTAATATATATGTATGCATATACATATATATAATATATAATATATATGTGTTATATATATATATGTAATATATATATATACATTAATATATATGTATGCATATACATATATATAATATATAATATATATGTGTTATATATATGTAATACATATATATATTATATATATATATATATATGTGTTATATATATGTTATATATATATATGTTATATATATATATATTATATATATATATTATATATATATATATTATATATATATATATATTATATATATATATATATATGTTATATATATATATATTATATATATGCAGACATATATATGTATCTGGGTATATGTATTTAATTATATATTAGTATGTACAGAACTACCCACTAAACTGATAAAATGTAAGAAGTGAAAAAGATCGGCATTTATAAACGTGATGCTTAGTAGACAAAAAACACCCTCCATTACAATTTCTCGTCTTCGTTCTTCGGAATATCTACGCAAACAATGACGGGCACATCATGAAATTTACTCTAACTACAAATAAACAACCGATATCGCTTAGACAATCTGAGCCCATAGTACCTCTTTATGTAACATAGCTAGATAACGTTTTGTTACGCCTAACATCGTTATCGTCTCTCTATCTCTCTATGAAACCGCAACGGTACTCTAGAAAAACAATCTAGTGAACAGATTTCTCAATGATGTCCGTTAAATACGTACGATACATCGTAACATACATTGAGGACATTTATTGATGGCCATATTAATTACATTATGCTGATGTTAGTGGTATAAGTGTAAATAACAATTACTCTATAATGTAAAGTTAGAGTAGAAAAAACAATTTAACTCGCTGGGTTACCCATAGATCTCAGGTTAATTATGTTGAAGTAGAAAATAGTGAGTACACAAAGCATGTTAATATAATTTAAAAAAAGATAAATTAAAAATGTGACTCTTACTGTCAGCTATACACCCTAGCTCTAACGAGATACCACATAACATAAGATTGAGGTGTTACACAACAGACCGTGAGAGAAGAACGTGATAATGATGAATTGATTATTAATAAGATATAGGTAAGTTTGGTTAGGTAATGGAAAATGGTGGCTAATTAGAATGGTCAAAATATGAGTTTTTAGAGTGTATTTTGTGTGATTTAAATATATTGTTAAGAAGTTTATTGAATTAAACGTCGGCTTTTATATAATAATAGACCTAAAAGTCCGCGTAGTGTACCTCATATTCCTAAATAATATCCTATTGCATTAACTGTTGTTAATACAAAATATTAATAACAATATGATTTCGTTTGACAAAGTGTAAATAGTTACACACTGTAAACCATTTAAAATAGTAGGACCCCGTTGAAGAACGGCTATTCTATTTTATGTGTTACTTAATAATGTGAAAAAAAGAGGTGACGATACTCACGTGAAGAAAATCAGAGGACCGGAAGGTAAAACCCGATGCCTTCCATCTATTTATACTAATAGGGAAGGCATTCAGTGGTTATAAAGTCTTCCTCTAATACCGGAGAGGGCATTAACATTTTGGACTTGCTTCTGTGTTAACCAGTTATCAGTTAATCGTTTGATTTGTTACCAAGCTTACAGCTACCCCCTTCCCCATCTTTAGTTATTTGTTAACTGACTCCCCGATTTCGGTGGGAAGTCGCGAATCGGCAGTGTTTCGCAAGACAACAGCACTTCTACTATTCTTACACTTCAACCAGTCGAAAGATTTTTTCGACACATTGCGAAACAAGTCTGCAACAGTGTGAAGTTGGCTGGACCTTTTTTGGTTGTCTGATTACTGCCCATTCATAGCTTTTTTTTTAGAATTACCGTTACAGCTACTTATCACCCCCTTAGGCGAAATGGCGGAAACTATTGATACAGTACGCAACAAAATTTCGGTCATTAAGGATATGGTTCAGACAAAACTTGCAAGTTTGCATGCTGGAAGGACTTCTTCACTTACATTTTCCGTGTTCGAGGAACAGATTATTAACTATCTGGTGGAGATTGACTCTCACATTAGCCACATAAGACTTCACGACCCCTCCTCTCGTGACGAGATGGAGAGTTGGTCTTCTGAATACGCAGGGTTTTTGGATTCTCTCCACCAGCTCCGTATAACTAATCCCCCCTCCAATTCTGATAACGCATTTGGCCTACCTCCACACTCTCCACCATCTGACTCCTTTCCTCGCAGGACTCGTTCTTCCTTTGTAGTGAACCCTCCTCAGGTACATGTAAACGCGCCTACCTTTAGTGGTAGAGAGATGGGAGAGGACATTATGAGCTTTCGTAGCTTTCTCTCTCGATTTGAGAATTGCGTCGCAGAAATGGCGAACGATGCCGAAAGACTTAACTTTCTTAAGTGTTCGGTAACTGGCCGACCTCTTCTGCTCATCAAACACCTGAGTGTATGCGACTTGAACTACAAAACAGCGGTAGACATCCTTAAGTCGGAGTATTTGGATGAAGAGGAAATCATACAGCAAATATTTCAAGATATCCTGGATTATAAGGTTCGACGTGATGACCCTTCTATGGATTTAGGGGAATTCCTAGCAAAAACCGCTGCCCTCCTCACTGAAGTGGCAGATTCCTTTGGTTGTGACTTTACCGATGATCATTCAGCAGGTGCTCGCTTAATGGCCCAGATTCTGTTCATCAAGTTCCCCAAGGAAATAAAGAGTGAAGTTATCCTGCTAACCGGACGTAGAATCCCTACTTTGTCCTCTTTACTTCGTGACACTGGAGAAGCAATCAAACGACTGTGTGTCAAGGAGGGCAGATCCACCCGTCCTACCTTCCCGAGGTTCTACAGCTCTCAAGGTCCCCCCTCACGGAAACCAGGAGGTTCTACCCCTCGTAAAGATACCTCCTTCCTTACCTCGACTGAAACCATAGGAAGTATTCCTCCTGTCATGCGCGTTTCCTTCTCTTGGGGAAACAAGACTGTACAAGTTAACTGCCTGCTGGACACCGGAAGTGGGCGTACTTTTGTTTCGAAAGAAGCTCTACAGCCTCTGTACATCCCTGATTCTGAGGGTCGCGAGTATGAGCTTTCGCTCACCACATTCCAGGGACAACATAGGAAGTGCTATCGAGAGGTCGCTCTGAAGACCAGTCTGGGAATAGAACAACTACTGATACTACCCATTCTAATTCACGAGAACTTGGATCTTTCGTCACATTTGGAACACCTGGATGACCTGTTGGATAATTTCAGGGGAATGGGATATACACTAGCCGGAGATTTCGCGAGGGGCACCAACAGAATTAAAATTGAAGGTATTCTTGGACTGGATGTCATCCAATATTTGAGACCCCTTCAAATTGTGCCCTGCGTTCGGGGCCAAGCCTTTTCAGTGCCATCCGGACTCATTCCTTTTGGAAGAGAAGATGCTTTCCTCCCCGAGCAAAACCCATCTCTTCAGGAAAATGTAGGCCTCTCTTTCCGCAGGGTATTGGATTCTACGGAGAATGTTGAGTCATCTCTTTTGTGTTTTGCGTTGGAGTCTGAATCAACTTATACAGATCCTTTAGGAGATTTCTTCCCGGACAGCCAGGTGCAGAGGGGATTGGAGCTCATGTTCAGCATGGAATCGCTGGGGCTCCCCAATGAGGAATCTCTTGCTGAAATTGACCAGGAGAAGATAAAATATTTTCAGGAGGCCATTATACTAAAGGACAACAAATATTATGTGAAACTGCCTTGGCATATGGAGAAATTATCTCGTGTTCGTTCCAATCACGCTGTCTCTCTCCGCATTTTGGACCGGGTAGTTAAGAAACTAACGAAAGAGGGTGTGTATGAAGAGTACCGGGAGGTATTTCGTCAACAGGAGCTAGATGGCACCATTGAGGAGATCAAGGTACTTCCTCACCAATTCAAAGATTACATATTGATCCCTCACCGACCCGTCATGAAGACAGACCCAACTTGTACTACGAAGATTCGACCTGTCTTTAATTGCAGTTTAAAGGTTGGAAACTCTGTTTCTTTAAACGAGGCAGCCTATCCCGGGATTAATCTGAACTGCGATATGCTGAATCTCTTACTTGCATTTCGGTCTAACAAATATGTGTTGTTAGCAGATATTAGAAAGGCATTTTTGATGATTCGTCTGAAACTGGAGTCTGATAAAAACAAGTTTTGCTTCTTCCTCCGGGATGGGGATCGACTTCGATGTTACAGATACACAACGATCATTTTTGGGTTTGTGTCAAGTCCCTTCATCCTGAGTTGCATATTGAAGTTCCATGCAGCACGATTTCCTCAGGACCGTTGTCGATCTATGATGGAGGAGCGATTTTACGTGGACAACCTGGTAATGACAGGAACAGAACCAGGAATCATTACCGAATTGTATTCTACCTCCAAAGCTCGCCTGCAAAAGGGAGGTTTTGAGTTGCAGGCCTGCAACTCCAATTGTGCCACCCTCAGAGAAAAAATGAGTCAGGACGGCACTCTCAGCACCCATGGAGGCAGTTGGGAGAGAGTATTAGGTTATCGCTATGCTCCACTTACAGAAGAAATGAGTGTCAACCCGGTGAAATGCCAGTCGGATGCTTCGACTAAGCGAAGAATACTGGCTGAAGCCGCTAAAATCTTTGATCCTTTGTCTCTTTGCCTCCCTGTGACCCTGCGGAGCCGAGTATTAATGGCCAAATTATGGAAAAGAGGATTAGGATGGGATGAACAAATCCCAGGTGAATATCAGATGCTATGGAGGACTCTTGCTCGGGACCTGTCTGACCTGAGTGACTTACCATTTGACCGTTGCGCCTTCCAGGGAGGTCAAGAAGGAGAGTTATTCGTTTTTTGTGATGCCTCTGCAGATGCGTATGGGTTTGCAGCATACGTCTTACAGCAGGGTTGTCCCCGATTGATTTTTGCCAAAGCCAAAGTGGCCCCCTCTAAGACGAAGTCGCTCCCGACATTGGAGCTAATGGCCATACACTTGGCTCTAAAATGCTTGCCCTCAGTGTTACTGGGCTGCAGGGATTTGATCCTCACCAAGTTATATGTGGCAACGGATGCACAAGTGGTCTTGTCATGGATTCTGTCACAATCTATGGCAAGTAAGAATGTTTTTGCTCAAAATCGGCTCAAGGATGTTCTTCATATGAGGCGTCAATTTGCTACTCTCCATGGACTCGAACCGGTGTTTCGTTATATACATACCTCGCAAAACCCAGCTGATCTCATTACCAGAGGAATGTCCTTGAGGAAATTCAAGTCAGTTTTCAAGTTTTGGTGTCATGGTCCCTCTTGGTTGGGGGGAGGAAGTTCTGCCTGGCCGGTACAGGATATGCCATGTCTCAGCAAACATTCCCAACAAATGGCATCTGCTTGTGTAGGTGTTTCCGTGGCCCTCGAGACAGAATGTACTCCCTGCATCAACTTTGGACGTTTCTCTCAATTTTCCCGCCTTCTCAGAGTGGTTACATTGGTGTTCACGTTCATCAATAGGCTTAGGGGGCGCAATGAAGATGCGGGAGGAAAGGCCAAAATATATCTGTTAAAAAACTTGCAGGCCCAATCCTGCGTGGTGGAATTGCATTACTTGCAGGATCCCTCTGGAAAATCGGTCCCCCCACTGATCCATTCTCTTGACTTGTTTCTGGACCAGGATGGCCTCATCCGTTCTCGAGGCCGAATAGACAGATCACCGCACCTCAGTTTCGATGTAAAAAACCCCATCTTATTGGGCAAGGACAACCTCGTCACTAGACTCATTATTATGGATTGTCATTACCGGAGCTCCCATTTAGGAGTGGGGTCTACTCTAGCTGAGCTCAGGCGTTGTGGGTTTTGGATTCCTCAAGGGAGACAAGCGGTCACTAAGGCTTTGGCATCTTGCCATTTATGTAAGAGGTACAACTCAAGAGCTGTTCGCCCCACTAATTCGGCTAGTCTTCCAGTGCCTCGGGTCGAGTTCACAGAGCCTTTCCAAAACACTGGAGTTGATTTTACTGGACATTTTTGGATCAAGAGCGGATCTACGGAAGAAAAAGTGTACCATTTTACTCTTTACTTGCATGTCCATCAGAGCTATACATGTGGAGGTGGTTCCTGACATTGGAATGTTATCTTTCGTGCAGGCCTTGGTTAGGTTCACTAACCTGTATGGTGTTCCTCAAGCACTTTATTCTGATAATGCTAAGACATTTGTAGGCAGCGGCAAACTGTTTTCCCGACTCTCCCTGTTTCACGAATACCAGCAGAAATTTGCCACCTCCAATATCCAGCTGCGCACTATTCCTCTGTATTCTCCCTGGTATGGAGGTGTGTGGGAGAGATGCATACAAACTGTCAAAACATGCCTGCACAAAACCATAGGCAGGGGACGAGTGGATTACTTCTCGCTAATAACTATCGTTTCGGACATCCAGAGGGCAGTCAATAATCGTCCTCTAACCTACTGGGAATTTGCAGACCGAGGACTAGAAGCTGTGACCCCTAGTATGTTCCTGGGACCCAAGAAAAACCCTGGATTGATGTTGAAGCTAGGAGCAAGTGACCTGACAAATACAGCTCCCCCTGGTCGCAGAAAATTAGTTGAGACAATGATGCTGCGGAATGAATGATTGGAAAATTTCCGGCATTTGTGGTATGAGGAATATCTCCTCTGTCTTAGAGAGAGGCCTCAAGGCCGATCACAGGAGTCCTTCACTAACCGAATAAGGGTAAATGATGTTGTCCTCATCAAGAGCCCCCTTAAACCAAGACCATTTTGGCTATTGGGGTCCGTCTTAGAACTTTTGGAATCTGACAGGGGTGTCGTCAGATCGGTACGTATCAGGCAGAGTGATGGTGCAGTGGTGGTGCATTCTCTCAAGAATCTATTTCCATTGGAGCTTTCCCTTTCACCGGAAGAGACTGGACAAACCGCAGACTCATCGTCCCCTCCCAACATTCCGAGCAGCTCCATAGGAGAGGAGGCCACACTGTGGTTATGCCCAAAATGCAATTCCCCTCAAGGAGAGGAGAACATGATTGCCTGTGATCGGTGCAACGAATGGTTCCATTTTAGATGCGCGGGTGTGGAAAGGGCTCCACCGCAGAGACAGAAATGGTACTGTCCTGAGTGCGTTCCAAGCAAACGCCGGCGGGGTAGACCCAGCTTACTTCCAGCATAAATTAAAGGTCCTGAGTACGACTTCAAACTATAGCCTACCTCACCTCTTTTTTTCTTTCTTTTTTTTTCCTTCCTCTTGTTCGGGAGTGTGTGAAAAAAAGAGGTGACGATACTCACGTGAAGAAAATCAGAGGACCGGAAGGTAAAACCCGATGCCTTCCATCTATTTATACTAATAGGGAAGGCATTCAGTGGTTATAAAGTCTTCCTCTAATACCGGAGAGGGCATTAACATTTTGGACTTGCTTCTGTGTTAACCAGTTATCAGTTAATCGTTTGATTTGTTACCAAGCTTACAGCTACCCCCTTCCCCATCTTTAGTTATTTGTTAACTGACTCCCCGATTTCGGTGGGAAGTCGCGAATCGGCAGTGTTTCGCAAGACAACAGCACTTCTACTATTCTTACACTTCAACCAGTCGAAAGCATTCAAAACTATAAAAGAGTTAGGATAATAATACTTTTACCCAACTCACATCATTCGTAGTTAAATATCTCGTATGTGTCAACAAACCATTTGTTTGATATTTACTCTAAACTGTCTATGGCAGCTCCGTAAAAATCGTTGGCGATCAAGTTCTCGCTTCATCTCTCTCTTCTTGTTTGGACCACGTGGGGGATGAAAGTTAAATTGGCCACTTATAATAAACAATTATACCTTCTCTTCATGACCAACGATTGCATTCTCGTTTTCTCGAAGTAAAAATAAATGAGATCCTTACACTGACAAGCGTCGAGGACTTACTGTCACTCGAGATCTAAAATAGAAAACTTACGTCTAATATTTTTGTAAGGTTGCTAGGAAAATGATTGACGGTGTTGTCTTCAAAGACAAGGTCGGTAGCTTTCTGCTATGCACCGTCAATTATTAATTCTTCAAATCTCCTATAAGTTTCTTTATCGCTTAAGCAAAACTTATTTCATCTCATGAACATTTATTCTAGAGTAGCTGTTCGATTTAATAAGTTGCGAACATATAGCATGAAATAAAATTAAATTAATACGAAAAATAACATAACGAATATGTTTACAGAATGTCGTTTCCTAAATAATAAATGAAACAAGACAAGAGCTGATATGCCGTGTATTCAGTTGTTACAACTAACTTATCAAATAGATTATTAAGTTAATTCAAACATACACTGTCATACAAATGATATTATCTGTCTACGCGCAATACAAATAAAGATCAAATTGAACGATGCTATTCGTAAAAATATTATTAGAAGGAGAATTGTAAATGCTTACTAGACACAATGTTTGAGTTAATTCCGCACACGAGTTTGTTATGATAGTGTTACATCCTATAATTAAACCCGGACCAAGTATTCAAATTAAAATAGTATTACAAGACCAAATATGATTCCCTCGGCATGGCTATACACTGGCTCATAGGAATAATGGTTAATCTTCTCCAAGTTATGTTACCTGAAGTAACCCCACTAAGTTGGATACTCCAGCATACCATCTAAATTATGTTCATGGAATCTAGCTAAACCAAGCAGAAACACAAGAAAGCTAAACGATAACATATTAACATGGTCAATTGGAGAGAATAAAAGTCTTATTCTACACTGCTTTCCAATCTACAGCCAACTACTATCCAAAATAAACACTCAGATATGTATGTATCTCATAAAGAAAGAAATAAGATCAAAGCCGTGGCCGCGACCCCTGATTTCTGAGAACTTACTGAAGTAAAATGAATAAAAAGAGAAAGTTCTTACACAGTTGCAAGTGTCCAAATCCAATCAATCACGACTTGTTTCGCCTGTTAAACACAGCGTACCGTTCACTAAACAAGCTAAGAGAAATGTTATTCTGGTTTGCAACTTTTTCAAAATGCCCAGAAAAATGTTGAATTGTGAGCTTCAATTAGTTTTCACAAGATTCACGACACGGTCGACTAAGCGTTTAAGCTTGAAGAAGCTTTAAAAACTCTTAAAAATATTTTTCATGTATTTTAATGAAAAGAAATAAAAGAAAATGAAAATTATTAAATAAAACAAAGTGATTTCAGAATAACTGAATGAACACTCGAAATGAATTCATTGTTGGTTGTATTCAGTTTATTTCTGTCGCATTTTCTTCTTTACATTTTTACTCATTATTATCAATTTGTTTTTGTTTGATTTAAAGTAGAAATGAATTCTCAAATATTTCAGTGTTTATGGTTGAATTAATGCCGAACATTAACGAGTAAACGAATTTTGAGTCATACTTGATGTGAATGATTTTGAAAGAAGGCATTACAATGTTAATGTTTTAAATAAAATAAAATAAAAACTAACACAGTTGTTTATATCAATTGCACAAACATATTAGAGAGTGCATCATTTTTCTTCATTTTATAATTACTAGCAAGAGAGCAACCCGAACGGCAGATGTTAACGTACTTCCTGCATGGAGAAGTTGGAGTTTCGCTTATGCATTATAATTATTATGCTTACTATTATTGCATACGCGATCGAAAGTAACTTCATACCAAATGTGTTACACTACATAGCAATGGTGTTGGAACCTCTAAGTGTTAACACTATTTAACACTATTTAACGTGAGATAGGTGGGATATGTAAAGTATATGTAAACTGAGATGTGTAATGTGGCGAGAGATGAGTCGTGATGTAACAAAAATTAAATCTCCCTGTAGAGGTGTTGTAGAAAATGCGACGTTACACATGAAAATACTGGACACTCTCTCTTGGGATTTGGCTGCAAGATTGCTAGATTAAGCCGGGATCTTTCGTGGGACTTTATTCCTCGCCTCAAAACGAGGGTGTTTAAAGCAGACTTATATTCTGTAAAGCATTGAGAAGTACTTTTCAAAAATTGAAGGAAGCAACTTTTATAAACCAAAACGAATATAGATACCGTTGCGATTATTATTATTATTATTATTATTATTATTATTATTATTATTATTATTATTATTATTATTATTATTATTATTATTATTATTATTATTATTATTATTTACTCGCTGCCAATCAATATGTCGCAAGTCACTGTAGTATTATTCAAGCTGTTACACATTGCTGCCAACTATGGAGAGTAACGCCGTGCTACCACTACTTCTAACGAGCCGAATCTCAGACAAAAACGAAACAATTTTTCAGCGTGGTGAAAATTCGTCAGATGTGTTCTTAGATGACTCATAGGAGTTGTGAAACTGTTAGAGAAGTTAAATGGTATCTTACACCTGTTTATACTTATAATTATTAGTAGTAATCGTGATGTTAATATGTCAATATGACACAACTGACATTGACATACCGATTTCTGCTGATTTTAATTTTAACCTTATCAATATTTCTGTGGCTCAAAAAGTTTAGTATTGTTAGTAGTGTGATATATATTAGTTCTTAGTGTGTTAATTCTATATAACAACTACGGCATACCGATGCGGTTTCGAAGAACATTGTGTAATGTTTTGTTAAATGGTTTTGTGATCGCGTAAACGTTGATTATATTTATTCTACTAATAAAATAATAATTATTATTTTTTAATATTATTATCATTATTATTATTATTAGGAGTAGTAAGATTATTCTTAGTAGTAGTAGTAACTTTAATATATATATATATATATATATATATATATATATATATATATATATATATATATATATATATATATATATATATTATTAGATGGAAATATCAGCAGTATAAGCCAAAACAGTAAAAAAATATTTCCCTACCAATGACACAGTCACTGTTCGAAAAATATTTCATTTCAAAATTATGTAATTACATCGATGAATTTATATTTGTTAAACTATTGATCCACAACGTATCGACACAAAGATACACTTAAGAAAACTGGTTACCGAAACAAAAATGGGTTTCAGCTGAATGATGAGGAATACTATAGGTATGCTGAAATTAATTAATAGTATTAATTGCGTTTGGTAATTGATGAGGCGGTTAATGCTAATAATTTGTTTACATTAAGACGACGCAGTTATAATAAGCAGGAAAGCAGTAACGCAATAAGGGGTCGCACAATAATAAATATTTTGTCAGGAATCTCTCTTTCTCTTTTTCCCCCTCTCTCTCTCTCAATTTATTTCTATCTCTCTCTCTCTCTCTCTCTCTCTCTCTCTCTCTCGCTCTCACACACAAATACTCTGAAAATCCAGTCTTAAGCAAGGCACATCTCAAGAGAAAACGTTTTTCTTCGTTCCAGAAGTAAGAGGAGTTGTTGATGTAAATGTGTTACAACGATATACGATTACATATTGAAAAATAAGCTCATTAATCGTGGATTTTGGTATGTTAAGTCTTTCTGTTAGTTTTTGTATTTTGTAATGTGGGTTATTCTCAATTAATGTCTTGATTTATGTGCCATCTGTTGAGGATAGTGGCCTGAGCGTCCTTAAACATTAAAGTTTCCAGTGAACAACATCCGTGAAGTTCTGCCAGCTAAATATTCTTCACCGTACACTGCAAATATTGTTTGTGTTGTGTGCCTGCAATTATTGATTTTCGGATATAAAAAAAAAACATTACAGGTTTGGAATTTATAACCAGAGAAAAATTACATGAATTTGAAGATAGAAAACTCTATAATAGCGAACATACAAATAAGCAACATAACAAAATTGAACATTATAGTCATACGAAAAAAATAATGATATACAATAAGAATAATAAAAATATAAAAAATATAAAAAATTAGAAAAATAATTCGAACGAATTATTCGTAATTATAATAAAAATAAAAATACATTAGTTTCATTAAAATAATAGGAAATAACAATGAAAAGCATATGTACATTACAAACATGTATTAATCATAACAACATAAAAAGGATAGCGATAATTAGAAAAATAGAAAAATAAGAAAAAAAGTGATAATTATTATTAGAAAAATAAGAAGAAAAAATTCGAACAATAAAGAAATATAAGGTAGTTTATATATCCATGCAAATTATACAATATATATATGTATATATATATATATGTATATATATATATTTATGTGTGTGTATATATATGTATATATACATGTGGATATATGTATATGTATATATATGTGTATATATATATGTATATATATGCATATATATATATATATATATATATATATATATATATATATATATATATATATACATGGATGGATTTTCATATCTGATTAAAGCGGGCCACCGCTTGAAACGCGTTATATATAAAATCATAAAATGGTAAAACAACAAAATAATAAATAAATGTTGAAAAAAACAACAAAATAATAAATAAATGTTGAAAAAAACATTCTACAAATGTTGGTAGCCTTACTCCTTTACATATATACTTTTCTCTCGTTGGAACTGCACTAATACTGCACTACCCTCTTTTCTATATATATATATATATATGTATAAAATATATTTAAAATATAGAGAGACATATATATTTAAAAAATAAAAGTAACTAAAAAACATATCCAAGTCGATTTGATATAAAAACCAAAAAAAAATATTAACTAATAAAAGAGTTTTACAACACATCATAGGAATATAAATTAACAACAATAAAATCAAATAGAAGATATATATTTAGTAGCAAGTCATTTTTAGATAATAAATCTTGTAGTCAATAGAGAGGAAACACAGGAAAATAGCATGTATTAAGTTGATCTCACAAGATAGGCAACGTTGTGGTTTTTTAGTGATAGTTTAAAATAAAATATTTCGATGAAAATAAAAGTCAATCCTTCGATAAGGTCTGTATAGTTATATCTTTTTTATCGTTTCAATATTTATAATGACTTTTGTGTTAATATCAAACAAATTGGTAAGACATCTGTATGTGCTACACACGTTTTCGATTCCTTCTCGAATAATCTTCAGGTTTTGATAGCAAAATGGGCTAAAAGCTGTAGAAAGGAGATAATATTTTAAATACACATGGGAGAGACGTACACGTCAAAAAAACGCCTACATTGTCCAAAGCAGACGTGGATGAATTATTTATGTACATTTATTTTATATATATATATATATATATATATATATATATATATATATATATATATATATATACATATATATATATACGCACGTGTGTCTGTCTCTGTCCATTCGTCTGTTTGTCTCCGTTTTTATGAAATGGAAATTGGCGAACAGCTGCGACAAAGCTAATGTTTTCATAAAGGTTTCCTCATTTACTATTGTTACCGATGATGTATTGCTCCTTTCCGCAGACGAGGATTTCAGATTCTATGGACGAGAATGAGCGGGAACAGGTGAGCAAATAGAAAACAAATACAAAATATCTCGATACGTCTAAGACCATTTGCGTATTCACTCAGAATGAAAGAAAACATATCCATTTGAATGATTCAAGTGCACATCGGATTTATGCACACGCGAATCGAATTTAGACCGACAATAAATGCGAAATCTTTTTTTTTTCTTTTTAAAAAATATGTTTTGTTGTGTTTTCTACGTTATGCTCCGATGTTATCATAGCGGAAATTAATTTCTCGCCTATAGACATGCATTTCTAACAATCGTAATACACCTTAGCCAGCTGAATAATCTTAACACCTCTAACAAGAACCTATGTAAACATGCGCCCAGTAAAACTGCGAGTTTATCGAAGAAAATGCCATTTGAATCTTACCATTTAGAGACAGACGATAGGACATAAAAATCGTTTTTTAGAGATATGTAAGTGAAATTTACACTGCTATTTTATAATGAAACCTTTGTTGTATTGCATTTTTGAAAATCTATATACGAACGTAGACATACACATACACCGTTAAATATCTGATGCCGATCGAATAAGAATACACAATGAAATACCTCACATACTCTGAAGAACGCTTGGTCAAAAACTGCTAATCAACATGCGTTTTTCATTCAACGTCTCTGACCGTGTTGAAGCTGAATAAAGTAATATTTCTACTTATATTAAAACATACGACCCCCCTAACTCGAGGTGAACATGGTGAGTGACAACCAACAATCTAATTGGAAATGATTACATACCAATGCCGCTTAAAATTCACTAGCAGGAAGTACTTTCAATAAAAATCATTGGGAAATAAACCATCAAAACCCTTATGTATAGCTCTCTTCAGCTATAAATGAGGTTTGGCGAAGGTGTATAACGATTGTTTGGAATGCGTGTCTTTAGGTGAGAAATTAATTTCCGCTGTGATAAAACGGGATCATAACGTAGAGAGCACGACAAAAATGTTTTTTAAAAGGCGAAAAACAAAGTTCGCATTTATTCTCGGTCAAACTTCGATTCGCGTGTGCATGAATCCGGATTTGCACTTGAACATACAGAATTAATATATTTGTACTAAATTCTGCAAACCTTGGTGGGACAAGGAAAATCTAAAGGCAATCTGGATACGCCGTGCTGTTCTTAGAAAAAAAGTATTTTAAAACCAGCAAGATGAAGGCTAGACGAATTATAAAGTCATCGGAGAGAACCTTAAGGAAAACATACGCATAAAAAATAAACAGTAACACAAAGTGAAAAATATATGACACTTGATGAAAACATGGCAGTAGGAATGATAGATCTCTAACATAGTACATATAAAAAGAAGTGATAAAGCAAACGATTTCTTTCGGTATTCCGCATTTGTAATTTAATTTTTTTAGAAATAAAAAGGTGTAAACAAAAAAGAATTACAATTCCAAGTCTAAAATTACATTAAGCTATAACCACCATTCACGAGATCAGTTACCCAACGAATCGCTTAGAACAATACATAATACGATCTTGGCATGTCTTGGAGCAAATACATTAATTATATTCTGATATATATGGTCAGTTAAAAACAAAAGTACAATATATGGTCAGTTAAAAACATCAAACTGCTGATGAGAATTGAAAGGTAATACCAATTACTGATCGGTTTACATAGAACTTCGATTCGAATGATTATTATCAAAAGTGCAATCGACTTCCAGGAACAATCGGCTTCCATTTGTACAATCAGGAAACATTCACGAGAGCAGCGTTTATCAATTTAAATGACCTGATTCCCATTTGTTAATATTGTAAAACATATGATACGGCATCAATGTACAGAATTATAAGAGATATTCAAGAGTTAAAAATAACATTCATCCAAAAGATTCTACAAAATCGGAATATTTTGATACGCATTGGAAAACGCTATCTAATTTGAAAACACCCGGAAATAGCGTACCTCGAGGTATTTAAACACGTAATGATAAATAATATTGTAAAAATATAAATTACTTATTCTATGAAGATGATTGGCTTTTATGCGTCCGTTAAAACATATATACCGAATAGAACAAGAATTGAAGAGGGGTTCGAATAATATCAGCAAATTGGCAATGGATATGCTTTCTCATTTATTTAAACCAAGAGGAGCCTACGCGTTTGAATTACCTTTACAAATTATTCTGATCTTAATTATCAGGCTGAAAAGAACATAACTGCCAATAATGAATCAATATAAACTTATTGGATAAGAAGTTGCTATTCATCACAGTTATATTATGCATTTGAATTGGAAATATGTAAACGCAATCATTCTCCTCCAAGTCCAGGTGCATTAGGATTGTAAAGCTGATCATAAATCACTCTTCAAATAATCTTTGAGATGCACACTTTATTATATTTGTAAAGTATATTCTAGCGCAGGCCACTTACGCCAAAAAATCATTAAGAACATGTTACCATCTAAGATTGCTTACTAGTAGATTGTATATGAGTAACAACGAATTAAATCCTAACTAGCAATCTAATATATTACAAAATATAATCATACAGATCAAACTAAAATTTAGTAATTAATGCACATCATGAAACCGTTTTGAGAAAGAGATAAACACGACTAAGTAATTCATTATGTGTATCGATAAACTTATCAGTGAAATGAAAACGAAATGCAATCAAATACACCAATCTATCATTTCCTAAATCTTACTGTTTGAAATGTAAATTAAATATTTTACAGATTGGGATGAAACATTCTGAAAGAGAAAAAAACATATTACCCTTAAGGATGTATTTTCGAAACATCAAATATCGACATTACAATTACAATTTTTTCTTAAGATGAACACCATTCCGAAAAGAAGACTTCCAACGGTGTTTCCGGCAATGAATGGATCGGTGGGCTAAGTGTGTGCAAGGACAATGAGGACTATTTTGAAGGGGATTAGGGTCAGACCTCGTCACGTATTAGAAATATTATTTCTGGCCTAAGGTCGGATACGTTTTAGACAGACCTCGTATTTGATAAAATCTTTCTAAACAAATAATTTTAACATAATCAAACAATACTTTATACACTTAATCAGTATTACTAATTCTTTATGAATATGTTATATCACACCATTACCATCAATATTTAACATTAATCGAACTCAGTATAAACTTAACTCAAGGTAAAAGTTGACCAAGCGGTTTCCGTAAGATCACCGAAGTTAAGCGACATTAAGCCTGCCTATTATAAACTGCACGAACATTTGGGAATAGCATGTGTTGTATGCTGGTACCAATCTACGACCAAATAGCGTCACTAATCAGCACTGCCTACGGTGTCGACTATGTCCCAACACCTGCATGACAGACAAAAATAAGGAATAACAGATACCAGGTAAGAGTTCCTCCTCAAGCAGTGATCAAAAAAGGTCAATGCTGATAGTAAGTATGGGGAAAATAAAAATAAGTTTGGAGTTTGAGAAATACAAACGGTAGTTTAAAGAAAGATTCCCAAACGTTTAATTGTAAGACAAAGGTGTCTGAATTGCTTCCTGACACAATAATGTAAACGACTATGTATTTATTAAAACTAATGCTAATTTGCTACAATAGATCAGTGTTGTTTACATAGTTCGGCCTAACTCACATAATTAATTATTATGAATATGAGAATTAAAAATGTAATATTGTATGCTGAGATGGGTGGACAAGAATAAACGGCCCATCATTTAATCTTATACGACGTTTTACGTATGCGCGTATATGTTTTTTTAGATGTACTAATTAGTTGTTTACTAACATAAATACCCACATTTGTACGTAGTTATAACTCCGAATTCAAATATATATATATATATATATATATATATATATATATACTATATATATACTATATATATACTATATATACTATATGTATATATACATATATATATACTATATATATAGTATACATACTATATACATACTATATATAGTATATATATACTATATATAGGTATATATAGTATATATACCATATATATATATACTACATAGTGTATATATAGTATATATATACACTATATATATATATAGTATATATATGATATATATACTATATATATATATATATGTAAATATACTATATATATACACTATATATACTATATATATATACTATATATACTATATATACTATATATAGTATATACATAGTATATATATAGTATATATATACTATATATATATATATTATATATGTATATAGTATATATATCGTATATATATATAGTGTATATGTATATACTATATATATATAGTATATATATAGTAGATATATACTATATATAGTATATATTATATATATACTATACATATACTATATATACTATATATATATATAATATATATAGTATATATACTATATATATACTATATACATATATACTATATAAAATGTATATATACTATATATGATATATATATTTACATATGAATATATATATATATACATATATATATATACATATATATACCCCCATATCTATATACATACACATATATATATACATATATATACACATACATATACATAAATATATATATACATATATACATATATATATACACATATACACATATATATGCATATATACACATATATACACATATATATATACATATACATATACATATATACATATATATATATACATACATATATATATATATATATATATATATGTGTATACATATTGTTGTGAAGTAGTCCAACAGTAAAAAAAAAGAATTCAAGTCGAGGTTTGGTTAAGATGACAAGTGTATTAACATAAAAAGGTACAAGGTAAGGAAACTGACTAACACTTGGCTAGACAGTTACAAGTCCTTTCTTTTTTTCTTTCTCTCTCGTGACTCTGGTGACTCGCACTATTTATAGTGAGAACTGGTATAGTTTCTCTTCTGTTAGAACGGCCTGTGGAAGACACACACACACATGGTGGTAGCCTTACTCCTTTACATATATATATATATATATATATATATACATATATATATATATATATATATATATATATACATATATATATACATATATACATACATATATACATATATATATATATATATATATATATATATATATTTATATATATATGCATGTTTGATTAAACAGGACGGCCACCTTCTGCTGGTTCAGCTTTTGATCCGTTTTTTCTAGTCTTGGTACGACGAATCTGATGTTATAATCCAAGGATTGTAAAAATCTCCGTATTTTGTGCGAACGTTTTCGACCGACATCGGTCGTCGTCAGGCGGTTGCAAAATGAAATAAATTGATTACTCTATCAAAAACTGAATAAGCAGAAGTGGCCCTCCTGTGTAATCAAACATGCAGAAAAGAAGGAATGTTGCCGAATTATACAAATATATATATATATATATATTTTTATATATATATATATATATATATATATATATATATATATATATATATATATATATATATATATATATATACATTTAAAAAGAATACGCTGAAATCTCTCTAAGGCCCTTTCGACTATCATATCGTCAGGAGAAAATCGATAGTTTTAATTAATAATAACGTCGAAAGAAAGAGCAAATGGGGAAATTGAGTGTGCCAAAATTAACGTTGAAGCGATTAAAATTCAATTTAATTATTTCGTTAAAAGTCGATTAAAAGGCACTACGTTAGGGGATAAAAAAAAAAAAATAAAAAAAATTGGGAAGGAGTTCAAAGTTCCCCAAAGAGATTAAGCGATCTTACAAATTCCTTCTGCCGGCACAAGATTCCAAGAACCATTTCAGCAGATTCCAAGAACCATTTGAAAATATTGGAGTCTGTCTCTATTGCTATGCGAACACCTTCCTTCCGCCACTGATTGGTAGTCAAGACTCTTAACCGCTCGGCCATATTGAACTAGTTATTAATTAGGGAGGAGTTTAACTTTGTAAATAGCGAATCAGTGGCTAAATTTACACAAGCCGTATAGAGTGATCAACGAACGTATTCGGATCGTGCATTTCGCTATTAGTACAGCTAGTTATTAAAGACACTCAGAGTGGCAGGCCTTTGGTGAAGGGGGCTTATGATAATATTTATAAATTAATATTAATTAGTTATTACCTACAGACATCGATGTTTCATGCTAACGTAATCTTCAGTGCAGGAAGCTAATTCCCAACGGTCGGCGGGCGCGAACTCCGATCACAAATCGCCACTAATTATATATATATATATATATATATATATATATATATATATATATATATATACCACAGATTACCCATCGCGTGATTTATTATAATCAATATGCATAGCTTAAAATTGTAATTTTAATGCGCTTTTTTCGGACCACGTAGCATATCATCTAAATGATAAAGTTTGCCAAAAAATAATGTGCTGACATAACACACCGTGTTGTCTAGAATGCCTTTATGCCAATTCATGATGATAATGTAATTAATTTATCAGTTTATAACTGCCAATACATATTATTTAGGACTACGCGCATGTTCGGATCTGGTTACAATTCTATTACAAAATTTGATAAAGAAAGACTACTTTCTCGAGTAAATCTTACTGATCTCGCTTATTTTAGAAGACAATTTTCTGGTGAGTTTTGAGTTTTTGAACACAACTTTTATATCGTAGAGTTTACATTATATCATTTCCCCTATGTTATTCACCATGTTACCTAGAATATGTTTCCTGTAATTTACAATGAACGGTGCATAACTTTAGCAGTGAATCCTATAAATAGAATATATATATATATATATATGTATATATATATATATATATATATATATATATATATATATATATATATATATATATATATATAGTTTGTTTATAAATACTATAAACTATTACAGATAACAGGTCCATGGTAATTTGCATTAACAAAAAGGCAAAATAGGAATAAACAACATCACGCTTAACTTACAATGTGTACATTCATTTAAAAAACTGTTATTTTAAAATTCAAAGAATTTCGGTGCATTTCGACGGAACCGTTTTGCACAGGAATACACAATCAAATATCAATTACGGATCTATCATCCATGTTCTCTTTCTCTCTCTCTCTTTCTCTCTCTCTCTCTCTATATATATATATATATGTATATATATATATATATATATATATATATATATATATATATATATATATGTATCACTCTCTCTTCCACTCTCTTATGTATGTATGTATGTATGTATGTATGTATGCATATATATATATATATAGATATCACTCTCTCTTTCACTCTCTTATTTATGTGTATATATATGTACATACATATATATATATATATATATATATATATATATATATATATATATATATATATATATATAAGTTTTGAATATATATCCACATTCAGCTGTTTTATTTTTTATCGTTCCTGAATAAGGATAGAGATGATGAGTTGTGAAAATGAACTCTTAACACATAGCTAAAACAGTAGTTCTAATTATTACTTTGCTAACCAGAAACTATTTTTTGAAAGATTGTAAAATCTATTACATTAAAATATTTAATTTGAAATAACACAATGCATTTAAGCTAACAAATTAATTTTTTATAAATGTTTTTAAAATTTTCAAAAATGTAAATCTTTCAACAGTTTCGAGACAAAACGCTCCCTTAAGCAAAGAGTTTACATATTAACGTATATTTACTGGCGGTAGATAGTACATGCTGAATCGGAAATTGAAGAATTTGCAGTCCACAAAATGTAAAGTAGAATATTTTTTATTCTTGTAGCGTTTTTTTTTATTGAGAAAATAAAATATTAATTCAGGCAGATAACTATTCTGCATATGTTAACTTCAGGAAATTATTTTTTCATGATAAATGCGTTATAAAGTTAATTTTATTGAATTGGACTTTCAAGTAATTGAATTGCGTTGTCGTTCTATGCAAACGGTAGCAACTATTAAGACATGACAATTTTAGCTTCAATATTGTCTCGTAAAGATAGAGTGAGCAAATTATTTCACACCAATGAATCTGTTATCACGTATATTTTATTTAATTGAACTTTCAAACAATTGAGCCAAATTGTTTAATACAAAAAAAGTTATTCTATTAAAACATATATTTATTCCAGAATGAATGTGTTCTTATAGAAGAGTTATTTTCAATACTTTAAATTATGAACCATGCGTTTAGTAATGTATCCTTATGAAGTACTAGCTCAAGCTACTAGGCGACCTGGCAAGGAATCATTTTATTATTCATGTTTGTTTTCTGGTAGTCGATGACAGTCACATTATTAACAGCTCATGGATTTAATTTCGTGTAAACAAAGATTATTTCAAATACATTATTAACTTACCAGTCGCGCCATCAATCCCCAAATCAAAATCAAAACATGCTAAAAATGGATATATTTAATCCCGGGTAACACATGGCGCGGTACGCAATTTCTACATTTAAGATCTATATAATTGAGAGAGAAATATAATAGACGATATATTCAAACAGTATATTTCCCACAGGCAAACGAAGTTCTTTTTTAGCATCAGTAAAGTAACATATTCGTGAATAACAACTGGTGTATTGAAGGGAAATATATATTAGCTATTTTTGTTCATTCCAGAATTGCATTTGATATTAGTATATATTAAAAACATCCTGAGTAGTTTACTTTGAACATGTGTATTTATGTTAAGGACATTTCATATGAAGGATGTTCATTTCTTATCTCCCTTAGTTCCCCTGCACTATAATAATGTACTTTGAATGCGACATAAATAATGCACTATGTATATAAACAATTGTTTGTTAAATTTAATCAGCCTAGCGTCTTATTACTCTGTTAAATACAAGAATTGGTTGAAAGAGATACATAACACGTGATAACTTCTTACAGTATATTTGCTACAAGCGAACGGCATCTTTGTTTTCTTTTAAAGGTTTACCTACCATTATTTGTGTTTCCTTCTTAGGAAGATAAGAACGAAGTTCAATTCTAATGCCTGCTTTATAAGATGGTGCAAATTTAAAAATATATGTCTTACTGTAGCAACTCGCACCGGAACTACATTATTGCACTAATTTATTTTGCTGTAAAACTTAGAAAGAAACAAAATGAAAAAAATAGATCGTCGATAATATAATTAAAAAAATAGAATACGTTGTCAATGAATAACATTGGCATTTTTATTTTCATCAAGATATTGCGAATTTAAAATTACAGTATTTCACGGCTGTTTGATTTTGTAAAATTGATTTTTTATTTAGGCGAAATATTCCGAGTAGCTTAGTTTTATATAATACAATAAATTTAAGATTCGTTTTTCACATAATATAAACGACAATACAGTGAATATTGATGTCGATTAGATAACGATTGGTGTTTTTTTTCTGATATTTTCTTGTTAATACCACGGAATAATATATATATATATATATATATATATATATATATATATATATATTTATATATTATATATATATATATATTATATATATATATATTTATATATATATATATATATATTTATATATATATATATATATATATATATATATATATATATAATATTTTTATTTTATTCAAACGACATCAAATGAACGGAACAAATTCTCACCAATTACACAAAAAATGTGTTATTTGAAGCATACAATTATTTTCACCTGCCACCAAGATGTATATAATAATGTTCTAAGAATTCAAGAAATTAATTTCTTGGGGAGGCTATCCTGAGTGCTCATTAAAAAGGAAGTACTCCTCCAGGCACGAACGACCTGAATTGCAATCGGAACTCATTTCTTTAATATATTAAGATTCGCAGTTTTATTTCCATATAATTTTCTAATCATATTGTGTAATAGGATAGTTTACACGCGTGCATTCAAATCCCAACATAAATGATATCATCCAGTGTTACTTGGAACCCTCTTATATACATCTTGATGTTAGGCCGAACCAATTGTATGCTTACAAATAAAAACAATCTAATGTTCTGTGTAATTGGTGAAACTTTGTTACCTGCATTTTATGTGGTTTGAATAACATTACAATATTCTCTATTACAGCTCTAGTCCCACACTATTGAGCTATTATAAAACTGTATGTTATAAAATGTATATTTGAAATGAAAAATTAAATCTAAATATATACACTTCTGATTAAAAATTTAAAAAAACATCTTGAAAGTCTTTTAAATTAAACCATTTTTTGAAGATAGATTTTAAACTTCTCTCACTTAAGGTTACTAATGCTACAATCCAAAATGTTATGGAACCAACAAGCCAAATTCCAAACATTTTATTCAGAAATTTACAATTATATTAAAAGAGGCATTTTACAGTTACTAAAAATTATAAGAGCAGAGGTATAAATTGTTAGATCTATGATTATTTCAATGTTTTAGTTCAGTTAGAAATTAGCTATCACTGCGTAAAAGGTCCACCATGCCTAAAGCAAGCAACCATATCGAAGTGTAGGGTGCTCGAATTCTATATTTCCATAAGCAAGGTTTGTCAAATACAGGCAGTAACATATGCTGATTGCAGTCCAGTAACAATCAGACGATACTTACGAATAATATGGCATGGTAAATAAAAAGCGTACACAAATTCACTGGTAGACCGCTTAAGGTTTGGTCGTTAATAGCAAACATGGGACGTTCAGAAGTGGAAGAACGCCCTGTTTTCTGATTACAAAATATTCAATCTAAATAATCTTGGCGGCTTCCGACGATACTGCCTCCGTAAATTTTCTCCATACGTCATAGTTGTGGAGAGTCCCTAATGGTATAGAGTGCCTTCTCTTACAGAGGGAGGATGGAGCGCCAGGTGGTGCAGGGTCGTCAGACAGCGGCTGGTTATGTTAGCATGCTACAAAAACAATCGTTGATGACGGATGGCAATCGTTTGTGTAGGGATGGGTGTTTTTTTTCCAACACGATAACGCTGCAATCAACGCTGCACGACATACCTTAACCTTTCCACAAGAAATTGGGGTCGACCTCTTGGGGCATCCTGCATGCTCACCGGACTTGAACCCAATTGAAAATGCTTGGGGATGGATGACAAGAGATGTTTATCGAAATGGTGGACAATATTCAACATAAATAAACTTCGTAAAGCCATCTTCAGACGTTGGAGCAACATCCTCAGCACCTTAGTGGCAACGCTTATTTCTAGCATGCCCCAAACAATTTTGTAGTAATCAAAACCAGTGGAAGTAGAACTCATTATAAAATGTTGTTGTTTAATATTTTAATACACTTTTCGCACAATTCCGTAGAATATTTGTCTCTGGTCTGATAATTATTATCAAGTGTAAAATGTCTAATTTTATAAACATGTAAATTTCAAAATAAAATGTTTGGAATGTAGCTTTTTGTTTCAATAATGTTTTAGGTTGTAGTATAGATAACCTTAAGTGGTGGGAGTTAAAAAAATATCATTTTAACAGATTTTCAAGTAGTCTTAAATTTTTGATTAGGAGTATATATATATATATATATATATATATATATATATATATATATATATATATATATATCAGTATGTTTAAGAAGGCAATGCAAAGTGCCTGGCAGGTTGTAAGCTGGAATGGACAAAAATAATAAATCGAAATGGGACTTACTATTTATTTTTATCTTAAAATCTTACATAACAGCAATTGTGGTCTTAGCTCTTTGTGTGTGTTTCCAGATATTAATATATATATATATATATATATATATATAACAGAAGATCTGAACAACATCGGAACAGTCAGTTGAAAATCCAAGCAATGGGACTTATATTTGGGCTCTTATGCTGAACTATCTTCGGGAGATTAACTATAGCTCGCTTTTGTTTTGATTTACAGCGACGATCTCGATGTTGTTTTTTATTTTTTGTAATGCACATATAAATACATATTACGCTCTTCTTTTGAAATTTTCTATACATTCGCGTACTATGCTGAAACCCTTACATCTCTCTCTCTCTCTCTCCCTCTCTCTCTCTCTCTCTCTCTCTCTCTCTCTATATATATATATATATATATATATATGGCTTTTTTCTTCATTTCCTCTTGACACCTGAGAATGATTCGACGAAGAATCGAAATCGTTCGTAGAAACCTATGGAACATTTATTATTCTTTTTGATGTTAATACATAATAAGACAATCAGAAAAATTGAAAACATAAAAAGAGCATAATTAAACAGACGAATTTTGATTGTTCGTCGAATCCTTCTCAGGTGTCAAGAGGAAATGAACAAAAAAGCTAGAGAATGAAGGGAATGTTTTAAAAGACTGCGGAGAAACGCCCAGATAACGTTTTTCGAATTGTTCCAAGAAAATAATTGACGATTTAAAGTCAGCTACACTGGAGCGACATCACAAAAAACAATCGCATTACGTTAAGCATTTTAAAATGCTGTCACTTGTTTCAAATGTGGTGTTGTTCATTTTAGGCGGTTGTGTTGTTATGTAGATAGCTTCCAGTATACTTAATTTAAAAAAAAATTGGTTTCGAAATGTATTATTTTAGAGTTATTAACTAGGAGTATATGTAAATCAGAGGGATGATAGTTATGTTTGTTTAGAGGTTTGCGTAATTTAATGCCCTTTTTTAGTGAGTCCACTCCAGCGTTTCTGAATTTAAATCATCAACGACGTTCCTGGAACAATTTGAGAAACGTTCTCTGCACGTTTCCTCGCCGTCTTCTAAAAATTATCTTCTTTCTCCAGCTTTTTTTTCATTTGCATTTTAGACCTTTGGATAATCTAGCGAAGAATCTAAATCGTTCGGAAAACCTATGGAACATTTATTAATCTTTGTTAATGTTTATACCAAAGACAACCATCAGAAAAATTGAAAAAATAAAAAAATTATAATTAAACAGATGAATTCTATTATTCTTAACAATGATTGCATAAATGAGAAAATGCTGCCTAAATAGACAATATATATATATATAACACCTGGATTATACTTGAAAATATATATGTTGTGTTCTACAATTCTTTAGAGATATATTGATAATTTCTGTTATTAAGGTTCTACTGACTCCTATTGTCAGATTCATTGTTATGTTCTTAACTGTTATTCTTCTGTATATGTGTGTACTTTAAATTCTCTTAGTAGAACTCAAGAACATACACAAAATGTTTAACTGAATCCTTCAATTAATCCACGGATGTGAGTTGTTCTCATTTTTTTCAACCATAATCTGGTAGAAGTGGTAATTCATGCAATCTATAGACAGTATCGTTTCTTATACGGAGTGAACCGTCATTCTTCAGAGCCTATAGAAGTAGTTTCTTAACTATTTTTTTAAACGTAACGCATGATGTCTTTGCGGACAATTAAGCATACATTTTGATGGGCTTAAACCTAATCTCATCCGTAATAGTAATTCTTATTACTACAGAATTGCTATTTTTACCGTAACGTATTTTGCGATTTTCGAATTTGTATTCCAATCTATTATATATGAAATAATTAAGTGATAAGTTCGTACATCAGTCAACGTTGTAGCTACCAATATAAATATTATTGCTACCAATATTAATATTATTGCTACCAATATAAATATTATTGCTCCCAATATAAATATTATTGCTACGAATATTAATATTATTGCTACCAATATAAATCTTATAGCTCCCAATATAAATATTATTGCTACCAATATAAATATTATTGCTACCAATATAAATATTATTGCTACCAATATAAATATTATTGCTCCCAATATAAATATTATAGCTCCCAATATAAATATTATTGCTACCAATATAAATATTATTGCTACCAATATAAATATTATTGCTACCAATATAAATATTATTGCTCCCAATATAAATATTATTGCTCCCAATATAAATATTATTGCTACCAATATAAATATTATTGCTACTAATATAAATAGTATTGCTACCAATATAAATATTATTGCTCCCAATATAAATATTATTGCTCCCAATATAAATATTATTGCTACCAATATAAATATTATTGCTACCAATATAAATATTATTGCTCCTAATATAAATAGTATTGCTACCAATATAAATATTATTGCTACTAATATAAATATTATTGCTCCCAATATAAATATTATTGCTACCAATATAAATATTATTGCTACCAATATAAATATTATTGCTCCCAATATAAATATTATTGCTACCAATATAAATATTATTGCTACCAATATAAATATTATTGCTCCTAATATAAATATTATTCCTACCAATATAAATATTATTGCTACCAATATAAATATTATTGCTTCCAATATAAATATTATTGCTACCCATATAACTATTATTGCTCCTAATATAAATAGTATTGCTACCAATATAAATAGTATTGCTACCAATAGAAATATTATTGCTACCAATAGAAATATTATTGCTACCAATATAAATATTATTGCTCCCAATATAAATGTTCATAAGTTCAACTAAAACGATGTGAATATTAGAATCAAGATGCGATAAGTAGTTGGCATAATCCAAATGATACACATTAAAAATCTTGTTATTTCTTAAACTCCCGATTCGTTTAAAAAGTTACGAACTTCAAAGAACCGTTTTGAGAAAACAACTACAATAGAACACAATAAAAAAACACTTTTATATAAAATATTTGATAAAACTTGAAAAAAAAAGTTTCTTTGTTCATGCACTTATTTATAATTGTTCCCAAAAATATTGTGAACATTGTAAAGTTGTGATCTTTAAAAACTTCCAATGAATTATATTTTTCGTGATTACGTATTGAATAAACAATACGTAGTAATTAACAATATAGTTAATGTAATTGATAGGTATGTTATTTTGGACATAATAAATATTGGATTTGTTTAGACAAGTCCTTATTACCTAAATTTATACAATTAAATTAACGATAATATTCAAATAGAGAAGATGTGTCAGATATTTTTGAATAGAAATATGATATATTTATAATATAAATATATAGGGATTCAAGAACAGCTGTGTCGCTGTATCGCGCCTCTCTGGTATTGATAGATGTGACCAGTGAATTCAACTGATAGTCACAGTCAACAGCTGGCAGGCATACCCCTAGCTGTCGAAGTAAGGACAATTATGATATATTTATATTTTTCCTTCCGATTACATGCCATTATCGACTGCCTATGGTGCTCGATCTTATACAATTGATGTTTCTTATACTAACTTGCAACCTTTTATTTCCTTAATGGAGCGTGGTGATAAAAGGTAATCATGTTAGTGCGAAAGTTTTTACCGTTTCTTAACATGAATAAAATAAAAAAAGTGATCAGATCAAATATATGTAAATGATGTCACAATCGTTCTATGTTATGTGAAATTGAAAAGCTTATTTATTGTAAGAGAACGATAGTGGAGTTAGAATTACTTTTATTTTGAACGGACATAGCAGACACATCCATTTTATAGTTAATGGACATTTTTAAATTTCTAAAGATATGGTAAAAAATTGGTGCAATGTCGACAGAATATGATTGGCAATTCATACTCTTCCAGACTTATTATTCGAGGGGAACTTTGATCTGCTGTGCAATGTGAAATATTGTGATAACAGGATGGGAAATTAGACGGATCAAGCGGAAACTACTTTTAACCTTTAAGAGTTTACTTAAGTACTTCCAGCTGAGATGAAAACCCGTCTCTTTGACGATAGGCAGACATCTTCTCTGTTACACTATCACAACAATCTAACTACCGTGAGTGGAATCTAAATACTTATGAATGCTTATATTAATGATTTTCACCGACTGGGTGTGTTTTATTCTTTTTAGGATGAGTTATGCATTATATAAAATGGCATACGTACAGACTATATTGCTATATCATAGACAAGGACTTGAAACTGATATCGAAACGAAACCGCTGTGTTAGCAAACTTTTTACCCGTCCACTAAAGATTTCACTATATTCCCCAGCACCACCTGGTGTTTCGTTTATTTTGGCCAAACTCTGTATGCGAAGAAGCTTTTAAGAAAAGAAAGCTTGATTAAGTCAGCCTTAGTATAATACTATATAATAAAGAAATCTTTACAATTAGTGAAATAAAATGTGTGGACTTCGCAAGTTGCGAAAGATTATGCAGTTTGGTTTCGTCAATAAATACTTTCTTTTATTACGAGAGAATCGAGTGGTCTGAAATTGTGTTACTGATTAACAATAAAATGATTGTTTATGAGAAAATAGTAATAGCTAAAATGTCTTTTTAGAATTCTTTTAGCATTTATGGATTATTTAGTAAAAAGTGATGCTGAAACATAATTACACAAATCAGTGAACGTAGGGTGAAGTAATCTGCATGTGTCCACGGGGTATTCGTCGATTGATAGGTCGCTTGATCTGTCATGCTCTAGTTTGAAATAAAATTATGATCGCTATACGCGCAGATTGGATGACCCCATTACATAAACTTAACTCTTGTTTTTTTATTATTCAATCACGCATCTCCATAAGTTTCTAAGTATATCCATCAAACGGTTCTTACATCTTTGGCCCTGTCGCACTTCGATTTGAGATGCCACTTATTTAATGGACACATCTAATTTTAGAAGAGTATCCTGTTCGGTCTGTCAAACGCTATATGTCTGACGCGAACATTTTTGAAAAGCATTTTCGTCGTTCTGTCACGATTAAGTCCAAAATAACATATTTCTCCGTTTGCCATGATTTAATTTAAAATCGTATTTCCGTTTGTTGGGTAACGCTGAAAGTTAAAATTATATTTTAGCAAACTTATCGTCCCGTAAAATATAAAAAAATACTTTTTAACAATTTCTTTGCACTCACGTCGCGCATATGTGCTCCGTTTATTTTCAAATCATTTTCCATCTTGCAGTTCAAACCTAGGGTTGATTATAAGGTTACGGAAAGACTTGTGTGTTTTTTATGACTTTTATGTTAAATTAAAATATGGATGAACAATTCATTATTGAATACTTAATTATTTTGATTCATGAATCATCATGAAAAAAGTAAATGAGACATTTCTCATTGTCGGTATTGTATTTTCATGGTGTCTGTCGGACATGCCTGAATGATTAAGGTTTTAGGAACTATTAAAACTAAATTCTGTCTCATATATGTGTTAGTATATAACTTTTTCGTTTGAAATAGCATTTTAATCGCTAAACGTTCAAATCCCATGGACATCTTAAAATCCCCGCCATTCATTTCTGGTATTAATGCTTATTAAATATAGAGTATTATTTTTTTGCAAACGGCATGCAGTAATAAAATAAGTGGATTAAGTCAGAATAAGACTATCATGATCATAGGCGGTCCTGCCTTAGTAAGTCGTCGACGACTATGGTCTTCAAAGTTGTCTTATAATCCAGAGGACGGAATAGTTCCATTGCATTCCTGTTTGACAACTTACGCATATTTTCCGTAAACTTATATCTCGGTCTGTCCACTGGCTCGTAGACAGGAACTCTCCCAGTAAGAATTAAATGTGTGTGTCATTTTTGTCTGTATATATGACCGACAAAAGTCATTTGTATTTTTATTAAAGTCTGCATTAATTGGCAAGGTTTGTATGCAGACTACACCACACGTTCCCATCGGTTGCACGCTGCTTTCAGTTGATATTTAGCATCCGGCGAAAAATCCATGTTTCCACGGAAGAAAACATTTTAGTTTCTAATTTAGAACATATAGTCCAAGTCTCGCATTCATGAAATAGAATGGGCCAAACATACGCTCGAAGATTATATAGGAAATAAACGACTGACATCTACGTGACGAAGGTGAATTCATTATATCTATAGATAAAAAAAATAATTGAACTTCGATCTTGTTAAACTGATTGCCATACACGACAGTTTTGCTTTGGCTGATGTTTTACGTATCTTACATTGTGTAATGATGTTTCGATTATAAAAGATAGTCATACAGAATATGAATCGAAATTGATTTAATACTTAATGAGTTGGTGCTTACAACTTTTCCAATTAGGTCGGAAACAGTTGGCATATGACACTATAACCGTTGATTAGGTTAATGGAAAAAAGAAAAATCTTTAACTCAAACATATATTTTTAACATGATACGGATACGTTATTGTGTGTCAGATGTCCCTAGCAAGGTGCAATATAATTCCTTTAGTGTTCAACTATTATTTGTTAACCCATATATTACCTTACATCACAAAAAGCTCTTTAAAGATAAATGACGTATCTCTTTTTTTCGTATTTTTATTCTTCTGTGATTATCTAAATAAATGTGTAATATTAGCAGTTATCTATTTTGGACTATGAAATCTTTTTTAACATAATTTACCTATTCGGGTCTGTAATGAAACTTCATATAAGCATGTAGATTTGAAAAGAACAGTCAAAGTGTTGTGAGGTCTGGGCGTCACTTTCTTTAACCCTTAGTGTTTAAAAGACTCTAAACACACACTTAGGAAAATCGACCCACAGACAACTTATAGCAAAGTCGCGCATCTCCCGGTTTTTCATCAGAGGGGTGAATATTATGTGACCCAACATTCTAAGTCATTATTCTTTATGAATTGTTTTACTTGTGTTTTTCCTCTTTGATGCAGAATCCGAATGAAATTACGTTTTCCCCTTCTTCTTCTCAGAAGCTGCTACTATGATTCAACGTTCACTGCTTACCTTTAAGTATAATTGTATTTTCTCCGGTTCAAAATTGAACATTTGTTCAGGGATAAAAATCCCTAAACTATTAGTAAAGATGGATTGAGTCTTGTTTATTTCGCAGACTATAAAAATAAATACGAGATCAAAGACAATACACTGAGTCGACGAATGCGATTAACCAAGTCGGATAATCAGCTAAAGAGAAGAATAACACACGTTTTCCTTTTGTGCCGCACGTTATATGCAAGTATTTTGTTTTTTAATCGGAGTCTCACATTTTTTAAAATATTATTACATTATGCATAATGAGAGTTATATGATGTTTTTTGTGTGCTGGTTTGTTTCAGCTGAATTAGAGTTTTAATGCATACTTGAAATATCTTCTTGATAACGAGTGTTTCTTTGCTTCTTTGTATACAGTTTGCATGAGTGAAGTGTGTATACGTCTTAAGGCTGGGCTTCGGTCTTAGTTTTGTCTAGTCTGTATTTTCCTTATGTAAGAGTCCACATAGCACTGTAGATTATACAGTAATTGTTAGTGTGATAAGCCACATCTCTCTTGTTAGCCTTACCGTGCAACCGAGTTAATTACTTATACTACTTCAAGATTCTTAAAGCTTTATTGGCATTTTTGTTTCAGGTTATCAATATGTGCTTTAAAGTTTAATTGGGTATCTAGTACGATTCCCAACTCTTTTGTTTGTTGCAGCTTAAATAAAAGGATCGACTGTTATATTTAAGTTTAGCAAACATTCTTGTAACTTACTTCGCCTTTACATAAACTTAAGTTTTTTTTCAAAAGAGGTCAGTGTCTTCGCATTCTGGAGTCGAGGAACTATTATTCAATTTGCCAATGTTTGACTTCGTGGATCGAAGTGACACGACTCTTCTATCCGAATTTAGAAATACGTAATTACTCGATGCAGGAGGAAAGCAATGCAAGTACATGAGTATGGGTTTTAGTGACTTTCTCTTTTCTCTCTGACTTCTCTATTCGACTCTTCTACACTCTTAAATTCGATTCGCCCACAACTTTATATACTTCGGCAGGGTCACTCAGCATCGCCCGGATTAATCTTTTCGTCGAATCAATTGTTTTGATTAATCGCCGTCTACGTCAACTCAATCTTCAGGAAGTGGGTAATACAACTTCAATATATTCAGCCTCGGTTTGATATTTACGAGACTTATCTCATGTCTATAATTGTCTCACTAAATATGTATGTCACTTACGACGTATCTGATCTTCACTAACCTTACCTTAGGCCAACACTTCAATACCCGTTCTCGGCGTTCCTACCCAGCTGGTAGCCAAAACAATACTATTCTTTGTTTGTTGTTCAACTCGATAATTCTTGATTTTTTCGATACACACTTCCAAATATATACTAGTTCCTCTAACCAAGTTAAAATTCTTGTAGGATTCCGGCACATTGTCATATATATATATATATATGTAATTATTTTTTATTAATGAAGACATGTACACAATCCACGACACTGGCATATCGATGATATCGATAAACAGCTGTTAAAAACTGAGATCTCATCAGGTAGAGAGAGAATGGGATCTTTCTCTCAAATAAGATATATATATATATATATATATATATATATATATATATATATATATGAGGAAAAAGAAACAATGTTTCAGCCAAAATATAAAAATAAAAATGGAATAAAGGATAAGCAAATCAACAACTAGCAAAAATAAACTCAAAAACACATATTGAACAGTTCTACCAAAATATTTCAGTCGTTTATAATACGACCTTCTTCAGTAGGTGGCAGAACTTAAATAAGTTCTGCTACCTACTGAAAAAATATTTACGCTATCACCATACTATACGATAACATTTTCTTCGAATATTAAATTCGACACTAAAAGTTTTCGACTAATACAAATATTTCTTAAAGCATAAATTACAATATTTTGCACAAGCCGACTTTTGCCGCTGCAGAAATACGTAAATAGACAGAAAAAACCCGAACCGGCATCAAAATCAAACACGACAAATGTTTATTTGTGTTATCGAATAATCCGAACCGTCAGTAGTGAACTAAATTATTTTGTAACTTTTCTTACAAATGTCTTTTTTCTAAGTGCTTCAAACGTATGCCACCTTTCATCCTCGAGAACATAGCAGATTCGTTTTACGTGATCATTAAACTATACAATAACATTGCCTGCGAATATTACCTTTTAAACTATGAATGTTCGACTAGGTTATACAGATATTAGTATTTTACTATGTAAACAGCCCGCAAAAATATCCGCAAAAGGGAATTTAACAAAGTATTTACTATTATAGACGCTGCAATCACTGTCTTATTTAAATTTAACGTAAAATGAACACCCACTTCCGGGCCATTTAGCGGTAATATAGAGATGTAAAACATTTTTGTTTTCAATATTAAAGGGAAATCCAAATCGGTTCTTGATGGAGGTATGTGTGGGTTAACTAAAATTATATTTTTATGTTATTTCATTTTGGTGAAAAACGGGGCCATTGACTCCTATACAATAATATAAAGTGGGGAAACAATTTGTACTGTTTTAGGATACATTATTTTTCTGGAAAAAAAAGAAAATGGCGTGTGTACATGGAGGTACTGTTTTTTTTGGGGGGGGGGGGCGGGGTAGGAATAGGTATCCATCTATTTTCAATTGTTACGTAAGCAGTTGTGACTTTCCGGGGACAGACGATTCAAGTTCAGATGCTTATATACTAAACGATCAAAACCGGCTTTGCAAACAAAAACTTCAGCTTGGTTTACTGTTTGTTTTTGGTTAGTTTAGAGTTAGGTTATGGTTGACTAAGGGTTGTGTTAGGGTTAGGGTTAGGGTTAGGGTTAGGGTTAGGTTATGGTTGACTAAGGGTTGTGTTAAGGTGAAATTAGGTTTAGGATAGTAAATGGTTGGATTATAAATTAAAAAAAAAAACACAACAGTTTGTTTCATGTTGTGTGGATTGTTTGGTGAAGGTTGTTAACGTTCGTTATTGTTACTCCCACTTGCCTGACACGATTAGTTTCAATCCTGGTCGATTTGAGGTGGGGAGGGGCAAGTTGTGGCTAATTTAAAACCCTTACAAAAAAACTGAAACTGAAAATTAAAAATAATGTTAAAATAAGAAATCACCGGAAGGGGGTGATTTGTATTTTTTTTTAAACATTTATATTTAAAACAGAAAAATAACTAAATTAGATAAGTATAAAATGCCCCCAACCTCAGTTTCCCCGTTCGAAAATTGAGAAATAATTAGGTTATACGTCTTGATTCATCGCTAACTCGTCAGGAAGTGGGTGATTATTTTATGTTTGATTTACTTAGGAAAGTAATCCCTCATCTTAATATCTAAACTTTGCTTTGTTTAATAAAACAAAACACAGAACCTCAAGCTAAATTTATTTTTTACTAAACCATAACATCGCTTGTGAATTTTTCAGGACTGTTTTTTTTTTACTAATAAGAAGCATTTTGTATACGTTTTCTGTATTTGGTTTTGTTTTACTTTTTACAATTCATCGACGGTTAACTAGTATGCACTTTTACCAAGTGAGAAAATAATAAAGAGGGGACTATCCTTATTTAAAACTGGAGATTATAGTATTTAAACCCCACTCTCAAAATAAATCAGATAACTCGATTTCAGTGGTATTTTAAAAACAGAGTAAATACTTAGTTAGTAATACCAATTTTAAAATATTAGGAGGGGGATTCAATCACTGAATTGTACTTGTTGTGTGCCATATTTCTCCTGGGCAACGCTGAGACACGGGCCTTGTAAAATTGTGAATAATAGTTATTAAAAAAGAATTAAAACTGTACTATGTGGCCAAGGGAACATTAGAAAACAATGTTCCTTATGAATTACCTGTTGTCAAATAATTTTAACGCTGATACAGTATGTGTATACTATCTCATGTGTATATGCATTATACTCATAAATTGATATTAAATGAAACAATTCTTGAGAAAATGTATTCAAAATCACAATGTAGACATTTACAAAATGTTATCGAAAAAGACATCTATTTTAAGCTATATTTTATGTTTGATTACACAACTGAAATTTAAACACATAGAAATAGTTTTAGAACTAAAACGTAATTTCTTAGGAAAAAGACATTAAAGATAATCGAATATGTTTCTATTTTAATTTGTTTTTAATTGGTATGTCATTTATTTATTTGCGTTTACTAACTTATTACGATTACGAGTGTGGGTTTCAGAAAGTCGCAAGAATATTTTCATTAACTGCCTTTGAAGTTCATAAAAATGTGAGTGACCGTGATTCTTCAGCCGCCTGTATATTATTTACACAGATTTAAATAAGGTCAATCGCATTCTACAGAAATCTACAGTTTCTCACGTGTTCGAATCGTTGAGATACTAATTAAATACGCATATTGCAGCTTTCTATAAAGTGATTAAAAACTATAATTATGATCATATAGTCGTAGTCGTGACGCGCATTCTCTTGTCTCTCTCACATTACCTTCATATATCTTCCATCACACCATGTAGCTTTTCATAAGTGCATTGTCGGTCATCTGCAACTTGCTTACGTATGGTTCTGCGCGGATTACCCATTTAACCACAACTCGAATGTTGCCACCCAAACGAGAACATCGCTGACGATTTCATCAATAACCTTTAAGTAGTGACCATTGAACTTATTTTTCTTCCTCTGATCAGAGCTTATATCCGAGGAAAGTGTCTGTCGAGTTCCTCTCTCGTGGAGGGATACCTCCAGGTAATGATAAGAACATATCCTAGCATTTTAGTGTACACACTGTCAATCTTTTAGTAAAAGTTCATGTGCTACTTCTATATACAAGAACGGATGTAACAATTACTTTAAAAAGTGTCGTTTCATCTTACTAATACTATATGACTTTTACATGTCTTTAATCTTGTTGAATTCAGCACAAATATTGTAATACGTAGATTTAGTTCATTGGCTGTTTAGTTTTGCTTTTGAACTTTATTGCCAAAATAAGTAACGCGATCGATATTTTGAAAACTAGACATATGTTAATATATATGTAATTACTAAGACATATATATTAATATATTAGGTGCCATGATCCACCAATTGACACCGGAAAACCGACGAATCGCTCGTCGCGTCAAGAAATTAACCATAAAGATAGGAAAGAAAGAAAACTCCGTGGTTTTCAATGACAGATGTATAATAAATGACTTGCTTCCGAAATATATATATATATATATATATATATATATATATATATATATATATATATATAGAGAGAGAGAGAGAGAGAGAGAGAGATAGAGAGAGAGAGAGAGTGAGAGGGGGAAGTGAGAGAGAGAAAGAAAGAGAGGAGAAATAGAGTTGTGTGCATATTACTGTGGATATCAATATTCCGACATAGATTTAGACACACATAAAATCATACATGGACATAGAATTAAATTCATATAAATAAACACATACAGAGACACACACGCACACACATACACACACATATATATATATATATATATATATATATATATATATACATATATATATATATATATATATATATATATATATCATCGGAATCAGATAGTCAGATATTTGTGGGCAAGGTTCCAGAGTGTTAAAAAACGTGCAATTACAGTTCGCTAGACAAAGCTTTGGCAGGTGCAAACATTTGATCCTTATCAGATAAATTGCAATTAACTTCTCAAAGACTGTTTTTCAATTACTTTTATGATCAGAAAATGCTTGGAAAATCGTTGACTAATTGAGGATTGTAATTAAGAATAATTAAAGATATATATATATATATATATATATATATATATATATATATATATATTCGTATTCTTAATATTGATACTTATATATTTTAGCTAAACGTTGATCTTGCAGTAAGATCTGTATGCAACGGTGGTACATTTTAGCGGTAGACATATGTTTTCCCAGTAAGCCAACGATAGGTTTATATATATACAAATCGTCCCACTCACCACTCATATGAAGAAAAAAGTGTACCTAAAATCAGCTGCAACCATCAAATTTACAATTGTAACATAGCCGTTTCTTCTTACAATAGAATACTCACCGGGACCAAAGAACATAAACAACACAAAAACAAGATGAATAATATAAGTTTGTGTTACCCTCCATTTCTACTTTAACTTCACAATAAACATAAAGAAGTTATTCGTAAATGTATTTTCTAAAACACTTTTCACTGCAACATAGCTTCAATAAATTATTTTATAAAAATGTCTTTCAAAACATGCTACTCATGTTTGATGGCGCTGGAATCTTAGACAAAAAGCAGACCTACATCCTAGCTACATCCTAATCCTGAATATTCGGAGGCGAATGCACTTGAGTGACAAGAATGGTTCGTAAATACTGCTATTTATGAGAATCAATTTACACCAACTACACTCAACACAAAATGTTATATGTACGTTGGAATGACACAAGCGAGATTAAAACAATGCTGCATTAAGACATCCGAAAAAAAAAAGACTACAACGAAATTACGCGGTCGAATTATATTTTAAAAAAACATACTTAATTTGATAGAAACTACTGAAGCACAAAAATTCAAAAATTCCACATTCTCAACAATGTAAATCTCACGAAAATATTTCCAGAAAAGATAGCTACTAGCCACCATAGATGAAAGTATGCAACAGCATGTTTAGATTATCAGAGTCAGATATATAATGCCGAGTGAGTGTTTACTTCTATACACATATGTGTATATGTCTACCTAAGACACACACCCACACACACACACACACACACATATATATATATATATATATATATATATATGAATATATATATGAATATATATATATATATATACATATATATATACATACTATTTTGTTTAATTTTACTTCAGTCGAACTTCTAAGAAATGAAGGGGCTCCTTCATGTTATTACGCTTGAGTTCTATGTGCTATACATAGATATTCGAATATTTAATTAAAGTTATCCTTTTCCTATAAAACGTTGAGTTCATAAAGAAGTGAAGACATTAGTGTTTCTCTCCTCAATTTAAGTGTTAACTATGTTATATATTTCTTGTAGTCTATTGGTCTTACCGGATTCAAGGGCAATAATTCATCTAGTATTGTAGAGAATCAAGATTAGTTATGTTACTACTACGGTAAAAAATCACCTTGGGAAAGTGCACCGCTCCTCGTAAAGGCCAGTGTTGGTAGGCCATATTGAGGGGATCGTTTTGGGGCTTCAAGCACTAAATTATTTTGGAACATGCAACTGTAATAACAATCAAACTGCCCCCTAAATCAAATGTGCCTATCAACCCAAGTGGTCTATGAGGCATCTATCTCCTCAACTGAAAACCCATCCCAGACTAACTATTATATTGGTCTGGCAGGCAACAACTTCAAGGAAAGATTCTACAACCATAAACTCTCCTTCAACAACCCAGACCATCCTGGCCAAACCGGACTTTCACTACACTACTACAAAATAAAAACCAAAAAAGAAACTCCCATAATAAAGTGGAAAATCTTGAAAAAATCCAGCACCTGCAAATCAATAAACTCTCCATGTAGATTATGCTTAAATGAAAAACTGGAAATTATCCGCTTTAAGGACAAAAACAAACTCTTAAATAGAAAACAAGAGACATCTATCAACTGTAAACATAGTAGACTCTACCTCCTTAGCAACCCACATACCCCACCTTAACTCCACACCAACCCTACTTAACTTCAACATAATATTAACAGTTTTTTGTTTTTGTTTTTTACAAAAATGAATGATAACATTAAACCCCCACTATACACTACCCCAAAACACACTATAACCCCCTACTCACCCACCCAAATTTACAACACAATCTCACCCCAACAAGTCATGATGAATCTATAAATATATAACCACCCCTCCGAACTACCAATAATATCAAATCTCTACCTATAATGCACAGCCCCAATAACCTCTCAGCCATACTCCCAATTCTAACATAAACCCATAACTAGGACAGCTATCAACACTGATATCACTTAGACTAATCTCAATTACTTAACCCCTCGATCACTACCTTGAACACTTAATTATTAACTGGTACTTAGTCCTTGTCATTGGTAGTGGAATTAAAAAAGCCTACCATCACTTGTCGACTTATTTCGCCCAATGACTTCACAAGTAACAAGATGGTAATTGATGGCGGTATTTATCGGTATTACTATTATTATTATTATTATTATTATTACTATTTTTATTATTATTATTATTATTATTATTATTATTATTATTATTGTTATTATCATTAATATTCTTACAAACTTGTTATTTCTATTTCTATTTTTATTCTAATTTTATTTATATTTATCTTTATTTATTTTTTTATTTCATTTTTATTAAGGCTTTTACATAAGGCGGTTATCACTGCGACTACCGTAGGCATGATTGGCAGGCGTTACCATGGGCATAATCGGTTTTGTTATTGATAAGACTGGTAACACCAGAAAACCTCTCTTATAAAATGATTCCACTAGTATTGATCTCGGTATAATATAATCACAATTTAAAAAAAAAAAAATAAATAAATAAATAAAAAAAAAAAAAAAATAAATAAATAAAAATATAAAAAAAGTAGAGGGAATAAATAAAAAAATATAATCACAACAAAATTCACTACAAATAGTAAACAAAACATTAAAATAAAATAAAATAAATAAAATGCAAAAGTAGCAATTAATACCCTAAATTAAAATTATCAAACATTTTTATCCACATGATAATTACTTATTAGAATTAAAATAAAATGAGAATGACGGTTGTAACCATAATTCTCATTTTAAATTTAACTCTCTCCGGCCGTCGCCCCATCCCCCTCCTCCCACCCCGGCCGAGATTGAGATTGACACAACACTGACACGTGCAAAACCTCCCACGTAATAATTTGAAACACGACTTGTTGGAGTCCCCCCCCCCTCCCCTCTCATGTCCCATGTCGCCGTTATAGACAAAGCCCCAACTCTATCCCCCTCCCCCTCCAATGTATTTTCAATTTTCAATCTCCCGTTAGAGGGAACTTAAAATTTTATGCCATTTGAATTCCTTTCGCCCGATGAGTTGGTAGCTTCTCGCACCAATGAAACAAAACCTGTTTTGTCGCAATTAATGGAATAAAATCAAAATATATATATATATATATATATATATATATATATATATATATATGTATATATATATATATATATATATATATATATATATACTAATTTCATTAAACAAAATATCGTGTTGTTTATTATTAACATAGAAAAAAGTCGCTTTCACTGGGAGTGTCACGTCGTGAGGATGTCTTTAGCAGGTCTGGTAACGGCCTGGCACCGTACCTAGCTTATTGAGAAACGATAAGCACACCCGCTTCAATGAACAAGAAATTACAGCTAAAAACTTGAAAAGGTAAAATGCAAACCAGTGACATTTTCGAAACAAAAATATATGTAAGGGAGGGTCACATGTTGATCACATTAAGTCCTAGAAGGCACTCCTTTTGTTTACAAAGGGAGGGTTTGACTGACTTAATATATATAGCTTCCAGGACTTTCAGGTGGAATGAAGAATGTGATCTACTTATGACAGAAAACCAGTCACTAGTGTAAGTCGGCGCTATTTATAATAGCTGACCCGGATGTGTTGACTAACTTATTTAAATTATTTAGTCGGCCCCGACGTATTGCAAAGGGGATGTGTTGTTGTATTCTGGATTCACACCATTTGCACTGTACTTCCCACGTATACGGCATCGCACGGACATTAAAATTGATGAATAATATTACTGATATGTTGGGGTGGGAGAACATCCTTATGAATAGATTTGAGCAAAGGTCGACAGAAAAAAACAATTATAGGATTATATGCCTGGTAACACCGACGAACAGCTACAGAAATTTGGTTAGCAAATGTTATGCTAATATTACCCAACCAAGGTAATCTGAGGTACGCCGGACATTTTGGCGGACCAAACTGTTTAGGCTTATAAAAGTGAGTAACTTTAGTAACGATATTAGAATTAACAATATCGAGAGGGTTACCATTTTCAACGAGCACTTCTTTGATTAATTGGCTAACGGAAAGAGAGTAAATCTTCGAATACATCAGGGATTCAGAGCAAATCTTTAATGCATGATGACCCAAACATTTAATCAGATTTATTTTTCTTTGTATGGAACAAAACATAACATTGTCAATATTATATCTGCAGTTGACAGATTAGCCGAACTCTTGTACACCGGTGGCTGTTGATTATAAAGGGCAAGTTATTGATCCTGATCATGGCTTCTGTATTGCCCAAGCTGATTCCTTCGGTGGAACATCTGTACCGCCTGTAAGAAAATTACGAAATAATACGCAAGCTGGTTGTCAAAGACGCCAATTGAACTGACTGATATCGCAAAAGTATATGATTAATGTGTATTGTTTTGTTTGGAAATACATTTTCTCTCGTTGATATGCAAAATATGCTCGGCTTGTAAAGTGTGTATAACGAGTACGCTTTGTGGTTTAAAAACGGTATATCAGTGAAGTACACATATATTAACACATACATTGAGCGTGACATTAAAGCTTAATATTAATGACTGATATATTTTACATGTTAAGAGATAAGTTTAGAAAAAATGAACAGTTTCAATGTGTCTATTATAATCGATGGAATACAAGAGTAATGCTATTTTTTTTTTACTTGGAGTTTCACGCACCATTACGTGGGATTGCTCACTGTCAAAAACATATGTTTGTTATTTAAACGCTACGAATTCTCACACGCGTCATTATTAATGACTGCTCACAGGAAATGAAACGTTGTGTTCCCGGAAGTCATAGTCACAACAAGTGTTCAAAGATTTATAGAACTCTCCGACTAGTATTGTAACCGCTGCTAATCAGATGGCGTTATCGCAAGAGACGTTTACATTTTTTTCTTTGGTGATACCAAATGTTCGCTTTCTCTGGGATTTGAGTTGCAATGTACTTCACCAAGCTTCAATTATTATCTGCGTCCATCCCAATTGATGTATGGATTGTGCTTTCTTTACCCCTTTTCCCCACTTCAATAACTCTTCCCTGCTATAATATATCATACTACAAGAGGCTAATGCATTCATTTATGTAACTTATAAAAGCGTAAGATAATAGAATTCCTGTTATTTTAAGTGATGTTGTATTATTATAATGTTCTTTGGATATTATTTTACTTTTTCCTATTTCAACCGACCTGTGATTAGTCGGCGTTATTTGTCATGTTGGTTGGTTTGCGCATTGTTACGATTGTCTTCAATATTGCAGGACTTATAACGAATGGCGTGTTTTTAATCTTCATCCCTCTTATAAGTATTGCTTAAATTATTAAGTCCAGAAAGTTGAAGTTTAAATAAATTATGTAAGTTGTGCGGTTTGTGTGAGTATGAACGGTTCAGCTTGTGCATAATTTGATACCATCAGCAGTTGCACCAAGTGTGTATTTGATGAGAGGAGGGTGTATGTTTATCACACTTCTAAATGTCGTCGTATGTTATCGTGGTTATAAGTTAAATAATACTAGACTAAAGAGAATATATGTGCATATGCTGTATAACTGTAAGAAAAACCACCAGCATCTCGGCGCCTGATATTTAGAGTATTCTTTCTATGCATTTGATGGAAATAGTTTAAGCTGTTCTCATTGTCTGAGAAATATTATTTATATTAAATTTTACTAGTTTATACACTCTCCTTAAGTGGGGCTAATACAGTACGGAGGTATGCCAATGCCATATCTTTACCTATCTTATACCACTTTATAATAGTACGGGGATAACATTTGTGGAAGTTGATGGAAATAAATGCTACTTTGTATTTGCATGAGAGAGTAAGTAACTACGACGTATGTATTTACATTTGTTTTTTGTTACTTTCAAGAAAGCAAAAAAGATATGTTCTTCAGCAAAAATAATTAACGATGAACTAAAACTGAATAGCATTTATGTTTAAAACAAAAGGTCACATCATTTTAAAAACACATTTTTTATTAAATGTTAATTTCGTGAAATTCTTTAAATCCGTATCCAGTGTTTAACACTTTTGAAACGAACTAAAGATTCGAACTCGGGTACTGACATTGTAAAACTACGATAATGTATAATCTACCCATTTATATGTTTTTACTAATGACTTACTGATTATGAAAGCCGGGGGGGGGGAGGGGGCACTCGAGGATAAGGGTCAAAGAGATCGTCTACTGGACGGTGACGCCACGGTGCAAAGATTGGAAACAAATTGTTGATCCAAGATGACGGCTCAACTAGTATTTGCCTACATCGTTCTTGTAGAAAAAACAAGTTGTAGTCGGCTGGGAAGCAGCTTTGTGGTATTTTATTCCACAGATAATCCGCTCTAGGAAATCAAACTTTGTTCATGGAAATTCCGCTTGCTCTTTGTTACAGAGAGGGAGGACATTTTTTGTGGTGAATTTGTAGAAAATCAGGTGCTTGCTGCGAATTTTTTACGGGAGAATGGCGAGGGATCGGAGCTTAGTCGAGCCTATACCATGAACACCACGATATGTTATTGAATATGGGCTACCAACATATCTTCTGGGTAAAAGGGGTTGTAAGAAACTGAAGATGGCGAAGTTTGGTTTGTACCGTGTCAAGGCAAGAAAAAGGGCTCCGCGCGAAACCTACTCAGTTATTTCAGCAGTAATCCATCTTAAGACGGATCTGTCTATTATACAAGTAGGGGATTGAGTCAGGAGTGATATACTTTCTAGAGCGGTAGAATGATCCAAACATTTTTCTTAGCGACTTCAGTCACAGATTTAATGTTAGTCTTTTATTTGAGGTCCGGATTAAAAGTAAATCCCAACTGTTTATGAATGAAGAGGTCTTCTTTAATGAGGGAGACATTCATTTAAAACAAGAAAAAAATAGGATCCGAACGAGGCGAACTTGGTGTTCGATCCTGTAAAAGTTTTAAGCAACTTTTTTCCTTCTTGTACCACGTTATCCAAGTTTGCATAATAAAGAAAAAGAAACATAATTGACACTGATGCTTTTCGAAGTGCTGCCATAGATAGTTTTGTCGTCTTCATAGTTATCAACGAATCATCTCAGTATACGATTTTGAAAATCATTTATGAAAATCAGGAAAGAGAGTAGGACAAATAATAGACCGTTGAGGTAGGCTTGCATTGATATTATAAGCTGTAGACTTCTGCCCGTCCACAATGACTTTCACAGAGCTATCACAGATGTATATATTGATAGTTAGGAGGACATTTACAGATATTCCATAGCTAGCAGATTTATAGAAGTTAACCTTTGTGTCAAATTATATCAATATTCTTTTACATATTAGGAGTTATAACCCTTAAAAAGGAAACACCTGCCGTAAAATTCACTTATCCTGTGCAATATCACAGTGACCACCTCAGCTGTAGATCTTGCGGGACTACATCCATATTGCTTGTCGCTATTTAGATTATGAAGCACAAAGTACTCATCAGTCTGTACTTTGTTACAGAGGGTCGATGCAACGATTGAACAGCGTTGTAACGATAGGAGGTATTTCTGGTTGCAATTTCTTGAGTATTATAACTGGAATGTTGTCGGGATCAGTTGCGTTGTTGGCATCATAGTTTTTGATAAGTTTGGCAACATCATGGAAAGTTATTCGGATGTCCCTTATAATTTTCGGTCATAGAGAAAAATGTGTGGGTAGGTTGCCTAGTTCACAAAAGGTGGAATTAACAGCGAAGTCTTTTTTTTCGAAAAATGTGGCTTAATCAGATGCTGAGAAAATAAACTATTGTATGTTAATGATGGTTTGGAGAGAGGTCTTACATCCTATCCGGATCACGTGTGTTATTCTCCAAGACTCATGGAAGTCAAGATGTTCATAAACCACTCTGGACTTTAGAGATTTGGCATAGGACATTTCGAGCTTTCCATGACCCTTTTGCAATAGTGTCGGGCTGTTTTGAAGGAGTATTTCGTTTAAGAGTATCGATTACGTTGTAAACAGTTAACATGATTCTATTTGAGTACTTATTAGACACAGTTTGAAAACACCATAACCTTTTAATAGTACACAACAATGTTTTCTTCTGTTTTCTTAGTATTTGCACAGAATTAGAGGAATTCAGAAACAATGATATAAAGAATAGGATTACGTACATTTCTGAAAATATTTTACGAAATATTGTCTGAATATTCGTATTGTATGCAGATATCGATGTATCAAACGTTGATTTTTTAATTGTTACGAATAGAGATGCGCAAAAGAGACATAGCAAATAAATTAATACACAGGGAAACAAACACATCAGTTAGTCTTAAGACTGCATACTTCCTCCTGACAACGATAGAATGGACCAAATTATTACATGGGTTGTATTTTTCCATATTTAATGAGTAATTCCTTAGTTATGTGATAGAGGCGTTATAACTCAAAAACTATTCATCTGATCAGACTGAAATTGTACATCGTGGTTACTGTTATACATCAAGTTTTATGAATCAGATGTTGAAATTCCGTCCAAATTTCGACCGTCATGTCATTCAGTAACGGTGCATGACTCCATTTGCTACATGATGGTATAAAAGCGAACAGTGTAACTAACATTATTAGCAATAATGTGATGTTCATTTTTTCCCTGAACTTGACTTTCACATTTGATCTACATATCCGAAAGTCAAAGAAGTTCTAAGTTAGACATTGACCTATGTATTTTACTACGTATATTTAACGATTGCTTCAAGAATGTGGGCGTTAGGCTGCACATAATCAAACAAAAAAAACAAGCAAACAGAAACATAAGATTGGAAAGAGAAAGACAGGAACATTAACGCAAACAAAAATAAAAGAATGACCTAGGGATTGCCCACCCGTCAATTACCAGTCGGATCTCTAATCTAGTCATTTATTTTTCTGACGACTCTCTATCCTGCTTTGCCCACTGTTATTTTTTTTCTAAAATAACCAAATATTTTACACTAAGGCAGTGTATATATTTATTTCCAGGTTCTGTAACGCAGGATTTATGCAGATAGGCATAACCAGGCAACCCAACCAAGAAAAAATAATGTTGTTTATATGTTTACACGTAGACCCTCAATGAGATTACATTTATTAGATTACTAAACGCTCGCTTATTCTAACATTTCGAATAATCACAAATATCTTAGAGCTCAATAATGACTGAGTTGTGTTTGCCCAATGATGCCACGTTTCATTCCAAAATTAGATACACATTTGAACAATGAAAAATGTAAAACATTAAAATGGGCTTAAGTGACCGGACTTCAAACCTCAGATCTGTAATTAACCCTCAAAATTATACAAATGTATAAAACAACTGATGTATTCTTTTATTCCATATCAATGAATGGCGAAAGTGTGCAAGAAAATTAAATAAACCACAGAGAAGTTAGTGTAATGACGTAAGGCTTCTGCACTTTCAGATCAATCAGTCTCATAAACGAAGTTCCGAGAGACCGGAAGTGTTAAACACAATAATTTTCTATATCTGTTCATTAGGTATTGCGATCCCATGTTTCTAACGATGAGAATAAAAGCATTATATGGAGGATAATCTTTATTTTCCGGATGTTAGCGTGATCCGATTTTGACAACATAAGAGTTAAGGGGTCGTTGTACACCCACATATCGCGCTCGTTATACTGAAATGGTTCCCTATCCGGTCCTGACCAGGATGGATGTTGTTTAACTTCAGTAATTCAACAAAAAACTGATGTGTCAATGTGGTAATACATCATAAACTGTTACGACAGATATATCGTATTCTGCACTGGTTGGAAAACACGTTTTATGATGATGATGGTAGAAACAGAATAAATGATGTCGATTTGGGTCGAGACTAAATGTGTACATACTTCACTGACGTAATCGTTAACAGATAACAACTTTTTGTTTGAGCTGTCTTAGACTGGTGAACGTCCTTTGCCAATCTGCTGAAGCCATACTTAAGAAGCATATTTAATTGTACGTGTTTCATGATGCGTCTTATTATCTCTCTGGTATGCTTGGTCCATCGGTCGGCCGATTTGCAACGGTTCAGTCTTAAATAACATTTTTGAATCGTTAAACGTTTAGATTGAATCGACCTTACTGATTTTAGAACAGTCAATGTATATAAAAAGTGTGTTTTTCAGTTGGTCTGTAACACATACTTTCAATTAGCATTTCCGTCGGTCTTCCTTGTTGTATTATGAAACATCGTTTCATTGCCATGTTCAATCTTAAGCTGTTTTGTTGGCATGCCACCATTAAGTTTTATATTAGATTTTACTTGACTTGCCACGCTTCAGTTTGGAATAGCGTGGTTATCGCTAAACACGCGGGTTGAATAGACGTACGTTATATCAGATAGGTACACACATCTTTATAAGAGGTGCTGTCTATTAAACGGTTCGTATCGTTTGAGTATGCAATATCATTTTTGTTGGCCTTTCAGCCTTATGCTTCAAATACAATTTCACTTGGTGTGTAACGCTTACATTTGGAATAGCATTTCTGTTGGTTTCTGTATATCTTGTATATAACTGCATTTCAGCGCTAAACGTGCAAAAGGGGTTGGACTATCTTTTTGCTACGCACTACGGTATCTCTATAAGAAACTTTGTCGGTAATTCAGTTTTGCTTTAACGTTCAGGTTTCAAGTAGAATTTTCATACTAATGTTACGCATACGTTTGTAATGGCTTTTCGTAATCTGTCATCTTTAAGGTGTGTTACACTAAAGTTCGAAATGCTTATCTATCGAGCTGATGTGTACAATAGTATTTTCTTCGGTCTTCTTTAAATAAATTCTTCGTTGGTGTTTCACGATAAAATATAAGGTAGCATAGCTTGAAATAGTAACATACTTATTTTCCACGAGTACAAGCATTAAGTAACTCTCGATCGATCGGTATGTCACGCTCAATTTCGAAATAGTATTTTCGTGGAGATAACATCATTTAATATGGAATAACATTTCGTTGTTCAATGTGATATCCGTAGGAATTCAATGCTTGCATATGTGATGCCTTTTTAATTGTCTGCCATGATTATGTTTGAAATAGCATTTATATAAGAATAAATGTGTAGATAGGTAACAACATTAAGTTGGTCTGTCATTTTATGTGTAATAGCATATCCTATGGATTCTATGCTTAGATATCTAGTTGCAGTTAGTTAGTTTATCACGCTTATGTGTGAAATACCATTCGCCTTGCAATTTCATGTTTGGGATGTAATTATGTTCTTTGGTCTGTTAAAATTATGTTTGATATAACATTTTCTAAGTAGTGTCAAGCTTTGAAATTCAATAGCATTTGGTTAGTTTCTCATGCTAATGTTTCAAATAACATTTTTATTTGTTTGTACCGGGTTCGTTTATGATAATTTCTTCATTAACACACGCGCAGTGTGAATAGAAATATTTCATTTTCAGCGTATCCAAGCATCACAATAAGCGATTTGTTGGTCTGTGACGCCTAAGTTGTAAATCAAAATGCCATGCTTATATGTAATAGACGCTTGTTAAGACTAATACGCGCTTGTGTTCGTTTTCTATTTTATTTGCTGATTTTTATGGGTAATTTTATCAATGGCTGTTTTTTAGCTATGGCTTCTCTGACACCTTGCTTTTCTGATTAGCAGACTACATTCACAGTTCCGTCTGATTATGTCCTACTCGGCAGAACATTTTCTTTACATTGATAAACAGTCACTATCGTCACCGTAATTGACGCTTGCATTGTCACCTTTTAAACGAGTACGATGAGCTGCTCCAAGAATCGAGCAATAATAGCAAGTCGTAATTAACACGTCTTCAACAAATCGAATAGTGTTAACTAGCTAAATAGCTAACCCACGCAAGGTGAGTGTTATATATACATATACGTGTGTTTTCTTCTTTTTTTTAATCATACATGCGGGGGCTCCGAAATACCTGACTAGTACACGGGCGCACGCTATCTCCTTTCGGAGTGTTGGATCCGTATCCCTTGTGAGGCTATTCAACTAAGAGAAAGAACACTCTGAAAATACAACCTTGCTACTAACCACTTATGTCTTGGCAGCAAACAGTTGGGGAAGGAGGCCTCATTAGTCCTTATCAACAACCTTCCTAGAGCTGGGATCTCGAACAAAATATCCGCTTTGCAAACTTAAAATTGGTTAAGAAGTAGATATGCTCAGCCTATTGCCCGGCCTTTGCACACCATCTCTATCTATTAGCCAGGCGCGGAGGTACCAGCGCTGGAACGCCTCAAATGCACCCGGTGGCGGACCTTGTTTCTTGACAAGGACAATGAATGCCGTATCTCTTTCCCTCTATTTGAGTAACTTGGAGAAGGTTTATTCGTAACTAAGTCTTACATAACCGGCCTTGGTCGCTCTTGTTCCGACAGGTTGAGGATACAGATTAGACAGCTTGTTTGGCTGCTGTTTCCGACTGACAGGACAGAAGCTCAAACTCTTAGGTAGCGCTAAGAACGGTTGCTCTATAATCAGTTGTATGATACCATGGTTAGCTCTACGTGCCATGTTGTGCATGGGAAGGGACTCTACAGTTATCTCCGGTGGGCATCCCCAGGGCATAAACCCCATAGACCAGGTCGCAACTAAGGGGTTGGTTGTGTGAGCTTATTGCCATTTAACATGAACTTACTTTGTCGTCCCCCACTCTATCAAAAACAAAGATGACATTGCAAAATGAAATAAAAATAAAACCTAAACAAGACACTTAACACAAAACATTAACTAATATCCGGGGACTTAGAACAATCAACGACATATAAACTTGTTTCTATATGCTAGCACTAAGTGAAACAAACCTTCAATCCTCAACATATTCTCACCATGTTGACATGACTGACTACATTCCTCTCTACCGTAAAGACTGACAAACATATGCACGGAGTTTATACTAGGAGTTTATGTTCGGAAACCCTCCCTCTAACTAGAGAACACAAGTTAAAATCAGATGACCAAGCCTACATGTGCTTTAAATTGACTTTATACCACAGCGTTAGTTAGTATATTTCTTATACAGTTTACCTTCTACCCAAGATTGTACCTTGCAAAAGTCTGTTTCTGAAAGCATTGATAGTGCACACTCTCTCTCTCTCTCTCTCTCTCTCTCTCTCTCGACTCGAATGCCATATCACATTTATTTGGGGATTTTAATGCACACCACCGTGACTGGCTGGGATTCTCCAGCCTTACTGACAGAACCGGTAACTCTACGTATAATTGTTCCTTAGCTCACTCTCTCTCACAGACTGTCGCTTAGTCGACCCACCTGCCTGATCGAGTAGACCAGCAAACCTCACTTCTCGCCCTGTTCCTGACCTCACCGCCCGAGGTTTGTGTGGCTGAAGCCCATAGCCCGCTCGGGAACGCTGATAACGTCGTGGTTATGATTGCTATCACCCTAAAAACCTCTTAAAAAGATGATGAGGCATTTATTAAAACAACGAGATACTACGAGAATACTGATTTTGAGTGCATCAGAGATCACATCAGCGATGCCCCATAGTCTGAAACCTCCTCAACCCCTGCTGATCAGTGTGCAGTTAACTCAATGGGTTAAGCCATGCATTGAAGCCTATGTCCTCATGCGAACATTTTTCAACAAATCCCACTCCCCTTAATGGTTCACCTCGAAATGTGCAGCTGCCATTGCTGAGAGGCAGCAAGCATTCCGAAGGTCCGTCTGTCATAAGTCAGGACATAAAGTTATCGATCAAGAAATAATTGCAGGGCAGTGATAGGTGAAGCAAGGAGAAAGATATAAGCAAAAACGCATACAGTCACAGAGACTAGGCACTCGCGATTTCTGGAACATCTATAATAGTGTGGCGGAAATGAACGATCAACGATTTCCTCGCTATAAACCAAAATGATGTCGTTTGCACGGTAGCTGATGAGACTGAATTACTTGTCAAGCATTTCGCCATGAACTCCATTTAAGGCTCAGCGAACCACCATCTCTCGCTATTCCAATTGCGTACTGAAGCTACCCTTGGAAACCTGGTCATCACCTCATCTCAGGTCAAGGTCATCATAAAAAACATCGACACCTCTAAAGCATGTGGGCCTGCCCTCATACCGATAATAGTAATAAAGAAATGCTTTGCAGAACTGGCCCCTGCACTCTCCAAATGCCTTGCTCAATCTTTCTTCCCTGATAGCAATAAAAAGTGTCTCTGTTGTCCCAATCTTCAAGAATTCTGGAGATAGAAAAGATCCCCATAACTATCGCCCAATCAGCCTACTCCCGATCTTCGCTAACATTTTTGAATTATTAATCAATCTAGCGATAGTCAAGCATCTAGTTTATGCTAAACATTTTTTTTGACCGCCAGTATGGATTTAAACAAGCACGATCTACTGCAGACTTCTTAACAGTCATCTCTGAATGCATATATTATACACTCGGCAATGCAGGGTAAGCTAGGGCAGTAACGCTTGATATATCAAAGGCATTTGACAAGGTATATGATAAGGGGCTCCTCCTAAACATTTACAAAAATAGTATTAATGGACGAATATTTAATAATACAGATCCTTCCTAACCAAACAAAGATCCAGGTTGTACTCGATGACCGTTTATCTAAGCAACATTACATAAATGCTGGTGTATCCCAGAGATCCATCCTCGGACCTTTGTTGCTCCTGATTTTCATAAACGACCTCCCGGATGGCATCGACTTTGAGATAGGTATATTTGCTGACGGCACAACGCTGTACTCTCGTCATGTGGGCAAAACAGCCTCGTACATATCCGAGGCAATGACTGAATACTTAGAAAGTGACCTCAAGTCTCTAGTGCTATGGGGTCATAAATGGTTAGTAACTTTTAATGCCGCAAAGACAAAACACCTTTCATTCAATAACTACAAGAAACATCTTCAACCACCGATTACCATGGAAAATAACACCCTAGATGAGAGTTCAAAGTTCAATCTACTCGGACTAACACTCACAGGTAACACCAATTGAAAAAATACATTGAATACATTGCCAAGGCTGCTGCAAAGAATGTCGGATCCTACTAATGTGCTAGTAAATTCCTCACCCCATACATTATTATTCATACAAAGCCACCATGCATGGCGTATTGTTGCCACATCTGGGCTGGTGAATCATCCACTAGTCTATCCTTCTAAGGCAAGGTCCAAAAAAGAGTCTCCAACTAAATCGGTCCGTCACTATCCACCAAGTTCCAACCCATGTCCCATCGCCGCAATGTTGCATCCGTGTGCTTGTTTTACAAATACTTCAATGGATTGTGCTCCGATGAACTAGCTGTCCAAGTGCCCTCTCGACACAAATACACTAGAACAACCGACAATCAGTTAAGTCCCATCCATTTAGTGTACAGGCCCATAGATGCCGGAGAGCCTTCTACTCCAGCAGCTTTTTTCCTCGTGCTTCCGGCCGTTGAAACTCCTTCACTCCTCCCTGTTTCCCGAGCGTTACTGACATGAAGAGGTTTAACACTAATGTAGACAAGTATCTCGCTGCCCAGCTCCCTACTTAGGATGCCATCCCAAACCTATTTCCTAATTCTCAGTAGCCCTTTACGTCTACAGTGGCGTCCTGCCTTGTTTGGGGTGAATTATCTTTAAAACAATATATATATATATATATATATATATATATATTGTGTGTATTTAGGCAGCATATTTTCATTTAGGCAAACATTATTAAATAACACGGAGTGGTTTTGTTTGATGCGACTTTTTTTTATTTTTTCAATTTTCCGAATTGTTCATCTAATGTTCTGGTCAAATTGATGTAAATACGATCCATGGGTTTCTTGTTCCATTCTTTTTTTTTGCAAGTACTTTCGATTTGAAGAACCAACGTAATATATCAGTTCCAATGCCCTATGAGAGAATGTATCTCCGACAACAATAAACAAACTAATTCTTACATAGGTTTCTCTTCCACAACACTATCCCGAAGACTCACCCTACATCTCTCCCACACTAGCTCTATATGCCAACACCTAAAAAAACATAAATGCGCCCCCTCCCAATATAGAAACATCCTTGTTAACAATACCAAAATAATACACCATGATACCAATATCAAAAAATTAAAAATACTCGAAGCCCTCTACATAAAAACTAAACATCCCACAAGTAATAATGTCAATTATGAAACTAGTCGCAACATTTTAAAGTGTCTAGCATAATAATAATCATTACCAAATTCTTAGCTATTAGGTAGTTATGCGTTTGAAATGTATGCACTTTATTTAACGTCATAAATTTCTTAACGGTTTAAACAGTCAAACTTTAAATCTCTCGTATGTGTAGAACGCCATCACGCTCTCATGTACATTTCAACTTTACAGACGCGTTTTCAAATATAAACTACTTTCCGTTATAATTCAAAAATAAGCACAACAGTAAAGGCACTAAAACTAATAACGCCTGAAGATGATTTGACGATTCAAATCGAAAGTTCTTGCAAAAAGGAAAAAAGAATGGAACAAGAAACCCATGGATCATATTTACATCAATTTGACCGAAACATTAGATGGACAATTCGGAAAATTGAAAAAATAAAAAAAAGTCGCATCAAACAAAACCACTCCGTGTTATTTAATAATGTTTGTCCTAAATATATATATATATATATATATATATATATATATATATATATATATATACTAATGATAATAGAATTAACGATAAGCGAAATATCGTAGTGATCTATCTCGATAAAATAAAGCCCAATAAGTTGTAACTCCTTGCATCTGAACTTTCGATGTAATAAAATTTGCATCAATTTATGTAACTTTATGTAATTTTGTACAATTCTTTATCTTCATCTTTCTTTCTTTAATATATATATATATATATATATATATATATATATATATATATATCATTTATTTTAAAATGACGTTTGTTGCATTTCTTTACATGGTACAAGCAGGTATCCCAGCGTAGGTCGGGAATTAATAAGGGAACTTGTGCCCCGAATTTCTTACCATAAACCACGAATGGCAATATTTATTATTATTTTTTCTGTCAATAACTTTGGATTTTCGAGTCATAACCATAAACAAAAAAGGAATAATATCGTCTTAATTGTTTATGGATACCAAGGGAAAATTTAAATTCGACGATATTATTGTAAAATCTTTTAATACAATATTTGTACTAACATTGCATTTTACTTTAAATTACACACGATTTAAGTTGTTCCTAATCTTGGTGTATAGCTTCTTTTCACTGACATCACTGTAGTAACAAATATAATTGATGCCCGCTTCACCCCTTTAATTAATAATGCAATGTTCTACAATCGTGTATATTAAGAGTGAATGTTAAAAGACTATTTGTCTCAGTAAGCAACGAGACGAATGCTCGCTCTGTCGCGGTCTTTTGGCCGAGTCAGGGTGTAGTGTCTGTTCCGATGGTTGCTGCACCTCATGGACTGGTATTGTCCTGGCCTTCAGGGCTTGATTTACGCCGGTCTATGCGGTTGTCCTGTGCAGTTCTAGGATGTTCAACCTCCCAGGCTTTGCCTCCCCTCTTTTGGGAGGAGTAAGTTTATAGCGTTCTGCCTGAAGCGCCCCTACCGGGGAATGCCGACGGGGCTGCCCAGACAATTTTTAATGGCCAGAGCGCTCACCTTCTCGGGCGCTGGCTTTCAAATCCCACTTTCCGACTTTGTGTCACATATTCCTATTGTGGGTAGGAGTTAAATACACTCAGTAAGCAACTAATGGTTAAATAAAGCTTATTCTTAAGTTAAATTCGGCGTCCAGTTTTTATTAAAATTTATTTAACCATTCGTTATGGAACGTTACTTGAAATCCGATCGTCTAGACCTTGATACGGCCGACTCGGAATCTACTGACAAATGGCGGCTTTGCAGAAAAATGTTCGAAGGATTCTTTACAGCTCTACAGTTATCTTCAAACGCGGCTTTAACAGGTACTGAGAAATATACCCGTCTTTTACATCATGTCTCTACTGCTATTTATAGAAATTTATCTGAATGTGACAATTATGAAACTACGGTGGACATTTTAAAAGCCATGTTTGTCAAGAAAAAAAATACTATTTGTGCTAGACATTTTCTTGCTACCCGGCGTCAACAACCAGAAGAAACCCTTGAACAATACCTTCAGATTCTAAAGACGTTAAGTCGCGAGTGTGAATTTACAGCCTTAACTGCGAACGAGATGTGTTTATCAGGGACGCATTTATTAATGGAATACAGTTCAACCAAATAAGACAAAGACTACTAGAGAATAAAGACCTAGACTTGCCAACAGCTTATGTACAAGCTCTAACGTTTGACATGGCACAGAAGCAGTCTGTCTTCTATTTACAACCCGATATTTTGGGAGCTGCTATGGTAGCCCCTCCTCTACATGTTCAACATTCTTCCATTGTTCAAGATGCTGCCACCCCCCCCTTCTAACGATCACGAACAACTTATCACTGCCGCCTCAGCTAGATCCACATGCTACTTTTGTGGCCTTCGTATACATGATCGTTCGTCCTGCCCGGCTCGAGATGTTAGATGCCACAAGTGTGATGAGCCCGGGCATTTTTCGAAAGTTTTCCGGTCAGTTTCTCAAGAAAAACGTTCGGCTACTCTTGCTACTGTAGCACCAATTACAATATTAGCTGCATTCCTCGGCTGCCTCTCAAAAACAACCGTGAGGGTTAAAATCAATGGATTGACTATTCATGCTCTTATTGATACGAGCAGTTCCGAAAGTTTTATTAATGCCAGTATTGTAAAAGCGGATGAATGGGAAATATTTCCTTGTTCCAACCAAATATCAATGGCAAATTCATCTTTATCGCCCCATGTTATTCGATATTGCATGGTTAACCTGAAACTAAAAGTAAACTCCTATCAAGGGATCAAATTATCGTTAATGAAAAACCTCGGCTGCGAAGTTATTTTGGGTCACAATTTTCTAAAACAACATTCATGCGTTGAAATTCCTTTTGGTGGCTCCAAGCCGGTCCTAAGCGTATGTGGACTAGCAGCTGTCAAAGTTAGGCACCCGTCACTTTTTACAAAATTAACTCCTGACTGCAAACCAGTAGCAGTAAAATCAAGACGCTATTCAGAAACGGGCAAACAGTTCATAGCAGCAGAAGTAACAAAACTATTTAAGGGAGGAATTATAGAGCCAAGTGAATCTCCATGGAGAGCCCAGGTCCTCGTAACAGCCACTGAAAATCACAAGAAAAGGATGGTCATTAACTATTCCCAGACCATCAACAGATACACATTACTTGATGCCTATCCACTGCCTCGTATTGAGGAAATGATTTCAAATATTGCAAAATATCACATTTTCAGTACTTTGGATCTCAGAAGTGTCTACCATCAGGTATCTATCAAGCCAGAGGATAAGCCCTACACGGCATTCGAGGCCTGCGGTCGCCTATATCAAGTCTGCCGAATTCCTTTAAGGATAACAAATGGTGTGGCTAGCTATCAGAGGGTGATAGATGAAATAATCTCCAATGAAAAATTGAAGGGTACTGTTGCATATATAGACAATGTCACAGTATGCAGACATAACCAAGCTGAACATGACCACAACCTCAAACGATTCATGGCTGCCGTCAAGAAATATAATCTGACTTTGAACAGTGAAAAATGTTCCTACAACTTGAAAAGCATCAACTTATTAGGATACATTGTCAAAAATGGCACCATGACGCCGGACCCCGAATGACTATAACTCCTAAAGAAAATACCAATCCCTGGAAACATGCCCTCTTTATGACGAGCCCTCGGTATGTTCCCCCACTACTCTAAATGGGTTTCGTCTTTTTCAGAAAAAATACACCCATTGACGCAAGTATCTACTTTTCCTTTGTCCTGTTCCGCCATCAGAGCATTTCAAAACAGGAAAAGGAATATTTCTCAGTCTGCCATTTCTGCTGTGGATCCTTTTATCCCTCTATTAGTTGAGACGGATGCCTCCGACTGTGCGATAGCTGCCTCACTGAGATAATCCGATCGTCCTGTAGCTTTTTTTTCAAGAACACTTTCGCGATCCGAGCGACGACACTCGGCAATAGAAAATGAAGCGTACGCCACAGTTGAGGCATTACGAAAATGGAGGCATTACTTCATTGGCCGACATTTTGAATTAATCACTTACCAAAAGTCGTTCTCGTTTATGTTTAACCCAAAAACAACGAGTAAAATAAAAAACGAGAAAATAGCGAGATGGAGAATAGAGCTTTCTTGCTACTCATTTGAAGTCACTTACCGCGCTGGTAAGGAGAATGCCGTGGTCGACGCGCTTTCAAGGGTATGTGGCCTGGTAACTGGCTCAGATAATCTTCAGTATATACACAGGGAATTGTGACACCCAGGTATGACAAGAATTATCTACGTAGTCAGGAGCAGAAACTTGCCATATTCTGTTGAAGACGTAAAAAGAATTACAAACTCTTGTCGGATAAGCGCAGAAAATAAGCCCAGGTTCTACAAACTTACTCCAGTAGCGTTCATTAAGGCCACAAAGCCTTTTGAAAGACTTAACCTGGAGTTTAAGGGGCCTTTACCCTCTAAAACTAAAAATAAATACATGCTCACAATAATAGACGAGTACTCAGGATTTCCATTCGTCATCCCCTGCCCAGACGTAACGGCTGCAACAGTAATTCAAGGCCCTTTTTCCATTTTTGCCGTTTTTGGAGTGCCTGCATATATACATTCAGATCGTGGATCTGCTTTTATGTCGGACGAACTCAAGCAGTTTGTGGATGAACGAAGAGTAGCTGTAAGTAGAACAACTCCTCACACTCCTCAAGGAAACGAACAGTGCGAAAAATACAATGGCATAATATGGAAGACAGTACAGTTGGCGGCCGCAAATCGCAATAGTCTGATCTCCGATTGGGAAAGTCTCATCCCATGGCCTTATACGCTATTAGGACTCTATTATGTACAGCGACAAACGCTACCCCACATGAGAGATTCTTCTCGTTCACACGACAAAGCTAAGCAGGTACATCACTTCCATCGTGGCTTGCACAACCTGGCACAGTTTTATTAAAACGCCATGGTCGTCACAGTAAACATGACCCATTGGTAAGCGAGGTAGAATTAATCGAAGCAAACCCTCAGTATGCACTGGTCAGAAATTCGGAAGGAAGGCAATCTATTGTCTCCTACAGCGATCTAGCCCCGACAGGGAATGTATATGAACGTAGAACTGCTTCAGATGGATATACAGCTCCGGTTCACGGAACAATACCGAGCCACTTAGGTGATCGTGTGCCAGATACGTCAAGTCCAGAGTCCCAACACAACGAATCTGAATATTCTAACAGAGTCGTCTCTGACTCTAGTTCGGACGACAGATGGGTACCACGAAAGCTGTTTAACCCAATATCTCAGACAGATACTCAATCTTCAGACACCAAGCGACCGAAGCGCCGAAAAGATATTTTAGCCTTAAGCCACCCACACAAGACAGCTCCGAAACGTCGTCAGGTACCGAGGAGCGTAGATTAGAGATGGATGTCGGACATGAACAACCAAGACGCCCTCCAAGAACCCGCAAGAGGCCAGGTCGATGGGATGAGTTTGTTCCCTACGTATAAGAAGGTAGATGGGGGAGAATGTAGTAACAAAGATAATTGATGCCCGTTTCACCCCTTTAATATATAATGGAATGTTCTAACTTCGTGTATATTAAGAGTGAATGTTAAAACACTATTTGTCTCAGTAAGCAACAAATGATTAAATAAAGCTTATCCTTACGTTATATTCGGCGTCCAGTTTATATTACAATCACCAAACCGATTAATTACATATATAGAAATAATTGTAGTCATTCACGGTCTAGTACTGTCAAAGGAGGCATGAACCCGGAATATCCGCAAATATACGGATTACATAGTTACATTTATTTAACGAGTTTTTTTATTCTGTCATATCTACTGCAAAAAAAGTTTGATTTGACGTAAAAGCAATAAACTAAACTAGACCGTTCAGTAAATTTATTATTATTATTATTATTATTAGTAGTAGTAGTAGTAGTAGTAGTAGCAGTAGTAGTAGTAGTGGCATTTCATAGTAGCCTCAACTTTTTTTGTTTTTTTTTATTTAGAGTTTTCTCTTTTGAACATCAAGTTAATTCCCTTAACTTTAGACATTCAAGCTGTACCTTTATACTTTCGCTGTTCCTAACAGGCCAGCCTTTTACAGAATTGGAAACGAAATTGTCTCATCAATCTGTTGAAGCCATTTATGGTGGTGTTTCATTATGGTTCCAAGCATTCAAATTACAACTGGAATTACCTTTACTTTACATTTCCATAGTCTAACTAATCCCCATTTTAGATCTTGATATTTATTTATTTTTCGTGTTCTTTCTCCTGTACTCTGGTATCGAACGGGCAGGCTATATCAATGGCCAGGCAAGTTCCCTTGCTTTTGTTTAATAAGATTAAGTCGGGTTTGGAATGTTAAAGATCATCATCATCATCATCATCATCATCATCATCATCATCATCATCATTATTATTATTATTATTATTATTGTTATTATTATTTTTGTTATTATAATTATTATTATTGTTATTATTGTTATTATTATTATTATTATTTTTATAGAGATTGGGTGATAGCAAATCTTTTAAAGTTTAAACTCCGTACGTGGTTTTCAGTGCCGAAGATGGCGTTAACTATTGAGTTCTTAATATCAACGGACATTGACTTTCTCTCAGAATTAGAGTAGCAATAAGCCTTCCGAAACTTCCAGTATTCCCCGCAACCTT
>OY744529.1:82161221-82171221 GCA_963556195.1 Sepiola atlantica | reverse complement strand
TCACTAAAAATGAATTCAGGAATATTTTAACCAAGAACACGGCCATTCTTGGGATCTCATGTTGCAGTATTCGTCTCCCCATAATGGAAGCGTTGTTTATTAAAGTAAATAAACCAAGTATCAACCACGCTCAATATTAGGGGGTGGGGCGAAGGTATGTTGAAGTGTTGTTGAAGGGGAACTGACATTTTTTTAAAAGCGTTTTCTTAATAAATTCACCAATCTTTTATTTTGCATACTCATTCATCCGCCTGAAGATGACCGACGTCGGTCAAAACGTTCTCGAAAATATGGCGATTTTTTATGCAACATGGACGACAATACCAAATCGGTCGTGTGACGAATTGAAAAAAACGAATAAAAAATGAAAAAAACATAAGCTGTCGCTACTGTTTAAACAAATATATATATATATATATATATATATATATATATATAGTGTTATCATGGAATAATTCCAGGAAGAAATCCGGGTAAGAGAGCTCAATGTGGTAAACAGAGCAAGAATAACGTAAAATATAATAACACGAAATTACATGATTGTCGATGCAATAATTTATTTCAACCTTGCGGTTTTATTCAAGCATCCAATTTGACAATTACATTTTGAGACTGTCTCAAAAATGTAATTGTCAAATTGGATGCTTGAATAAAACCGCAAGGTTGAAATAAATTATTGCATCGACAATCATGTAATTTCGTGTTATTATATTTTACGTTATATATATATATATATATATATATATATATATATATATATATATATATCTTCCCAGAAATAGAACTCCCACGTATTATCACGCCAAACTAAACAATGTTCTGTAATTATTTTTAATCACTGTAAAACTAATTCAACAATTACAAACATATACCGACATATATCGACTTAAGCTATATGAGAAGGAAACATGTATAACAATTTTATATGAACATATACTACCGTGCTCCACGAAGGAGAAGGTCGTGGCTAGGAAGATTATATAATAACTTACAAGCATATATCACACAATTTTCTGAAGAAGGTTCTTATCTCTGGTCAGATTGTCTCATAACAACAGAACATCTACTAAACTACGAAGCGGTAATGCCTGGAGAATAGTCGTATGAGACGAGGCATTATACTATACAAACACAACCCAAAATACAGGATGTAATGCCTGAAAATATAGTATCATGACTACAGAATATGTAATATACTGATCTTCAAAAGCGGAGCCAATTAATGGGCAGACATGAGGGACAATCCATTGCACACTAACTAAGGCCTTAATAATACATACTTAGTAAATGACCTTCTGTATGTTGTGGAATAGATCTAAAAAGGGATGAGTACTTTTACTTCTACCAAGACAAAGTTCTTTTCCTTTAACAATTATAAGACACCTATCAAAACATTGATTGCCATAGCTCATAGCACCCTTCCTGAGAATCCAACATTTACAGGTAACATTGATTGGAATAAATACATAGAAGATACTGCACAGTCTGATGCAAAGACTGGTCTCCCCCGACAGATCTAAAAATCTTCCTACACTTTCCAATATCCTATATCTCTACAAAAAAACTATTCGCCTATGTATGGAGAACTGTTAATATATCTACTCTCTCCCTCCTCGACTGAGTTAAAAAAGAGTATCAAACCTAATAGGTTTCACAATGTCTGCCAAGCTCAAGCCCTTGTCATATCGTCGCAATGATTCATCCGCGTGCTTTTTTTTACAGGTTTTTCAACTAAATGTGCTCCGACGAACTTGCTGCACTTGTTCCTCCGTGTACGCAAATACCTTCGACTAACCCGACAGCGAGCAACATTACACGCTTTCATCAGAGAGATACTCAGATACCGCTTGTCTTGAAATCTCCTCTCTGCTTAATGCTTTCCCAAATCGTACAAACATGGATAATTTTACATTTAATGTGAACAGGCATCTCGCTACTCAACACTTTTGGCTAAGATCAAAGTGTAGTATCTGTTCCGATAGATACTGCACCCCAGAAACTGGTATTGTCTTGCCCTTCGGACCTTGATTTACGCCGGTTAATGGGTCTGTTCTGTGCAGTTCTAGGAGGTCCACTCTCCCAGGCTTCGCCTCCCCTCTTTGGGGAGGAGTAAGTTTATTGCTTACTGCCTGAGGCGCCCCTACCGGGGAATGCCGACGGGGCTGCCCAGGCAATTTTTAAACCCCACTTTCCCGACCCGACCTTGGGTCACATCTTACTTGTGGGAGTAAGATAAAAACTGGCCTTGTGCCTAACTCCTGGAGAGGAGTAAATCAATATTCAACTCTGTGCTCATGATGCTTCTATAAATATGACCTTTAATTCACAATAGCTTCTTACCTCTTTTGATAGTGTGCATTTTTGGGGTAAATTTATTTTAATAACAAAACAACAACACAAAAAACGTACATTACACTACGCCTCCTCCTGAATTGAGTATGTAAATACATAATGATATAATTTCAGCGTTAGATAGTAACACTAAATCGTCTCCATAAGTTATAAACTTCAATTTCCTCATAGTATTTTTCATCATTCAACTGACAATCAATCCATCTCATTAACTCTTTACATCGAGTGACTTACGACTTTTATAAGTGCTGACACATTAGTAAAAAAAGCTGTTATTGGTAAAGCAGCATAAAGATATTTTCATGGAAGATTAATCGAAATGAGACGGTGTCACTTTCCTATATTCATAACAACTTTATTAGTTGTCTTCATAAACATGTCTAACAGGAGAAGTGACTAAGAAAAGTATTAGTGAATGAGCTCGTCCATAAATATAGACGAGGAAAGAAAGAGTAGAAAATATATACGGTGTTAAATAAATGTCCCGTTAGCAGAGAAAGAAAAGCGAGTAAATACATGAGGAATATGTATCATACACATATTTGGAAGGCCGGCAATGTCCTGCTTGCACTAATAGAGAAATAATCAATATATGAAAAATTTTAGAGTACACAGGTGTGGAAATCAAGCAATAGCTATGTATGTATGTATGTATGTATGTATGTATGTATGTGTTCGTGTTGCATTAATTCGTCCATTCACGTATGTCGGCAGAAGTAGCCATTTTTAATTCATAAGTATTCTTGTCGAAGTCGAAACCCTGGTCAAAGGCCCGGTAGTTAGTCTTGCGTCACAAGAAAATAGTTTTGGGGCTGGTCCCAGCATAGTGAATATTGTTTACAGTGCCGTGTCCTGGCCAAACAAGAGAAATTGGAAAGAGAGTGTTCGACTATATAATCTCTCATCACGTGCTTATCTCGCGTGAGAGATGTCCTCTGATTGGCCAAGCCTGAAAAAAAGTCAAATGTTTGCACCAATCAGAGCCAAGCCTATGAATTAAGCACATATTCAAAATCGTAATCGCAGTTGTCGCTATAATCGCACGGCTGCTACAAATTATCGATCTACGTGATACACGATACATTTGCTTGTCTGATAATTTTGATCAAATTACAATTTCAAAGGTAAATAAAATCAGAGGAGGGGCAACATGATGTAATTCATAGCTATCACAACATTATTTTGGGGAGAGTTTGGTATATGTCTTTTTAAATAAAAAGGAACATTTAAAGAATTGTGTGTGGGATAGATATATAACAATTACTATTATGTTTCTCTATGCTAACACGAAAAAAAATATAAATCTAAATGATAAAATATTAAATATATGCAGGGTATATTTTTGAGAAAACATACTCGGGGAGTGTTACATTTCATATAACTGCGCCTGATATCAATATTTTACCTGAGGCAAGTCGGTCATGGTCGAATATGACTCTGTTTTATTATTGACATTAAAAAGGATTCAGTCGCAAACACGGAAGATCTTCAAAAAAATGTACGTCTAGCAGAATCAAGGGCAGTCGTAGATGCGGGAACCCCAAAGAGATCGTCACCTTATCATTATCCTCAGAGAATCATCGAAGAAAATCCGCTATGGACTACCACGACATGAAATTATAATAATAATACCACATATGATACTAATTATTATTATATGTTATGATACTAAATCTAATTTCATCAACGTTTATTAACCTAAAGTTATTCCTATATACTTGAATAATAGAAAATATATGCTAAAATAAAATTTAGTTCTCGGATTGAGTTACGTTGGAAAAGAATCATAGCCGTAATATACCATTCACCGATTAATTTTATATCAATACCATTATTATAATAATAATAATAATAATAATAATAATAATAATAATAATAATAATAATAATAATAATATAGAAAAAAGACGCTAAATATTTCTATGAATTTTCAGTTGAAATCAAAGTACATTAATTAGTGTAAGTGGTTGTGGCAAGTACTTTAAGTTTTATTATAAGCACATAGACTCCAACATCATTTTATAGAAATACAAAAGGGTGTAATTAATAGCTATTTGGATGGCAGACGTTATAACAGTGGTACAACTTATTGGCAAATTTTTATAGAAGCTTGGCTTAAAGTTTCTCTCAAGGCGGATATGAGGTAAATATATCGATTTTAAATAAGTTAGATGAAAGACATACAGCCACATTGATGTACGGTAGATGATGAATGAATAAATAATGCGAAGAAAATGTAAAAAAGGGTAGAAGGAAAAAGAAACATAAAATGAAATAGGGGAAAAAACGAAAGACAAAAACTAGGGCTCAGAGTTCCATTGAGCTGATAGGAGTGTAATGCAATTGTTGATCTTTCGACTTATTTCAATGCTATCACCCAAATTGAATTTCGTCTGGCTTGACAACATGTAAAAAGCCAGAGGACACGTAGATAATCCAATGACGAATTGAATCAATGAAGACACAGGCCCTAACGATACCGGTTTTTGTCGACTGGTCAGCTCAAATAATCTTGTTTCTGTCACAACGGAAAGGAAAGCGGATCTTTTTATCGATCGGACTGATTATCCATCATGCTAAGTCAATACCTATCGATGTCAATTTCATAGTATTTTCCAATCTGCAATATATATATATATATATATAGATATATATATATATATATATATATATAATATATAAATATGTGTGTGTGTCGGAGTATTTTGTGATGTCGATGTTTCGGCTAATGTGACTAAGTCCGAACAACTACGCTAAACAACTGAGAAAATATATACTATTTTAGAAAGTATGTATGCGAGGATCAGGTGTTTATGCTGAATAATAGTATGTAGATTTGCTCGTCAATGAGTATGGTAACGATTACCTTGCCGATGCGTCAAACAATGATGTTTCCAGAGGGTATTCTAGAGTGACCTGACACTAAGGTTGTATAAGGGGAAAGCGTCATGAAAAAGAATGAATGAGAACGGTGGGCGGAGAGGTGATCACGAAGTTACGTTATGTTGAACGATAGCAAGAACGAACTGTTATATATTGAATAAGATTAAGATTATAGTTGAATGAGACGGTTGCTAAAAACGGCACAACTGTTTAATCTGCCTATCTGTCTACTTGCCTATTTGCCTTTCTATATATCCAATAGTTACTTATGTTTGCGCATCTATCTATCTATCTATCTATCTATCTATCTATCTATCTATCTATCTATCTATCTATCTATCTCTCTCTCTCTCTCTCTATCTATCTATCTATCTATCTATCTATCTATCTAACTATTGTTACTGATGTTTATATTACTGTCTCTCTTCTACATAATTACATGTAAATGGTACTTGTTATTATTGAATATGTTTCTCTTAATAAACCTTCATGTCTTAATTTTTCTTACTTTAACTTAATTGTGACGCAACAAAGATGACAGTTGAAGTATTTGAAGAATTTCAGGTGACGAAAGAATAAACACGGCTACTAAAAGTAAAGAACTAGAAGCAATGCAACAGCTATATGGTTTTCAGTCTGGAAAGCGCCGACTTAGTGAATGTCATAATAAAAACTGTTACGCTAACCAATTGCGCTAAGCACACATGAGTGTCTCAAGTAATTTCCCCGTCAGTTCATCCTCATTTCATACTTTGTATATTCTATCGGTTCTCCCGGCCACGCCTTCTTAAAATATTCCAAGATAAGGTAACGACAATATTGATCAGCTATTATTTTTCTACTACCACCGCCACCAGTTACACCGATTATAATTTTCCAGCGATAAGCATTAATTAAACACCGATTATTCCGGAATACAACACGTTTGAATTTCTTAAAAAACAACAACTTATCATATTTTTTAAAACATATTTCACCCCACACAAAACAGGCCGCCACTTTAGACGTGAGGGGTTACTGAGAATTAGGGTGTAGGTTTTGGGTGTCACCCGAAGTTGGTAGCAGTGTAGCTAGATTTCTTTTTAGATTAGTTTTAAACCTCTGCATGTCGGTACTGTCTGAGAAACAGGGAGAAGGGAGGGGATTTCAGCGGCCGAAAGAAGCTATTGGAGTAGAAGGCTCTCCGACATCTGAGGATCTCCACAGTTATCTATTTATAATTTATATGTCTGCATCGATAAAACTTCACGCTTTATTTTTTATTTATAGTTAATTCATTCTATTTTCAATTTATTCATGTTAACCAAAACAACATCTCTATTTACTTAAATGCATACATTAAATTATGTCGAACTTCCTGTCATACTCTTCTATCAACAACATTTCTACATTCCGAAACATGGTGGAATAAACAAATTATCAAAAAACTTTCACACATGGTCCCATCTGCTATCAACATTTTCCTACGTAAATTAGTAAGAATTTATACTGTTATTCTAATATAAACTAAGCGTTTTACTCGTCTGCCGGTTATTTACATTGTAACATAACCATCTCCATAACCGTACTTGATACAGGTAAAATGTTGATTTTTTCTTTCACGTGAACAAGTTATCACTAGAACGATACCTTTTCATAAATGAAAATGTATTAGATTCTTCTTTCAAATAATGGAAAAAATATTACACTACATTTCTAATAGCATGCTTAAATACTCCTATAGACATTATTTCTAAAAAATATTAACAATTATACATATATGTTTACTTTGATTATTTCACAGAGAAAATAAATGATACATTTCCAAGTAAAAATAGGTTTGCTTTTTCCTTTATTGTAACCTTCTTTTGTATAATTTTTAATTTTTACTTTTCAAAATAGAATTACTGCTCAATTATAGTATCTGTTCTGATGCCATACTTGGCAGATGACGGTAGTTAAGTGGATAACGACACGGACTAAAGACCTGGGTGTTCCAAGTTCGAATGCAGTCAGTTACGCAGCACCGCTATCAGTTAGAGATGTTGGCAACCTTCTCGTGATCCTTCCCGTGAGTACCCAATGTCTTTCCAGAAAATGTCTTACTAGAAAAACATCGGGGAAACTAATGGCAACACCAGAATCATCTGATTCACCGAAATAAAGAAGAATATACCATACTTTATATTTTCTTTTCTCGGTTAGTGATGTCTATCTTTGTTGAAATCCAAAGTTTTCCCTTTTAGGGAGATAACTTTTTCGCATATTCAAAACCCACTTTTTGGAAGTGTTCGGAGGAGATTCGAAATAGATTACGATTGTAATTTTTTAAACGAACAACAAATGTATAATAAAACAAGCAAAACAGTATAAAATAATCTTTTTTCAACTAAAAACTTTTAAAAACATATTTAGTTAAATGCAACTTTACTTCATTTATTCAACAACGAATAATTATACATATATATATATATATATATATATATATATATATATATATATAACTTTGCGCTTCTACACAATATAAACCAACATATACCCACTTTTACTAAAGCAAATCGGAATCTTAAATTGGGGTAAAAAAGTTTTTCGTATTCTGTAGAAGTATATATCACATAACCAATGTTGTTTTTATAATTAAAAAAAAACAGGACCAGTTTATGTATGGGGTTATTAAAAGAGACCAATGACAGATAAAGCGCACTGACTTTTCAGATCAATAAATGAAATATTCTCAAAATATAAAAAGAAGCTATAAAAACGAAAACTATGAAATGTTAGTTCTTTTGTTTATTTTTTTTAGTAATCAAATAGCGCACAGTTAATTCCATGAGAACATATGCTTTTTACGGAACACTCCTATATGTATATATATATATATATATATATATATATATATATATATATATAGGCGATGTCACTTATCACCTATGTAGACAAATATAGTTTAAACATTAGTTAGATATTTTACCAAGAGTAACGATACTGTCGAAAGTAAACCGAAAGTTCACTTTCTACTCTACTTTAAAATGGACAGACACATTTGTATTAATAAAGAGGATTTTAAAAAAGTATACATACAACATTGCAGTTGTCATTAATATATATATATATATATATATATATATATATATATATATATATATATATATATAGGTGGGGGGAGGTGTTTGATAGAAGCAAATATTGCTATCGAGTATCATTTTTAAGTTCGACTTTTAGGATATCATATGTGTATTCGTTTGTTATATAAGTTTAACGTGAACTTTTATTTCATTTTTTAATATAATTTTTGATCACTGTGTCGATTTATTAAACGCTATCATTCTCAAATTATGAAATATTTAAAAAATAAACTTGACTTCATTTTGTAGGAGACTATATTCATTTGCTTTCTTAGTTAAACGCATAACATGCATTCTTGTAGAATGTTTCGTAAATGACACTGCTCAAAGCAAAGACATTATAGATTTACTTAATATATCATTTTATTCATTTATTAATTCAGAGTTTCGTACACTTCATGAAATCATTTTATTACTTGTTTATTATATTTAATTAAAGCATACGTGTGCCCACTTAATTTCGAGAGCGATTTCTTTGAACTATTAATTTGTAAAATCATATTAATCAATCAACTTCACAGATATCACTTCATGTAAATATGGGGTGTACAATATCGAGTAACCGTATTGGGTAGTAAGGCTCTATGTATAAATGTGAATCAATCCTATCTTTTTATTGAATTGAAATGAAGGTATTTTAACTATCACTGGGTATAGTTGGAAAGTTACACCATGTGTATAACCGAGTTAGCTTTTCTTTTGTTCTTCCATAGGTAGGACATGAATCTTGCAATCGTATTCATAAACACAGAATTCTTCCAATTTTCGTCGTTTTAGTACGGATGTGTACGGCCACAGGCGGAACTCACACACTCCCTCCGATCGCATATTTTTGCTAGTTTTTTTAAAAAATAAAATTGCTCTGTAACATGTGTATTTTCTATAATTACTACCATCAATGCGTGTTGAATTATTTTTTTTTCATAGTTTTTAAAAGATTATTATCGAGGAAAATATTTTAAATACATCTGGAAATCTTATAAAAACAATCATGAGTGTATATTTTCGAATATTAAGTTATTACAACGTAAAAACAAATTACTTTTGTTAATTTGAATGATGAATGATGTTTGGGAAAGTTTCGGGATGAGTATAGAGGGGTTGATACGTAGATATGAAAAGAAGAGCGATAAACACTAGTAGTGTAATTTCGACTTTAGACAAACAGATGCATAGTCTTCCTTATAATTAGATATATGAAATATATATGACATGTGATAATTATATGTATAGATACAATTTTGATTTCACATGTGAGACGATATATATCATTATTTCCACAATAAGACACCGCACAGAAACCATGAAAGTCACCAGACCGTAATTCCTAGACTTATATATATATATATATATATATATATATATATATATATATACAGTATGTTTTTAAAAAGGCTGAGGGTAATGCAAAGCCCCGTGTAGGATGTAGGATGTAAGCTGTAAGGAAAAAAAATTAAGAATCGAAATCGAAATAGACTTACTATTTTATTTTTCAATCTTACATAACAGCAAGTGTGGTGTTAGATGTTTGTGTGCTATCTGGATGATTATTAAAAAAAGCATTCATTTAATATTTCGCGAATAAAAGAAACTTCACTTTGTCGAAAATAATAAACACAAAGAAAAACACCCTTTCCGTGCAGAGTATCTACCAAAATGTAT
>OY744529.1:82123721-82158721 GCA_963556195.1 Sepiola atlantica | reverse complement strand
CGTATTTAAAAGATAATACAAAATTACGAAAATGTTAACGTTTATTTATTTTAATTTCTCGAATTTTCAACACACTTATAAATGACTGGTTCATACATTAATGGTTTAGTTTCAATTATTCAAAACGAACACTTTGTATGTATATACATAGTATAGAAATATATTCATGGAAAATTAGCTACACAGAAACTTCATAATAAATTTCATTTTCGACGTCAATCATCAGGCAATTAGATATGGATATATTTACTTCTGCTAACCACTCGGCCATTATGTATCACACCACTGCAATATTAGTAATAAAAACTACAAGAAACGCACAGTGTTCTTCGATACTGCACAACATACAGACAAGTCAAAATAGTTATTTCTGCACGTATTCCGCTTACATACGTCTTACCTATACGTGTATTCAGCTACAAAATTTAAACCCCGGCCTTCCCCAAAACTAAGTTTTCAGCACACAGCAACACGACAGAAATTTCACTGTTTTCAAATGAAAACCAATACACCTGCCACCAAATTCGAGTTTACATATATACATACATACTCTTCGAGTAAAAAGCCTGTAACACATGCTCTATGTTTGGTATTCGTGCCACTGTGTGAATCAGGGAGAATATTGTCCATATGACAAATGATTGTCTAGTTGTCCCTGGAATGTGTTGACATTTTGGAAGTGACAACCAATTCCGGAAATGTATTCAAACTATCGACCACCTGTCGCCCGAATGACAACTTGCTTGTATTCAATCTTCCGTAATTTTAACTAATAGAAGATTCGTATACTGTATCTAGTAAAAACGTAAAAACTTGTTAATATGATGCCATTTTCGTAAGCCACGTTTGAAAAAATGCATTAAAGAAAATTCGTATACTGTATCTAGTAAAAACGTAAAAACTTGTCAATATGATGCCATTTTCCGTAAGCCATGTTTAAAAAAATGCATTAAAGAAAATTCGTATACTGTATCTAGTAAAAACTTAAAAACTTGTCAATATGATGCCATTTTCCGTAAGCCACGTTTGAAAAAATGCATTAAAGAAAATTCGTATACTGTATCTAGTAAAAACTTAAAAACTTGTCAATATGATGCCATTTTCCGTAAGCCACGTTTGAAAAAATGCATTAAAGAAAATTCGTATACTGTATCTAGTAAAAACGTAAAAACTTGTCAATATGATGCTATTTTCTGTAAGCCACGTTTGAAAAAATGCATTAAAGAAAATTCGTATACTGTATCTAGTAAAAACGTAAAAACTTGTCAATATGATGCTATTTTCTGTAAGCCACGTTTTAAAAAATGCATTAAAGAAAATCCGTATACTGTATCTAGTAAAAACGTAAAAACTTGTCAATATGATGCCATTTTCCGTAAGCCACGTTTGAAAAAATGCATTAAAGAAAATTCGTATACTGTATCTAGTAAAAACTTAAAAACTTGTCAATATGATGCCATTTTCCGTAAGCCACGTTTGAAAAAATGCATTAAAGAAAATTCGTATACTGTATGTAGTAAAAACTTAAAAACTTGTCAATATGATGCCATTTTCCGTAAGCCACGATTTAAAAAATGCATTAAAGAAAATTCGTATACTGTATGTAGTAAAAACTAAAAAACTTATCAATATGATGCCATTTTCCGTAAGCCACGTTTGAAAAAATGCATTAAAGAAAATTCGTATATTGTATCTAGTAAAAACTTAAAAACTTGTCAATATGATGCCATTTTCCGTAAGCCACGTTTGAAAAAATGCATTAAAGAAAATTCGTATACTGTATGTAGTAAAAAGTTAAAAACTTGTCAATATGATGCCATTTTCCGTAAGCCACGTTTGAAAAAATGCATTAAAGAAAATTCGTATACTGTATCTAGTAAAAACATAAAAACTTGTCAATATGATGCCATTTTCCGTAAGCCACGTTTTAAAAAATGCATTAAAGAAAATTCGTATAATGTATCTAGTAAAAACTTAAAAACTTGTCAATATGATGCCATTTTCCGTAAGCCAGGTTTGAAAAAATGCATTAAAGAAAATTCGTATACTGTATCTAGTAAAAACTTAAATAATTGTCAACATGATTCCATTTTCGTAAGCCACGTTTGAAAAAATGCATTAAAAAAATTCGTATACTGTATCTAGTAAAAACGTAAAAACTTGTCAATATGATGCCATTTTCTGTAAGCCACGTTTGAAAAAATGCATTAAAGAAAATTCGTCGCATGACTTCATCATTTTTGTAAACACATTTTTTAAAACGTCTTTACTAAACAATAATACTAGAAAAATAAAAATAACAAGATTCGGTCATCCGACGAAGATAACAAAAAATTCAAATGCCACAACATCGTCTACCCGACAAACTACTGAAAAATAAATGTTGATATCAAAATAATCAACAGTACCACAAAAAAACATTCAGATTCCTTCAAGAATCGAGGCACAGATTCGAATTTGCTAATTTACAAATGTCTGTCAAACAACGACAATACATCCAGAAAAGAATGTATACTCCTATTTCGATTTCAGGCGAAAATCAATCAAGTAAAGAGGATGCTGTTCGAAAAAGCAGCGGCTGTACATGTTGTTTAAGGTATCGACTCTTGATTAGACAAAATTTCAAAATGTAAATTGTGTTTCTATTGCCTACAGTGCCAGTAATATTCGGGAGGTGACAGTGGTTAAGTGGATATCGACACGGACAATAGACCTGGGTGTTACAACTTCGAATCCACAGTACCACTTTCACTTAGGGATGTTGGCAAGCTTCTCGTTTTCCTTCCCGTAAGTACCCGATGTTTTCAAGAAATATTTCTAACTAGAAAAACATTGTGGAAACTAATGCCAACACCAGAATGATCTGATTCACACGAAAGAAGAAGAAGAAGAAGAAGAATTAATATTCAGTGCTGGAATCTTACGGGTACGATAATAATACTAATAGAACATATGCACCTTTCTAACCGAAATCATATAGACATTCCATGCATATTATCTTTAACTAGCAAAACAGTTACGCTAATATACACACACATCTTCTTCCATTCAACATTTACACAAACGTCTGCGATTTTTTATGATTTTTTTTACGAATTTCCATGTATTTTAATCTCTCTTTTGGATTTTAATAAGAGGCTATTGGATGTGGAAATGTGTTTAGTAATGAATGGTGTTTATCGTAGTATTTCCTATTGGATATGTCCTAGTGATTCTTTCTTTGTTTGTGGGCAATTTGTAACGTTATTTTGGCTATTGTTGTTCATCTTATTTTTGGGGATTGCAATTGAAAACTTTGTTCTGCACATAAACTGGTCCTTTCAAAAAATATAATGGTTCACTGTATAACTTAAAATTAACACTGAATGCAAACAGCTGTAAAAAACTACACTTCCTTTGTATATGCTCTTCGGAAATGAGAAATGGTTAAGTCGTCAAAACAAACGTATATATATATATATATATATATATATATATATATATATATATATATATATATATATCTTTGTGAAGATAGGGATGTGTATATCTTCATATACTGTATGTTTTGATAATGGCTTGATTTCTAAAATAATAAGCAGCTTACTAATGGCGTATTGAGTCTCGGCGTATGTTTGAGAATGGATAGTTCTCTGAGGTATGGTCTATGTCAGTTATAGGAGTGCCACATTACCAGTATTTATTTTCAGTCTCTGTGAGAACGTGTTAATTAAATTCTAATCGTTTGAACCGCACATACCGGGAAGTGCCGACGGGACTACCCAGACAATTTTTGTTCGGCCAGAGTGCTCTTTCTCTAGGGCGCTTGTTTCACATCCCACGTTCCTACCTTGTGTCATATTTTCCCGCCATGGGGGAGGGAGTTAAACAAACCTCATAAAGTATAGGATACTTTTTGGTTGTTACTAAGATGCAGGTCATTAATCAACAGTATTACTAAATACTGTGTATTACAACTATAAAATAGTTGTCACTAATGAAACGCCTAAGACCTCAAGTATAGTTCATTTTGGACGTTGTACACTTTGGTTGATTTAGTTGGAAGCGTGTACCTGAACGTTACACAAACGACTGAAAAATTGCTGAAATGTGCGTCTTTTAAATTTGTTATTAAAAAAAATAAAGCGTGTATGGATAATTTTCTGTGTGGAACTTACGTTTTCAAATATTCTATTTGAGTATCAAGTATTTAATTATGTCGAAACAGATATATATATATATATATATATATACATATATATATATATATTGTTAATAGTTTTATTCTATTTTGCTACATAATATACTGTGTTTCATTAACGTTTAAAATAACCGTCAACCCGTCAGCCATTTTGGAATCCACTGTTCAAATGTCTATAATTCAACAACAACAGGAAATTGGGGATGGATAAGAGGAGAGGAATGAAGACGAGGTTCGCATATAGCAAAGAAATGAAAGGTGCCCACTAAACCAAAAGTGCTTATCAACCCAAGTGGTCTATGAGGCATCTATCTTCGTAACCGAAAACCCATCCCAGACTAATTATTATATTGGTTTAGCGGGTAACAACTTCAAGGAAATATTATACAACCATAACCTCTCCTTCAACAACCATAACCACCCTGGCCAAACTGGACTATCACTACACTACCACAAAATAAAAACAAAAAAGTAACTCCTATAATAAAGTGGAAATCCTTTAAAAAATTATCACCTGCAAATCAATAAACTCACCATGTAGATTATGTCTAAATGAAAAACTGGAAATTTTTCGTTTTAAAGACAGAAATACACTCCTAAATGGAAAACAAGTGACGTATATTAACTGTAAGCATAGTAGACTCTCCATCCTTAGCAACCCACATACTCCACCTTAACCCCACACCAACCCCTCACATATAAAAATGAATCATTACATTTCTTTCTCCTAGATACCTCCCTACACATTTACCCCACCCCTCCCCATTATACACTACCTCAAAACACATTACGACCCCTTACCCACCCACCCAAATATATAACTCAACCCCACCCTCAGCTAGTCTTGGCGAATCTATAGATATATAACCACCCCACTGAACCATCAATAACATCAACTCTCTTAGTATTACCTATAATGTTCATCCCCAAAAACCTCTCTGTCATACTACCACCATGACACAATTCTATGAAAATTATCCCCCACTTAAACTCATAACTATGATAGCTGTACACTCTGATATAACTTAGATTAATCTAATTTCAATTACTTAAACCTTTTGAAATACCAAAATCTGATTACCACTTTGATCATTTAATTATTGACTGGTATTCAGTCTTTATTATTAGTGGTTGAACTATAATAGCTTACACTCATCTGTATACTTATTATGTCCATTGACCTTGCGAGTAGCGGGGTTGTTATTATTATTAGTAGTAGTACTATTGTCATTATAACTATTGTAAGTATTATTGGCATTATTATTTATTTTTTTATTAATACTAAGAGTAGTATCACCACTAAACTTCTTTTATATAGTAATTTTATTAATATCAATTTATTATTAGTATACCATAATTACAATTAACAAATATTACCACAACGAGAATTACTATTACTGATATTACTATTATTATAAAAGCCATAACTAGTAATATTATTGGATAATGACGACTAATTAATATAGACATCAAATGTTAGTATGGCATTAAATACCCTAAATAAAATTATCAAACATTTTTTATACGATAACTCCCAAAGATATGCAACAATATTTTTTTTTCATTATATAGAATGAATTCAAACCATCGCACTCTCTGCTCCAGTTAAGATTAAGGTCACAATAACCCAGACACTAAATACCACCCCACCTAATTTCTTAAAATATCATCCGTCAGAATCTCCCCCTCCTCCTTTCCTTTTGTTGCCATATACGAAACTCGCCTTCATTCCCCTCCCTCTTATCCATCCCCAATTTCCTGTTGTTGTTGAATTATAGAAATGTGAACAGTGAATTCCAAAATGCCTGACGTTTTGACGTTTATTTTAAATGTTAATGAAACACAATATAGTAAGTAGCAAAATGGAATAAATCCATCAATAAAATATATGTTCCTCTGAATTTTCATTGAGCACTCTTATGAACCCGGATTCAACTTCCTTCGGATTTATACACCTTGGATATTTGTAACAAGTTAATCATAAATATATATATATCTATATATATATATATATATATATATATATATATATATATATATATATATATATATATATATAGATAGTCTCGGAAGTGTCTCAACCATTAAAACTATATATATATATATATATATAAAAACCCTTAAGTCCCAAGTCGTTCAGTGGAAAATCACTCATGTAAGTCAATTTAATTTTTACAGTTATTATATTAGTTTGCTTCTAACATTATTTAAGGGATCATCAGTTGTTTACCATGAAGAACTGTTTCGGGAATTTAAAAGTATATATATATATATATATATATATCGTAGCTTAGTTTCCGAATATTTAGAATAGTATCAGCACGGTGAAAACTTAAAACGAAAATCGGATTTCTTTTTAGTGTCTGAAAAAAATACTTTTTTTAACGGCAAATTACATATAAATGTATGAACTAAACTCCTTTAGTATTCTGTTAGTAGATCCAGTCGGTCAATTAGCAGATACCATTTGTTAAGAACCGTGTCGTGGCATGTTTCACTGAGTGCCTACAGATGTTGCAGTATTAATTAATCGGTCGATCATTCTGAATAGTATTATCTGTAGTCACAATTCATTCATTCGCGGATGGACACTAAGTTTTATTATGTTCACACGTTGATATAGGTTATTACCGTACATTCACTGGTGAGGAATCATCAAATTGCGTGATATTGTGGTATAACAATTAAGTTGACGCATAATCACTGTAAGACTCTATTTAATGAGCTTTGTTTTGAAATGCAATATCTAAAAATAGTGATCAATATAGCAACAGCGAATCGAGTATCTACTAGTATAATTGGCGTTAATATTTAGTAAAAAGTAGTGTTTTTTCTTGAACTTACAACTAAACAACAATAACAAGTTTAAATTCACAGTATCGATTATTTGTTTTATTAATTGTCGTATCTGTCTATAAAAATACTTATATATGTTAGACTTACAATATTGGCCAGTCTCTTGTTGCTATTAAATTTACAATCAAATAATTTGATCACTAAATAATATAACTACATTTCGAATCCTGTTTTAATCAACTTAATACCAGTAAATAACAAGAAAATACAGCATGTTTTTTTTTCTATTTAGACAGAAAACGAAGCACGTATCTCTTTTCCTTTTTATACGTCACTGGCAGAATAACCGGTCCAGATCGGGGAAAATTAATGAACTGCGCAAAAGAGTTTCACATCATTTTTACGTCACATTATGGAAATTGCGATTAAGATATAATGATACAATCTTTTTGGTCTAGTATCCGTATACTAAATTCGATCAAAATCAATACAATCATTTGATTTTTTTCGATGTATCTCAAAGTCTAGGCTTAAGCTTAAAAGGTCTTAATAAGAAATGTAAATTCAAATAAATATTGCTCAATTCTTCTCTCATGATCATGTATGACATTCAATGCAAAGTTGAATATTTGTATTTTTTATTTGAGAAATTCTATCGTTTAAATACTTCAAAGAAACTGAAATTTGGGGAAGATCTATTTATGTCTGTCTAATTCCGATTATTAGAATTTCACAAACATTTTGATCTATGAGAATATTTCGGAAGGGCTTCCAAATTTTTTTCACCCCCTTTTCATAAAAGTAAGTATAGCCTACATTACAACTAGCAACTGTGTTAAAAAATTCGCCAAAATCAGTTGATATATTTCGCGGAGATTTTTGTGCATACACATATATAAACATATACGCATACATAAATTTATATAATTATAGTTAATTATTACTTTCAGTATTGCAGAAAACATTATTTTACACAAATTGCCACACAGTCGATATTATATAAATAGACAAGCAAAATATCCTCCTGACGGTCGCATACTCTTGCTAGGGAGCCGCGTCACTCCATTCTCTTTTGTTGTCTGCGAGAAGGTGTTTTTATTTACATGCCTAAAATAATATAATTGGGAATTAATACATACAGTACACAGTTAAAGCTAGATATATTGTTTGGGACTATTCAAATAATTTTCGACACTTTTTATAATATATACCTATTTATTGTGTTTATCATCGCTTATGTTTGAATCTATGTCTTGAAACATAACACAAATAATAAGTCTATGACGTAACGCTAAAGCTATGATTATTTTGTTAAAGGAATGTTTAAAGAGGCATTGGTGAGAAAATGCTAATAGTTCAGTTGGTAGAACGTTAGACTGAATATCTCAATATTTCTGTTTCAATTTCCGGTTATGGCGTACGATTTCCGTGTTGGGAATTGTTATTCACTATGAAAGCAATATTTACTTTTTTTAAATGGAGTTGAGATATTCCTTGAAATATATTTTCATTGACGGACAGACATACAAACACAACCACAGCGATAGTGCCCAGTATATATATATATATATATATATATATATATATATATATATATATATATATATATATAAAAGTGGTTGATGCACCAGCCTTGATGTAGTAACAATACTCCATGCATCGGTGAATGGTAGCTCTGTTGACATGTAGGATATGGAAGATGTGTGGATGTTCTTGCTCGTCAGGGGGATCCCATCTTCTTTGTGGTAAACTCGGCTCGTTATACATATTAGGCTATTACATGTAAACAGCCTGAAATATATTTGCGCTAAAAAATAAAACAAACAAAAACAAACAAAAACAAACATTAAATTAGGGATTTTTTTAGCATAACAATTAAGCGCAAAGTAATCACCAATTCCTGGTTACTGGATGATAATAGTTGCCTACTTTCACAGAAGGTAACGTATTTACATATGTATATAGCAATGTTTTTAGGAGATAAGTACATAGGCGCTCATTGATCTAGGAGTTCCCTATGAAAACGTGAAAATGGCGGAACGTTGAGAGTGGGGGATAGATCCATTATCACTCTTCATTAATGATATCGGCCATAAGGAAAACACTAAAACAATAAGTAATTATTTTTTTTAACATGCTTTAATGTATTTTTGCAACAGAAAAAAGAATAATAATAAACACAAAATTTATCTTTAAGAAAATAACCAAGATTTTTTTTACATGACCTTCACAACGCTATCTGGTGAGCAAGTTGGTGACCATTTTACATTAAACTTATATACGAAAGTGATCCTAACTTTAAAAGTGATTTTTTATTTGTATTGTTTTATTTCTTATTTTCCACCGTTAACTTTTAAGCATGCTTACATATAATCGACTAAAATATATAGAATCTCATTTTCTTGGGGGAGGGGCGTTTACATAAAGTGCAGGGCTTCAATAATACCTGTCAATTATTTGAATTCCTGCCCTTCAACTGGGATCAAAGTATAAGTACTGTTCTTGGTTAAAAGAGGACAATCCTTCTCGACTGGGGTAATTTCAAATAGGTTAATTCCTATCTTACTAACGTAAATTGTTTAGAGTTAAATGGTTTACCTCTTATTTTCTAAGCCAAAAAATATGAACTTGAGTCATTATTTGTTCTTAGCTAGCCTCTTTTAAAATGTTTATAAAGACATCGACTATATTTTCTGGTTGACTTATCATTTTATTTCAGCTCAGAGAAGGGTTAAAGACTGGATACCTTAAGATTACGGTTTCGATACTTAATCTCGGCGTCAAATTTATTAGTTGATTTGTAAATTTCTCTAAAAATGTAGTTTACTATAAGATATAGAAATTATATATATTTCTTACGTTTACAAAAATTCCGGCCGAAAGACAGACAGACTTTTTGTTTTAAGTTGGATTTTCATTCGTAAACGGTAGATGTCTAATTTTCACTTGTGTACTCGCGTTCTGATATTAAATGTGCATGTAATTCGCTTAATTTTTATTTCAGTAACGTAAATTTTTTCGAGTGAAATATGTTCAACTTATTTTTATTTAACCTTTTTTAGTAAATAACAAAACAAAGAAACTTTGAAAACAGTACATTAAGCAAGTTCCATCGTTCACATGAAACGCCAAAATTAAAATTAAGCCGAAAAATGCAGTCGCCATCTTTATTAACAATTGAAACGAAACAAAAGATATGTACCACGTAAATTCATGAACGTAAGTGAAAAATTGCGAATCTCTTTTAAATTACTTCAAACGCCAATGCGTATTTAAAATATAAGTAAGCTAGTATATTTAATAAAATAAAGTAAAGAACAATGAAATGCATTGCGTCAAATTGTATGAAAGCAATATTATTTTTTTAACAAAGAAATTTATAAAATGTTTTTTTATTCTTACAAATATATTTTAATACATTTTTAGCTGCTTACAAAAACAAAAATACTTCTTCTTGATCACGTATTAATTTTTCAAACAAAATCTTAGATCTTAATTTTAAAAAAAATTTTCCTTCTTGCTATCATTGATGACCTTTTCGCTTGGAGCAAAGTGTATTATCTGTTGTGTGTTTTGATAATACACCCTTCATCTGTTCTAATCCGAAATATTTGTGTTAATGTATATCTGGAAAGTACCGACACCAAGTCGATTTTCGTCGGCTCGAAGGAGATGTTTACATTTTGAAAGAATCTCGTGACCCAAATGTAGGTGAGTATCAAGAAAAATTTGAATCCGTTAAAAATGAATTCATACAAATTTCTATTTTCACTGAGCGCTTAAATAAAACATGTAATATTGCAATTAAAAAAAATAAATTCTCATTAAAAAATGACAAGTGTCATTGCTAAAAAGAAAACCGTATTACCACTTTATAAATGTGAAGCAGTTTAAGTAAGTTAATTTGACTAGGTTTCAGAATGTCGGTGTCGTAGCTCAGATAGTAAGGCACAAAGACGTGATACCTCAATATTACAGTTTCGATTCGTAATCGCGATGTCAAATCGATTCATGGTTAATTTATTTAGTAATTACTTTCAAATATGTAGTTTACATTAACATATAGAAACTAGGCAGTACCCCACAATACCCGCAATATATTTCTTACGTTTACAAAAATTCAGACATACATACACGTTATGTTATAGGTGGATTCTTTAGGGCATATATTTTAACTAGGCTGCCGCATATCTTCCTGCAGAGTTCCACAATAAAACAAACAGGTTCAGTGAATTGTTTAACTGAGTTAATTTGAAAGACTTTAATAAGTTTAGTGAGTTACCTCAGTCAGTGACGACGTAGACTGCAGGCCTCAAGTTCGTATTTTCGATTCCCAGTGTCGGCGTCAAGTTTCTTTATTGTTCATTTATTTATGTAAAATAAGTTTCTTCCGTTTAGAAAATGTTCCGCTGACAGAAAGACAGCCATACCGACAGAAAGACAACCCCTTACGATCGTATATTTTAGCTAAACTGTTGCGTCACCTCCTGTTGTAACTGAAAACTTCCAGAGCAGGTTCAGTGAATTGTTTAAGTGAGTCCATTTTAATGAGTTTAATATGTTCAAGTCAGTTTGCAGTCAGTAACGACTAAGACTAAATATCTCAAATGTGTTGTTTCGATTCCCAGTTTCGTCGTCAAAGTTTCTTCATTGTTTATTTTTCATGTAAAATAAGTTGACAGAAAGACATACAGGCATACAGAAAAAACCCTACGGTCGTCTATTATAGCTAGGAAGCCAAGTCTCTCCTGCTGTAACTGAAGAGTTCCACAATCAACTGAACAGGTACAGTGAATTATTTAAGTGACTTTATTTGAAAATACTTGAGCTTGTTTAATGGGTTAGCTCAGTTAGTACCGACTATAATCCCAGACCTCAAGTTCGTGGTTTCGATTCCCAGTGTCACCGTCATGTTTCGTCATTGTTTATTTATCAATGTAAAATATGTTTTTTTTTCGTTTAGAAAGATTCTTTTGCTAACACACAGACATAATCTCTGCTATATTATGGCTTTTTGGCTATGATCAAAGTACAGTAAGTGTTCCGATGCATGCTAAACTCTATAGACTGGAACCGTCTTGTCATCGAGCCTTGATTCCGCCCGTCTGAGGTATTGTTCTGTGCAGTTCTATAAGGTCCACGCGCCCACACTTTGACTTATAAACTTTTAAGAAGTGGTTAGTTTATTGCTAATCGCCTGAGGCGTCCATACCGGGGAATTCCGACGGGGCTGCCCAGGCATTTTTTGTAGGCCACAGCTTTATTTTGTCACTTTTCAAAATAGAAGTAACATATATTTTTAACTCTTCGATGTGTTATTCAGTGTATTATCTTTTATGTTATACTTAATTTTTTCTCAGTACTTTTGCAGTTTAAGGACTGTGCTGAATGAACGTTATTATTTAGAAACCAATTATGAATTAAAGAAAAACACTATTTAACACTGAATCTATGATTTGTATTTTACAAAACAAAATATATAATCCATTTGGGAGTTAAGCGCTTCAATATATCCCCAAAATATATCGAAAACATAGAATGTTTATATCGGTTACGAAGTAAAAATATAATGTTTATTTTTTTATAGATGTTTTTTTCTATCAATCGAATTATTTATTAATGCTGATTTTTTTAACTTTTCGTGTAAAGTAAAAAAAAAGTCAACGTTAATTCAATTTTGAAAACTAACAAAATAAAAATAAACCGAAAAGAAAAATATTGTATTCGTGGAGAGGGAGATACAATCTCAATTCGATGTTTATTATCGATATGAAGAGGATTCTATATTTTTAAATGATTGCGATTGATTGCTTCATGTAAGTAACGTGAAACAAATCCTGGCGGGCAGTAGAGTATAATGGAGGTATGTGACGGCGTCGAAAAGTGCTGCCACGCACCATTTTTACTACTAACCCTAAGTCAGGGTTGTGAAACGAAAAATATTTGTTTTTAAATGTATGTATTGTATTACTCATCTTTCGCGGAAAGAAAAAAACACTATTATTTTAGAATGTAGATTGGAGGACCAGTTTTGCATTTTTTTTTTCGGAAACAATACAGTAATTATAATATATTTTATAGTTAGAAATATTGGATGAATTACATTGTGATTCTTATAAATCTGAAAGGAATTTAACGCATTTAAACTGCCAAAGAGAAATAACTTTAAAATGACATTAGGGTATACTAATAATTTTTATTCTGAGGAAATCCTCATGTAATAAAAATTGAACGGTTTGGAATTTTGTTGACCCCAAAATATAGTCGCCGTCTTCATAAACAATCGAAACGAAACAAAGAATACATAATACGCAAATGTATACAGGAAAGTGGACCATCTTTAATCTTTTTTGAAAGTAGTTCAAACGCCAATACGTATTTACAAAAAATAAGTAAGCTTCTATATTAAATAAAATGAAGGAATAAAATCAAATGCATGTCGTCAAATTGAATGAAATACATATTTATTTTTCACGAAGAAATGAATAAAATGTCTGTTGCAAACATATTTTAATAATTGTTTTTAGTTGCTTACACAAACATTTGATGAATTGCTTCGTGACTCTTCGAAATCCGAAAGGAATGTAGAATCATGTAAACTGTCGAAAAGAAATTACTTTAAACTGGCATGAGGGTCTCTTAAGAATTTATAATAAACACAAGTATCTTTTTTTATGACAACACAAATTTGGTTAAATCAAATATGTTACAAATTCACATTATGAAGAAGTTAAACACGGTAATTACGTATCCAGTACCGAATATTGTTTACGAAATTCTCGAAGGTTACACAAATTAGGTTTTTCTACAGAATTGTGACCAAACCGAACTGACTAAGAGTCAAATGTTTTTCTAGAGTGCCATATAGCAAGATGAGAATATTAGTCCCGATAATACAAACTCTTAAGTGAATGTAAAGCATTTATACTCTCAATTACAAGGAAATAATGTATCCATATTAGCCCGACTTTTGTGATTTATTGAAATGGCCGAGCTGTCGCCGAACAGTCGCTTAGCTTACAATTAGTACCGACAGTGCATGAGACGAATTCTTTATCATTTCTCCGTGTTTAAAATGGGAATAATCGTTGTGTGCTCATTCCGAATAGAGTTAAATAGAATATCCGCACTCCGTCATGACCACCTTATCTTAAATCGGAAATGTCGACGTGTTTTACATCCATACTACAACCACCAAATCTCCTATTATATCATAGATTTCAACCGTGCTTTTCGCACGTTTTTGTGCGTAATACTACTTTGATTTTAACTCGAAGTTATTCCTTGGTTGATATTATTTAACAAAAAACAACAATATGATACCAATTCCAATGCCTATACACGTAATGTCTTGCATTTTGTGTGGGATCACTGTTATAAGGATAGGCGGAGTGTGTGCTTATTTTACGCAAACATATTTTTTTTTAAATTTGAATCTAAAATCTTAAATATATATAAAAAGAATTTGTTGCTGATAGGGGCATTCAAAACTATAGCTAACAGAACGAAAAAGGGGTGAAAAAACAAATAGCCTACAAATAAATGTTACGAAAAGTCAAGTAAATTACTCTCCTGCAAACCTGGGTTATTTAATTTTTGTTTCAACTCATTTTTAAAGCGTTGTTTGTTCAAAACAAACCTGGTATCCACCTGTTGACTTAAAACGAACAAACGGGCTTGAATTACAGAATTTCGATAATCACTAAAAAAAAAACGAGAATTAAGCAAAATACTTGTAGAACATTACATTTTCTTACGATTGGTGATATTTATTTAATGTGTGTTCTAACATTATGTTGTTTGTTTTCGATTTTTCACTGATTATCAACGGCCTCATGAAGAGTGATTTTGCTTTTCGTTGTAACTGAACATGTGGACACCACGTTCTGTTTTGACCAAAGAGCACTTAAAAATAAGTTAAAACACAAATAACCCTTACAAGGTTAGTAGAAGAATAACTTATCTTGCTTTTTGTTACATTTATTTGTTGTTGTTTTTACCCCATTTTCGTTCTGTTTGCTATTCTTGAAAATGGGCAAAGTTATTTTTAAATACTGAGTTCGAAAATAAAACACTGGGTACCTGTGTTTGGTCAACAGAGAGAGCGAGAGAGAGGGGAAGAGGGAGACAAAAGCCTCGTTCCAATTTTCTTACTAAGCAAAAAAAAAATAAGTACATTAATTAAAGCCTACAACAATCTCAGATCGACAAGTGAGATGGTAAAAAGGGAGCATGAAGACCTCAAGTGTCCTGTTTCGATCTCCAGTATCGGCGCCAATTTGTTTATTTATGTATAATAATTTCGTGTTTAAGATGCACTCTCATGTGCTTCTTACGTTTACAACACTTATGTGACAAACATAAATCCTGATATCGGGACAAAAAATGTCATTCGTATATTATAAGTGGAATATTCATCTCAGTATAAGTGCTTAATATGAATATACTTTTGTTAGACCTCTTTTATTTATAGAAGCTTGCCACTAAAATACTTTAATAGTACAAAAAGATTCGTCAGTTGTAAATACTATATGTAAAAAGTACACTATTGTAGTTACTGGTTTTTAACTAATGCATCACCTCTTATCAAGGTAAAAACACACACAAGGATGATGGCTAATTAGATGTCATAATTGTTAGCTGAGAGATGAAGAAACTGATGCAGAATTGAGAAAAGTTGATGCGGTAGACAACACTAATTGTGGGGTTGGTAACAGGAATATATTGACATTAAATTTAAATCAACCAGTTTGTAATCTGCAGAGATGGGAATTAGTCGTCTTTGTTCCACAGTCGAGACGCTATCGCGTCGAAAATCGGAGCTTCGTAGTAGAGCTTCCATTAGTTGATCATACCATTAATCAGCAAAATGGTGTGTTTAAGCCTGATCAAAATTTGAGGTTTCAATATTCAGTTTCTATGGAGGCGCGCATGACCTTCAGGTGCGTATTTCACAGTTTAAACAGATATGCTCATCACTACTTCGAGCTAATGAGAATCATATAGCGACAGCGCAAATTGCGTAATAATACAGCTGATATAATACAAGTTATGAACTTAACAAAAGTGTTCATCTCGGGGAGATAAGAACGCTAAATGTACTGTTATCAAACCGTTTTAAACTTTATTAAATTTAGAAGCCAAGAAAAACAGGGTTTAATGTTCTCCCAAAGACTATTTTATTAATGGAAATCGCTCTAGAAAAAGCATGAACCCACCTTATGTAAGGAGCTAAAAAATACTACTCCAAGGTAAAAAAACCCAGCCAACTATAAGTGTTAGAGGGACAGTTTCCGACCTAGAAAACACCAATGCTTCCACTTTTGTAAGAAACATCGCTCATGGAATGTGATGACTAAAAAACAAAATAAGAAAAGCGAGAGTTACGAGGTTGCCGAAAGTAAACGCAACGTCTATTTTCTGGTCTCATTAGGCAGTGTATCATTTATACGAAAATTTGAGATTCATATGCTTAAAGTGCTAAATGCAAAAATATATCGGCAACCACATGTTTGTTTAGCTTGACAAAAATAAATAATTATTATTTTACCACTAATACATTATCACATGCATAAAAACACTCGTCCGTTATAAGAATGGATTACTTTCGGTTATCAGTATCGTGGAAATGTAAACACATGAACAATTGAATTCAAATACGATATCATTTCTTGCACATCTATTGGTTTTTCTGAAATTTAACTCGGAAGAGAACCGGCCCCAATAATCTCGCATCGTCTCGATAGACTGTAACGGATAGTTTTAAATAATTACATATTAAATAGTTAAATAATAGCATATTAAATAGTAAGGCAACTGCATATTAAATAGTTAAATAATTGCATATTAAATAGTTAAATAATAGCATATTAAATAGTAAGGCAATTGCATATTAAATAGTTAAATAATTGCATATTAAATAGTTAAATAATATTCCAGCGATTTCTTTATTCTTGAATGTGTTCCACGCTATAAAAACTTAAACTGGCGAAAATCGAGACATAAAGCGAAATTATAAAAAAATCGTTAAAATACTCATGGTACCCGGCGTAACCCGAACATGAAAGGTCTATTATCATATGAATAAGATTATGTGAGAAAGTAGAAGAAAAACGCAATTTGAAAAAAAGAATAATTAAAAGTATGAATAATGTTTATTGATTTCGCAGAGTGGCGTTTTTTAATACAAGCCTCTAATCTTTTATGCCATAATTCAGACATTCTGCCCGTAGCAAAGAGATATCACTTGAAGGATACCTTGTTTTAAAATTAAAATAAAACTGGTGTAGCTTGTAGAAAATAGTAAGTACATGAATATGAAATAATAACAGTCTTAAACACAAGTAATTAGTGCGTACAGACAGTCCCTATGAAATGGATCGATGTAAGAGTAGATATATTCATAAGAATGAGAATACATCTTTTCTCCTTTGTTTCATACTGTGAAAAGTAAAGCTGATGAGCCGGAGAAATGTGATCATTTTTTAAAGAAAACGAAACTAACTCATATTTGTTTACCACACATCATAAATTGACCTACATGATTGGCGGAACCATTGAGCTGGGTTCGAGATCTATGACGGTCAAAGAAACATGGACACATTCATTTTACTTTATTATTCTATTTTATATCTTAACTCTTTATATTTCCATTTAGTACTGATTTCTTCTTTGAATCGATTTAGAGTGTATTAAATTTGTTTATCATTAATTATTTAAAACCGGAATGGTGAAAAAAGGAGATTCAATTAAACATGATTACAGATGATATAAGCGTTATTTTTCTTCCGAAGATGATACACTTATTTTTAAGTTTAAAATTAGCGAGTGTCGAGAAGATTGTCTCCATAATTCCTATTAAACACATCTGAAGAACGATACCGACATTGGTGATTTATTTCGAACACAAAATAAAAATTGAACAAAATTAACTCGATGTATGCATCGTTATTTTAAGCGAGAGAAGAACAGCAAACACAAAACAAGTTCAGTGGCTATTAGTTGGACATTCTTTTAATAAACGAGATTTGTCTATGCAGAAACTAACGAACAATAAAAGGATAGATAACAGATAACTATTATCTACTAACATATACTATCTTTCTTATACCACTACCATTTTCTCTTAGTCTCTGCCTATGTTTTGTCTCTCACTATATACTAACACACACACACACACACATATACATAGATATGTATATATATAAATATATATATATATATATATATATACATATCTATGTATATGTGTGTGTGTGTGTGTGTGTGTATGAGAGTAAAATGCACAATATATCATATAAATGACATGATGTGAAAGAGAAGATGTGTGAAAAAACAAAAAAACAAACGAGGAAAGAACATCAATGAAACAGAACATTTTACCGATTTCGTTCGAGTCAACGAACGTCCTCAGACAAAGTTAGCATTTAAAATTTTTTCAATAACAGTAAAAAGATAGGGGAAAAAGAATGCACAGATGAGACGTCATTGCGGCGCGTTTACCTATTTGAAAAAAATATATAATGAAACGCGTTTGCAGAGATACGTGAATAAATAAATTAAAAAATAGATCAAGAAATTCATAAATGGGGTGGAAGGAAAATATAGATGAAGTGTAGTGAAAAAGAAACAGTTTCTTTAACCAGGGTCGCAATGGCGAATACTATTGCAGTGATCTAGTGCGGTGTTTGTCAGATGTTTGCTTACATAATAGGATCCGAGTGTGAGATTTTTACTTTACTGTTTATAAAGTCCATGATGTTCGAACCTATATATTGTTTTAGTTTTGATATTTCGAGAGTATCACAACCCCTCTCTAACATGTAACGTTATTTTCCGTTTTAAGAAAGCAACCATGACTTCCGAACTTTAAACTCAGCATCACCGATGATGGAGGCCTTCAAACAAAATTCTATAAAAACCGCCTGTACAAAACAGTGTATGCACTCCAAATCTGATTTACACTTTGAAGCAAAAATATAATATGAACAGACAAAGATCATACGCAAACAGGGCAAATGCTCCACAGTACCTGACAAAATAATACACATTTGTAATTTTAATTAGACTGTAAACACCATTAGTTATTAGGCATTCACAAGAAACCGCCTCAATAACACGAAAATACAACACAAACTTTTAAACAACTTTTAACGTAAACACTCTTTACTTTACGAACAATTCACATCTGCAATTCTCAAACTTATACATAAAGAGAACAAAGACATTGAACTGAATCACACAAACTCAACTCTTAAACAACATCTATCTAAAAAGAATACAAATAACAACAACACATTAATACCTGGATGTTTACAAATTGTCATATGTAATGCAGGTGTCTTCCATCGCATCTACATCGTTTACATCTACAATGTTCTAAATTAAAAGTTACTATTATCTTACATCCTATGATGACATATCACAGCTTTCTTTTATTTATTATTCATGTACTTATAAGTAGTTGAAAATATTTAATGAAGAGACAAAGATCCAAATACCAGAAACTAGAATAACACACAATTATAGAAACACTAAAAGATAATAACTAATGATCCGAACACTTTAGTATGTCGTGCTTTATTTTCGTACATTTATTGAACACCTTTAAACTTTCTCCGTTACAAATCTAAAAATATTTTAAATATAGGTAAGTAACGACTAAATAAAAAAAATATTAAAATATGTGTATAAAATTAAATGTTTAATTTATAAGAATCAGTTTTGAATTCGTATACACGTATGTAAAAATGAAACTCGGTAACTCGTTAGGATTTTAAAAAAACATAAAAAATAAGACATTTTGTAAACAAATATATTAGTCTCCAACTCCTACTAAACAACGCACACATACAAAACACAAATAAATAAAAAGACGGATTATAATTTAAGAAAATGCTGCGACGTATAATTAGAATACAACCCGACTACGTTATAAAATGTACTTATGATATATTTATAAATACGTTATAAAATGTACTTATGATATATTTATAAATACTGAAATAGATAAAATGAATAAATAGACAAAAATAAATAGAGAAAAATAATCTACAAAAGAATAAGAAATGATTAGGAAGAAAAATAAATGAGAAACATTAATTATCTTCACATTTTATTATAATATTATGGTTATATTTCTTTTCATCTATCTGAATCATCAAGATAAACCGATACGGTTTCCAATGCTTTCGTACGTTCTTTTATTTAAGTGTTTCAAAAGTTCGCGCCTTTAGAATTTAAGAATTTGTGATGAATATATGAATATAAAATGAATAACAACAAAATCAATAAAAGAGAAAATTAAAATGCTGAATCAATGCTCCAAGCAAATTAGTATACCCTTCTATATATATATTAATATATATATATATATATATATATATATATATATATATATATATATATATATATATATTATTATTATTATTATATAGTACTATATAAATATAGATATATATAGGATATATATGATATATATATATATATATAAATTACTACCCCCTTATATATATATATATATATATATATATATATATATATATATATATATATAAATTATCATTGCCTTATATATATAATTATTTTATTTTTTATTTATACAGACATGGTTATAATCTGCGACACTGGCATTTCGATATTATCGATCAAGTGCTCTTAGAATGTAAGATCTCATCAGGCAGAATTCCTACATATAATATATTGCCAAATAGGATCTGAGGGAAGGATAAGATTTTCTTTTAGCTTGATGAGATTTCAGTTTTTAACAGTCGTTGATCGATAACACCAACATGCCAGTGTCGCGAATTATGTTTATGTATGTATCAATACAAAATAAGTATACATAACATCTGTTTAATATGGAGCAGTTTTTATAAGCCCGGTTGAAATTCTTTAGATTTTTTATCCTGTGGATGTTTACTTCACCTGGATTACTATATATATATATATATATATATATATATATATATATATATATATATATATATATATATATATATATATATATGTATATATATTTATATATATATATATATATATACATATATATATATATATATTTATATATATATATATACATATATATATATATATTTATATATATATATATATATATATATATATATATATATATATAGCAAGGGGGTCCAGGCATCGATTTTTAATTGTCTATCTCTGAGCAAAGCAATGCCATAGGTAATCAGCAAATCATTTGCGAATGTTCTTGCAGTTTAGAAAATATAGGAGAACCAATCAACTGAAAATCCAAATACCTCTGATGTAGGTGTCATTTTTAACATCTGTATTAGAAGAAATGTCAGAAATATTGATAACATTGCACAGAATATTTAAATGTTTTAATGGAGTTAGGTTTCATTATATTCATAGCCAAAATAAATTAAAATATTTCCAATTCTCATTAAATGTAAACGATGTACTAAGCAAGAATGTCAAATTTCTGCATCTTTCAGACAATATGCAAACACAAATATACATACACAATATTGTGCAATTCTAAGTTGTAGTTATAACAGTGAGACGAATTCAAATAATCAGACCAAAATAGACATTAACAGTTCATGATCATAATAAAAATGGTGAAACTCCTGATGTGAGTTTAGACGTATATTTTCACTAGGATTGTTTAATACATGAAGTAACATTTAAAATATCCAATTTGCAAGAGTTGTAGGAAAAAAGTTTATTTCTAAGTTCTTAGAACAAACTCATTATTGATGAAAATAACAAATCAATTTAACCATTGATGAAAATAACAAATCAATTTCTTACGACAATGACGAATTATATCCTCATTTTTAGTTGTTGTTCATATACTCGTTAGTAATTCGCTATTTTTTTATTTGTTTTTCGCCAAATCAGTTTTTATTTCGATGTTGGTCATAGCTTCATTTGTTTGCCGTCTATTTTGTGTTTGTATTATTTTTCGGGCTAATAAGTTTTCTTCGGTAAGTCGAATGAAATGAACTCCTACTTGGCCGCTGATTTGCAATCAACTTATAAAACAAATGAAGAAATTAGAAACAGACAATCGATTGCCCAATTTGAAAACGGATTAGTTTTGCTAAGTTTCAATAACAAACCTTTCAAAAGAAACACTGATAGATTTTTATATATATATATATATATATATATATATATATATATATATATATATATATATAATACAAGTAGTGTATTAGTTTCTGGAGATGTAAATCCCTCTAAACTCCAGTGTTTATAAAAGTGCTCAATAACAAGTAGAGCTGTTTTTAAGTATGTATTTTTATTTACACAAACATTATTGGGTACATATGTGCATACATGTTTTGGTTGTACGCTTCCCATAGAGTCAACCTCTTCTGTCTTATTTGGTCTGAAGCGGGGGACTCTCTGTGAAGAGTACAACCGAAACATGTATGCACATATGTAACCAATAATGTTTGTATAAAAAAAGGATACTATATATTCATATATATATATATATATATATATATGTATATATATATATATATGCACATATATATATTAATAAAAATATAAATTAAAATAATTTAACATTATTTATTTAAAATGAATACTGTATATATATATATATATATATATATATATATATATATATATATATATGGTACATGTATTATATTTGTGTATGTAGATGTTAATCCGTTGAAACGCCAGTGTTTATAAAAAGTGCTTAATAACATGCAGAGGTGTTCTTTAGCATATAGTTTTATTTATACAATCATTATTGGGTACACACACGCATACATGTTTCGGTTGTACTCTTCATAGAGAGCCAACCTCTTCAGACAAAAAAACGAGGAATGCCTGTGTTCATAAATGCGGTATTTTATATTTCAGGCCGTTTCACCAACATAAAACATCGGACATTCGGCACATTATTTTTGTGTAAATGCCGGCCAGGGAAGAAGTGTCCATAGTAGGTAGTATGTATACAATCCCGCATTTATCAACACAAACAGGACCTGAAGGACAACAATCTCACAAACGCACTAATCATACACATTAACACTTTTACACACAATTTCTATTTTTAAACGGCACCCTTCTCAAGACCGAATAGTCTCTCCCACGTCGTTAATGAATCGAAAGCTCGTTAATTCTTCCCTAAGATTAACCTTACACTCGGATCCTATTATGTAAGCAAACATCTGACAAACACCGCACTAGATCACTGCAATATTATTCGCGATTGCGACCCTAGTTAAAGAAACTGTTTCTTTTTCACTACACTTCATCTATATTTTTCTTCCACCCCATTTATGAATTTCTTGATCTATTTTTCAATTTATTTATTCACGTATCTCTGAAAACGCGTTTCATTATATATTTTTTTTCAAATAGGTAAACGCGCCGCAATGACGTCTCTCTGTGCGTTCTTTTTCCCCCTATCTTTTTACTGTTATTGAAAAAAATTAAAATGCTAACTTTGTCTGAGGACGTTCGTTGACTCGAACGAAATCGGTAAAATGTTCTGTTTCATTGTTTTTTTTTCCTCGTTTGTTTTTTTGTTTTTTCACACATCTTCTCTTTCACATCATGTCATTTATATGATATATTGTGCATTTTACTCTCATACACACACACACACACATATATATATATATGTGTGTATTAGTATATAGTGAGAGAGACAAAACATAGGCAGAGACTAAGAGAAAATGGTAGTGGTATAAGAAAGATAGTATATGTTAGTACATAATAGTTATCTGTTATCTACCCTTTCTTTGTTCGTTAGTTTCTGCATAGACAAATCTCGTTTATTAAAAGAATGTCCAACTAATAGCCACTGAACTTGTTTTGTGTTTGCTGTTCTTCTCTCGCTTAAAATAACGATGCGTACATCGAGTTAATTTTGTTCAATTTTTATTTTGTGTTCGAAATAAATCACCAATTTCGGTATCGTTCTTCAGATGTGTTTAATAGGAATTATGGAGACAATCTTCTCGACACTCGCTAATTTTAAACTGCTACATTTTACAGTGAACATTTTAAGTGGAAAACGTCTTAAGAACACAACAAAGAGTACAATAAATAAATAAATGTATGCATAGGTATGAATGTATATATATATATATATATATATATATATAAATATATATATATATATATATATATATATATATATATATGAATATATATATATATATATATATATGCATATATATATATATAATATACATTTTTATTTATACAAACATTATGGGTTACATATACGCATATATGTTTCGGTTGTACTCTTCACAGAGAATTAATCTCTTCAGACCAAAGAAGACAAGAAAGCCTTGTCTTCTTTAATCTGAAAAATGTATGCACATATGTAACCAATAATGTTGATATAAATAAGAAATTATGCTAAAACTAGCACGACTTGTTATTGAACATTTTTCATAAACACTGAAGTTTCAACGGATGTACGTCTACAGAAACTCATACAGTACATGTACACTATATATATATATATATATATATATATATATATATATATATATATATATACTTAGAAAAAAAACTATCCGCCTCCGGGCAGCTATTTATCTAGCTGTAGCGTTATCCATAGAAAAACAAAGAAACCATTTTCCTTTTACATTTTGGTAATTTGAAGAAAAACAACAAAATGTGATTTTCATGGTGTTATTTGATATATATCAATGTTAAGATTTTGTTTTGATACAAGCATTAAATAGCGTTCTGATAATGAAAAGAATAGACAAAAAATATGGGCGATTGTCAAGAATAACTAACAGAAAAAATCCGCGAAGAAAACTAATAATCAACAAATAACTGTAACACATTGCAATAAATTACGTGTCTACCTACCTGCCTAGTTGTGTATGTTTTAAAATAATTGAAAGCGGTGTTATTGGATTTTAATAATTCTTCCAAATCAGTTTCATTTTCAAGATCGCGTAAGCGAACATCCAACAAGTTTATTTAATTAGTTTTTTAAAATCTTTTGGAGTAAAACAAGCAAACAAATAGTCAACAAATAACTGTCCCAAACGTTTTCAAATTAACCTTTTACCTATGTGAAAGGAGAAAATTACAAAAAACAAAATATCAGACTGTGTAGACGGTCGGCGATCGACTGTCAGACATTTTGGTTTTTAAGTAGAAACGTAAGATCTTTGACGAAACTGTTTTATTGAAATAGTTAAAACGATTTAAAATAGTGTAAAACACATAAGATGAAGCGGTGATAGAGAGAAGTAAGTGTTATAGCTTTTGTTAACAGTTTTTTGGACTATTTATTAGAACCTCTTTTCTGTCTGTTGAGTATTATTGACAAAACCGGAACATCTATTAATCTAATAAAATAATTATATATTCCTGATGACTTCAAATAGTTTATTTGTGTGTTTAGCTTTAATCATTACAAACAGAAAAATTAAAAACTGAACATTATGACGATTTTTTTAATATGAATCTAGTTCATTTAATATTTAAAAAAATAACAGCAAACTTTCTTAAATGTGTCGATTAACATCTTAAGCTCGATTATGTACCCACTTAAAATGAGATTATACATTTTAGAGAAATTCTAACTTATTAGGATAGTTAAATAATATATTTTAACACTTACCTTTAGTCTGAATGGCAAGGTCGTACAAGGACACGTAATTACCTTGAAAGGTGATCCTGAGGAATGTGGAAGAGGGTGACGGGAACAGCATAATCGTTGTTGTCTTCAAAGAAAAACAAACACAAAAACACAAGTTATCTTTCGAATTATAAAATAATCTTTTTAAATGTAAACGTTGTTCATTAAATTGTTGTAATTAATGTTACTAGTACTACTAATATTACTATTACCATAAATAAAAGTATTACATGTATGTAATGGCAATGGAGTACCATAAATAGAAATTGATCGTCCAGAATATTTTTTTCATAATTTTAGTAATGTTTATAAAAGTTTGATTCATTTGAAGCGGCTTTGTCAGTGTGTTTAAGCATTTTTCTGTTGAGTATATATATAATGTGTTATATATATATATATATATATATATATATATATATATAAGGTGCGTTAGAAGGCTATTACAATGCAAGAAATGGAAACAATGGTGTTGAAGAATACGACAACCCAAGTATTATCTATTTATTGTTGTTTTTTTTATTTTATTTTTATTTTTTTTAATTTTATAAATAAAGCACAAAAAAATAACAAAAAAAAAAAATTTAAAAAAAAAAAAAAAAATAAAAAATAAATAGATAATACTTGGTTTGTCGTATTCTTCAACGAATTTTTTTCCATTTCTTGCATTGTAATAGCCTTCTAACACACCTAATATACATACCACAAACAATGCTTCAAATAAACTACCTTTCCTTATATATATATATATATATATATACATATATATATATATATGTGTGTGTGTGTGTGTGTGTGTGTGTGTGTGTGGGTGTATATATAGAAAACTTCTTGGAAGAAGTTATATCGTTTTGAAAACTACGTTTTAAAGAACGATAATAAAACATTTTGACACAAGGTCGATACCTGTCCTAGCGAATCAAGACCATTCGAGATAATAAGTCGCAGGTAGCAGGGAGTGGGAAGATTACTATTTCCCTCCCCATAAACGGTTTAGTATATAAATATTCTTTTAATATTTTCTCGCAACGATTATTGTTTATTAGTGAAAATCGTACATTTAAATAATTTTAATCGTTTTACAAACTAAGGTAAACAAACGCAAGCATATAGTTCGTTCGGTTACTATCTCGTATGTTGTAAATGTCCCGTGTGTATGCGTGTGTTTATGTGGTTGTTCAACTTATCTATCATTTTCATGAGTTATTTACACTATCTTTGTAACATAAGCACAAGTAAAACCACCCATGGCCTGCTGTCATAAACACTAGACTAGTAAATCGTCACAAAATCCGAATACTGCCGAGGGACTCCGACGAAATATCTGAGTGTCGTAGGCCAACATGAGGGGGGGGGGGCACGCGTCATCTTGCAAATATGGTATCCTTTAATTTCAAGGAAATCAGGATCACTGACCAATAACGAAATGGTAACCTCTCACAGACTAAACACAAGAAAGTAATAATGAATAGAGCAATACAATAGACCACGAAAATAACTGATAACGGAATGCTACTACAAAAAAGAGCAACATGAAAAGATTTCTAAAGCCAAGTAACCATCTATAGGAATTGTCTTCTAAACGCCAACATAATAAAGGATAAAAGATGTAGCAATACAGATCCTTAAGAGACGATGGGTCTTAGAGGTGGAAATAAAGGAAATCAAATAAAATAGTAATGGTATAACAGATCAATAACTCCCCTTTAATTAAAAAATACAGGTAGTAAACTGGCAAAAAACTAAACAGAGAAACTGAGGAATTAGAAGACTACGAGATAACAGACCTCACTGAGAAAGATGTAAGAGTAGTTAAATAACCTAAGAGATTTATAAACAAAGAAAAACAAAACTCCCATCACAAAGTGACAAAGATTGGATAAGTTGAAATTAGAAACATAAATATGAAACAGACTCCATCCATACATCTCAACAGAATTAACCCTGTTGGAAAACATAATAAAACATACACCTATATTTTGCATGTGCAGGATTTGACAGCCATAAAAGCGGACCAGTAAACATTCAAAGACATAATAAAAAAATTAACCCTATTGTACAAAATGAAAATAATGTAGAAATGAAACAAAGCACTTTAGGCAAAAATAAAAATAAATAATTAAAAAAAAAATGATGCATGCTTAAAATATATTAAATACTGGATATTTTATTGATGAACTATACAATTAAACTTTTTTCTCTTCTTACGGTTGTCTGATGTAGTTTTGTCTGTTATTTTACAAAAGGGCTGTGTGAAATGCTGCAATAACCAATTGGGTTGGGTAGGGATGTAAACATGCACTAAGCTGCATGTTTTAGTGGTGCATGTGCATGGAAGATGTTGCAGGTGATAGATACTCGGCCAAGAGAAAAGAGGCGGGTAACATATGCATTTGAAAATATCTCTGATCTTATATTTTTGTAACACTTTGAAAAAAATTAAGTGCCTCATAAACCCACGGAATCATACTGAGAACAAAGGTTAATGTGTGTAGATAGGCTCTATGATAAGCTTCTTTAAGTTGACTGTCTGGCATTACTATCGAGTTGAAATGTCTATCAGTCAGTCGATGGGTGGTCGAATTGTGACCCTTGAGAAACACTAGAATCCAAGATTTCCGAACGGGACGAAAATATCCAAGCCATTTGGCAAGGGTAGGTAGCCAGGCCTGGCCATTTCGGCATTACACAGAGAGGGTTTGGTTTTAAAAGAGCTGCCTCTCAGTTAGAGCTGCCTTCCTTTCCAGGCAAGATGTGTCCATCGGAGTGCTTAGCTAAAGGATTGTGCTGATCAGACGTTTCTTTCTCATGTCAGCCAAAGATCTCATTCTGCATGTCTGCTGTATAACAAGCAGTAACACCTGCTTCATTTCGAAACCTCCAACAAATAACCTGTTATTCGTTTATAAATTGCACTTGTGGTCTTACTTGGAATAATAATGCTCTATTGTAGCACTGACTGAGTCGACCAATTTTGGACTAGCGCAACGTGTTGGACTACCCGGCAAGTGAAGGTACACACGGTAAAAGAATATCTATTATAAGCCCCCTTTGTTAGGATTTGAAACCGACGGTACGAATGTTGTTCTGACTACTGTAATACATGTATAAATCAATATTACGCTCTTATTCTTTAATTTTTCTTCATACATGGAGCACTCCGCTGGTGTTCTCCTCAACTAATGTTACATATACAAATTATATATATATATATATATATATATATATATATATATATATATATATTTATTAGAAGATTTATCAGAACTGATCAATTACTGTTAACATTTAACTACAGAGCATACATAAATAAACAATGGTATTTTATATTCCAATGTGCAAGTCTTTTTTCATATTTTTACTTGCCGAATTAAAAAAAATATCAACTCGGCTATGAATGGATCTTATGGTCCCTTTGTGGAACTGTTTTCGGTCGGAAATCCATAAGATAAAGTTGTGTTTCGGTGTGCAGGTTACTTGAGGATGTTCTTTGGTAATGATATGGTATCTTCTGATGAGCTGCAGTAGCGAGAGATTCTAATAACTATACGTTTATTCCTGGTTGTTCATTTCTATGCGAAATAATTTTCAAGAGTTACATAGTTTTTTTGTAATCTGGCCAGTAAAAATATGAGTAAAAACTTGGGCATTGGAATTTTAAATACCATTGTTTATATATATATATATATATATATATATATATATATATATATATATATACTAATTTTATATATATTAATAATAATTATGAAGCTCTAATTACGTTGATCCCTCTCGAAAGTAAATAAATTCATGATTCATTGAAATTAGCCTCGTTGCATAGAATCTCTCACTTGGAAGATTGAATCCTCTTTAAAATCACACAACCTGTGTTTACATTATTATACAAGACGTTTCTCTCGAGTTACAAGAGTGATCGGGTCGATGACTTGATGGTTAGAATATTAGGGTCTATAATACGTTGATGCGTAATTCGAGCTGGTCATTTTCGGAGTTGGCTATGTTGTTTTGACAGAACTTCTAGGCTTTATTGGCTGTGTTGCTTAGGGCCTCATCTCTCTGCCACACATAATTATTGCATAGGTAAGTTTTCCTGAGTCAGAGCAAAACAGTGTATCTGAAAAATATTAATTCATTAAAATATAGGAAATAGGAAAAATTTTTAATTCATTAAAATATAGGAACTGGTGTGTATTATGAAGTAATACACACCAGTTCCTATATTTTAATGATACTTTAAGAAACAGCAGGTAAAAGAGGTAGAGGTAGACAGTGTCAAACTGTGATATGTGCTTGGGTGGAAAAGGGGATGTTTATATTTTGTGATGTTAATACGTTTAGAAAGGGGGCGGTAGATTTGAATTATATTATGGGAATGTGATGAACTTGAGTGGTTTACTTGCGGTCAGCGTTGTTGAGTGCGTTGGCCATCACATTTCACAGTTTGATGCTGACTACTCCAACCTCCCGTGCCCATACCTCAACCCTCTCTTCCCTGACTATTAACAAAGAAAATGTAACGGAATATGTTTATATATATATATATATATATATATATATATATATATATATATATATATATATATATATATATATATATATATATATATATATACACCAGTCCACCTCTCTTTAATTCCATTCATTCATGTGAGATCCTCTTCCCATGCCTTGCATCCAACCAACAGGTACTCTTCTTTTCCGGCAGAACAAATAGCCATGTTCACCATCGCATACAAGCAATATACTCACTTGGCCCCGGCCCGAAAATATCTGTGTTTAAATCCATATCTGTAAGCCATCGAAACACTGGTCTGTCACGGAGCTGGAAAGTTTGGCAATGCATACTTTGTGACCCATCAAAATCTGACTGATAAACTTCATCCTGGATCTTTTGAATTGGATACTTTTACCCTCGAACTTCTACGAGCACAGGATACACGAACTCCACTGACCCCCGTCGAATAATCAACTTCTAAACAACAACATTTTGACTCGTAAATACTTTGAGTACTTTTTTCAAACATATATTTCCACTATAACAGCTGTTTAGTTGTTGACGGTGACTACCCTGACTTTACGTTTTTTTCTCAAACAAAAGTTCTTTATCTTTTGTTTTTTTTGTGTGTACCTTGTTCAAAGTTTAATGTTGCCGATAATATTTACAGCTGCATTACCGGTTTTGATCCTCGAATGAAAATAGTTGGTTTTTGAAAATCCATGGATTAAGGATATAAAGCTTCTTGCTTTGAACTGATGTTTTCATAGATGTTGTATTCATACATTTTTTAATTCTCATATTTCAATAATTTTAAATATTGCGATTAAAAAAGGTATGTTGACAAAGAAACTTACTGTTTCTAAATTATTTCTTTTCGACTTAAAAATAAAAATAAAATAACTGTTTAAACTATTGTAAATACATGTTGTACTACAATCTTTTAAAATACTAATCGATCATTAATGAAACAAAGTGAATTTATATTCAAAAAAATGGTGTTCATTTACATTCTTATATATTTCAGTAATTTTATTGAACACATCTATAATTGCACTTAGTGATCTCAGATAGAACTTAACACAATCAAATTCTGTTATCAAGTTCATTGAAACATGTAACTCTTATCTAATCTTTTGTGTATGTTCGGTTAACATATCAAGTTTATAACGCACAAATAAAAGACTATTGACTTTATATATATATATATATATATATATATATATATATATATATATATATATATATATATATATATAAATAAAAAGTAATTTTGATTTTCCTTACTTGTAATTTATTTCTGCAATTGTAAGTTCTAAAATAATCTTTATTTACAGTCTTAGATTCATACATGTCCGTCTCAGCGTGGGCGTATTAATGTACGGCCAGAGGTCAAGCGGGCATCGTTCCAGGGTTTCAATCACTTCGTTTAGAGCCGTTATCTACCGGCATGGATAAAGTCTGCTGATCTAATGAAATCGGCTTAATGTATGAGAGATGACGACGAAAGCGTATAATTCATTAAGGATTTGGCGTTGTATTTGCTTTAGTTCCACCTCTTTATCGATTCCACCTGCAAAGCCATAACCGCCAGCAACAATAATGCATATAATTTAATTACTCCCCGCTATTCTACAAATCGGTGCAAACAAAAACTGTATATGGTTTCTTTGCCTCAGGTGTTCATATTCGATAGGTTATTCTAAAGTGTTTCACGTTGTATCCGGGCGTAAACTTGCAGTCATAACACTGGATTACAAAAATATACGAATGCCAATGCTAGCACGTATAGATTTATTAAACCTACTGAAGCCGCGGAAACATCGCAATTGAAGCGCCTCAAATCGCGGCATCTTTTACTACATCCGCTTAAAAATAAATCAACAGATTACAAATGGATAGCTTCAAGATAACATTGGTCAATGCAAAACCGATCGACAACTGGTATGCAGTAGAGCCACTTAACATGCACAGGAAACTAGAGGAACTTTCAAATATACACTATTATTTAATTCACGGGCGTAGACTGGTCTATTCCGTCCGCCATGACCGGGTAGGAGTGGTAAGTAATGTGTATTCTATTATTAATATATATCGCTTGTATTGAGGAACCGTCGTCCTCCAGAAGGCGCAAAGGACTATAGCTTTGACTGTTAATCAGTTTCAAGTGAAAGGCTTCTAATCATTGACGACTCACTCCTCATTGAATAAAAAAGAATAAAATAAAAGATATTAGAACACTACTATCCGGTCACAGAAACAAGACAATCTACCGCTATGTATATCCCAGAGTTCGCAAAGATGAATCTGAAGTATGTCGGAAGTTATATGGATCGAAAACATTGTGAGAAGTACAACAATGATGAGAATAAAAATCCGAATGTACCACAAGTCAATTAGAGGCGCTTTTTTGCGTGGCCTCGGATTAAACATAGGTATTATAGAGATAGCACGGCTTTCTCAACAAACACGTGTTCTTATACTTGATATACGGAGTCCCCTCATCGTTAGGTAACATGAAACTGTTAATTAGACCTCCCCACATCTTCTGTTCGAAGAGTAGAGTCAGTCTGATTGTTAAAATATCGTAATCGGGAAGCTAAATATTAAATAACCCGCAGACTGACAGTTACTGGTGACGGCTGTCGATGACTGCAAACGTGGCTAGTGATGTAAATCGCTACGGGTGACGTTTATTATTTTCTCTCTTTCTTTTTATCAATCTTGATTTTTTTTTTTCTCATGAGAAAGAAAGCACGGTTTTGTTGCAATCGTCACGAAACACAGAGGCTTCGAAAAGACATGTTGACAATTTAGGAGTTCTGCTAATTGGTAGGATCCAGTAAGAAAATTAATGATATATTTTATAAAATAAACCATCATAGACTGTCTTGTTCATTCTTTTAAAAAGTATTCCATTTTCATCTGAATTTATTCCATGTCCCACAAGTCAAAATCATAAATAAGTAATGCAAAATTACTCAGAAATAATTTTTTTGGACTCCAGGAACTGATGACGCTGTGCATTAGTACAATCGAATAGATCGCAGCGAAGGATCTTTAACCACAACAAACTGGTACAGGACTGTCCATGGTCCATTAAAAATAAATCAATGAGTTCTCCCTATGAAAAAAGGGACAGGGCACCATCAACATTTACCCAATACAACTGGTTTGATCAAAAGCCTGAGTCACTAACAGGTAACCATGTTAGGGCTTCGAGGAAAGAAAGACCTCGTGGAAATATGAACTCCAGAGTGCATGGGTGCCATGAATGTAGTGGAATCGGTCTGAAACAAGCCCACTTATGACAAAGAAAACAGGAAACAAAAATCTAACAAAACTCAAGAATAAAAACTCCCTAAACATGAATTCGAAATGGGGTGTAGAGTGACGATTATACTTGCATCGATAAAGGCACTTTTTGACGCTAAATTGGATGTCTTACTCCAAAAACAGTATTTTTTAGCAGAACAAGAGGGGTAAATGAGAGTTAAGGGGTTCTTACCTAACAATGATCTTTACGAAAAATCAAAATATGAAACTAAATAGCATGGTTTACTTACCCATCAATTGAGGAAAATGACAGCTTTATAGGGGTGTTATATCACTGAAGACTTGCGTAAAACAAGAAGGCATGTCTAAAAAAAGAACCGAACCCGACTCCGCTTACACCGTAATACATTAAAGGTAAGAGATGGGTATTCCACTCAGTATTAACATCAGTTAAAAACTTGACATAATCTCAATGGAAAAATTGGAGTTGTCAGCATGCATCACGATTTCGTGCGCTGTTACATCCGCTTATAACAAACAGCCGAATGCGAATCACTGTACTCGCTATCGAAACAAACTTAAAAAACGAAAACCGATGGCAGAGGCGAACACCAATTTGATGAAAATAAGAGGAAAACATGCATAAAACAAAAGTCAAAATTAATGCATAATGGCGGGAACAAATCATCAGAAAATGGGCATAAGCTATTAACGTGCCTCCCAATTTCCAACTCTACCAAAGAATGTGTGTCTACCGAACTTTTAGGCCGGAGAGGGACTCAAAAGCATCAAGTCTCCCTTGCCATTGGAAAACATATGTGAGAAATCAAGAGAAACTCCAAAAAGAAAACAGATCCTACAATTAACTCCTCAAACTTTTACAGTGCAAGTAGCAGGCGAAAAAGAACTTGTCAAAACGACTCAATGATTTTTTGCAAAAGTAAATATGGAAGGTTACGAATTTGTCAAATTAAACTGTTTAAATGTAAATGGATATTTATTTGAAAACAAACAAACTTATATTTCAGAAATAATGTTTTTTTCTAAATATCCAATTTATATTCTTGTGGTAGTTAAAAAAATTGCCAATTGATCATTTAAGACAATGACGAAATAACAAAACAATGAAAAGCGTTCATTAAGGGGGCATTGGACACAACTTTGTGGTGATGGAAATAACACAATTTTCTCAAATAAGATATCTTCTGATACCTGATTGAAAATGGCCCTCGCTGTAAAGTAATTGTTAGCAGAACTCTCAACCTCATCTTTGCGAGAAAGTCTTAGAAAATAATTCACGTTATTCAGGCCAGAATGCTAAAGCTAATAACTTGCACGGTTGCGGTTAATACTGACGAGTTAAGTAAACCGCCAGGGTTTAATTTCATTCTTTATTTATTTCTTTTTGTCGATCTATTATTTTGTCGTCATCCGAAACAATATAGAGTGTTTGATACAATTTTGTTGTTTTGTTAATTTTTGTAATGCAGTTAGAAAATAATACTTTTTTTTATTAAGAATATCTTGTCAATATATATTTAGTGTTTCATTTCAGCTGTAATAATTCCTCGGCAGCGAAGTCAACCCACTTAATTCTCTGCAATAAATAAATGAGTAATACTTAATCTAAT